>JAPKLW010000615.1:305846-422544 GCA_026898455.1 Plectranthus barbatus
CCCTGAAATTTGAATTACCCAAACAAAGGTTTCAAAAACTATATTCAGTATATGATTCCCTTCATTGCACTATCCCTGTGGGTTCGACAACCTTAGGGTTTTACAAATTTATTTGCTACTGTTTCTGCAGTTATCAAGAGGCTGCCTTAACAGCTAAATATCTTGAATAAGATACCTCTTAAAGGGAAATAGGAGACACCTTATGAGTTGTGGAAAGGACGAAGACCTTCCTATAAGTATCTTAAGGTGTGGGGTTGTTTAGCAAAGGTCGAATTACCTTTACCCAAACAAGTTGTAATTGGACCTAAAACAATCGATTGTATGTTTATAGGGTATGCTTTAAATAGTGTTGCTTATCGATTTATAGTGCACAAGTCGGATAATCCGAATTTGACCGAAGTCACCACTATAGAATCAAGGAATGCTATATTCTTTGAGCACATCTATCCTTATAAGGTTAAGGAAGATGTACCGACTATGTCTAGAAAAAAAGGACATGAAGAGACTAATAGTTATACTCCTATAGAGGAAGAACTGAGATGTAGTCAAAGGGCTAGAGTGGTTAACAATTTTGGTCCGGATTTCATCACCTATATGTTAGATGATGAACCTAGAAATATTAAAGATGTCTTAGCTAGACACAATGCCTCACTATGGCAAGAAGCCATTAATAGTGAGATTGAATCTATTGTGCAAAATCATACTTGGATTTTGACCGATCTCTCAAAAGGTTGTAAGCCCCTTAGGATGCAAGTGGATCCTTAAAAGAAAGTACAAAGCCGATGGTTTGGTAGATAAGTATAAAGCCCGCCTTGTGGCGAAAGGCTTTAAACAAAGAGAGGGAGATTATTTCTTCGATACCTATTCACCAGTGACTAGGATTACATCTATTAGAGTGCTTATAGCGATTGCTGTTTTGCACAATCTCGAAATACACCAAATGGATGTGAAGACAACCTTCTTAAATAGAGATATAGAAGAAGAAATATATATGGATCAACCTGAAGGATTTGTAGTACCCGGACAAGAGAGAAAGGATTTGTCGATCGAAATAGAGGCTTCGGCCATAATCTCCAGATTCCAGACTTAGCCAGTTTTCACTCCAAAAACCTGCATTTTCAAGCATAACACACAACTCAGGCATAAAAACACTACGATGCTCATAATTTAAGGTAAACACACTACAATCTAATAAAAACACCCTAAAAATCCATAGATAAGTGAACGAAATAGCGCACTTATCAACTCCCCCAAACTTGAACTATTGATCGTCCTCGATCAAAACACCAAAAGAAACGTAAATTCATGCAAACAGAGATGTGCAATGCCTCACAAGATTCATCACAATATAAGCACACCCTCATCCAAAAGACAATGCAATCAAAATCCAATCCAAATCATCAACTGTTTCGGGAAGAACCTCACAGATAGACATAATTTTTAGCAATCGCTCATCACTCAAGTGTTCAGGACATGTGTTTCACTCAATTCAAATTAATACAGTTTTCTTAACCATAAGTTTGGCAAATTTCTCATCTCTCCACTGCTTAGAAAGTAAAATAACTCGGTGAATCAAAAAGGTCTTTAATTTGGTTATAATGAGGCTTTTCTAGAAGGTAGGTCGTTTTAGGCTGAGTGACTAGCACACTTATGATTTTTACAACTTCCCAACTGTCAACCCACATCACATCATTTTCTCAACTCCTCTTTTCTATACTTGTATTATATAATTTTTTTTCGAACTTCATCTTGCAAACAAGTTCACCAACAAGATTTCGCACACTTTTCTTCATCTTTTCTCTCTTTTTTTTTTTTCAAGTTAGCTCAATCCATAAGCACTCATATTTTCAACAATTCACAGCTCAATAACAACTACCCTTTCTCCTTCTTCTCTTTTTTTTTCAATTAAATTCAATTCACAACTAGCTCACTAGAACACTACTTAAATCAAAGAAAGACTTTTCAGGCTCAAAGTGGCTACAAGTGGTCATGTGTAGGGTTAGTGTTTGGGATACGGCTAAGAAAAGAGATGCCTAAAATCATTTTCACCAAGTCTTACATCAATACAGTCTCGAGAGAGAAATAAGCCAAATTCTAGAATCCAACTGCAAACTCGATCACACATGAAGGAAAAATTCAGGCACAATTCTCACTTGGTTCATTTGTTCTTCCCTAATAGTATCCAATCCGAATCAAATAAATCAAGCAAAATCCAAAATCAGAGAGCAACTTATCATGCGGTATTCTCCTATCATTGGCTACTCATCATGCAATCCTAATTGTCTCAATCTTAGTGTAGACCAATCATCAATCAAACAAGTTCATATCAAGGGAAGGAATAGTACATAATCTCAAGTTGCACTTAAATAGATTCTGAACTAAGAACAGTACATGGGAAAATATCAAATACATCAGAACTACCTAACTAATGCAAATACAACTAAAAGGAATTAAAGTACAGGGAAAATAACTGAAATACAGGGAAATAAACTGAAATACAGGGAAATCAAATGCAGTACATCGAATCAGAAATAAACAAGTAAACAATGGATTCCATTCCCACAAGTCATCCTCCCCCCAAACTTATTCAACACGAAGGGAAGAATAAGTTTGAAAGTCAGCTTGTAGGAAAGGAATCTAGACCTCAATCCTGCGGTGGTGGCTGATCTCTTGCTGCCCTCCTGTTCCTGCGGCCATAGCGTAGGGCCGGCTCGAAATCTGCGAAGTGGTCCTCCATCCGGCGGGTCAGATCTGCCATGGCAAGATTGTGGACGGCGTTGTAATCCTCCTGCTGCCTCCGGATGTCGGCAAGCAGTGCATCCTGCACCAACTGATGATCCCGGACCTGCCGAAGCTCTGTACGGAAACTGGTGAAGTCGGCCCTCTGCTCCTGCATGAACTGGAGAAAGGGACTCCAATCGGGGACTGCGGTAGATGATCCGGCTCCGGCATATGAAGTAGAAGCTCCGCCCCCGCCCCCTGCAGTGAATGGGGGGGCATCAGATCGGGGCGGCACATCTCGCTGCCGCTCAGCCCATCGCCGCTCCTTGGCGATTCGCTCGGCCTCCTCCTTGCGGGTGCGAACCCGCTGATCCGGCGCTGTACCGGGATGGTGAGATAAATGGGAGGATGGTGGGTCACCTCGGGCATCGCGGTTACGGTCCATGTGGGCCGGTGTGGCCATAAACTAGTTGTCACGTTAAGCAGAATCTGTGACATGAGTGAGCTCTGGAGCGGGCAGAAGGAACCGGTCGCCATTCGAGAATCGGAGAAAAAGCTCGCCTCGAAAAGGTATCACAAAGCGGAACTGCTCCAGCTGGTTGATCCGCAAGGTCCGGACACCCCCCAGTGGGGTGAAATCATCAACAGGGATCCCAAGATGCCGGGCGATGGGAGTCACAAACCCTCCACACCAGAAATCGCCCGGAGTACCACCGATCTGCCTCTTCCAGTTCTCCATGAGGAAGGCAGCCAAACTGAGGTGGACACCATTCAGCATGGCCCAAATACAGAAAATCTCGCTCCCCCGGGCCTTCCCGTGCTCGTTTCGGCCAAAAACAGAAATCCCAAACACCTTCTGAATATAGCAGAGTACCGGATTGTCAATCGCAGTGGCCTTCATGTTGGCCTTGCTGAAGTGGGCTGGGTCGGCTGTAGCAGAGATGGAAGGCCAGAATTCCCCAATCTGGAATTCGAGCGGCTCGTGGTAAAGGCCCCCCGCCTCACACCCAAGTATCCTGTCTAGCTGTGATCTACTGAGCCGATGGGGCTGCCCTCGGAGCTGAAACTGGATGTCGTTGGGCTCAATGGGGCCCTGGCTGCGGGGCGGCTCGATGATGTGCACCGTAGCAAAGAACTCCAGAACCAGTGGCGGAATAGTGGGCCACTGCTGGGTGATGAAGTGCCCCCAGCCGCACCGGGCGAACAACTTCTGAACATCATCCCCGAGGCCCATCTGTATCAAGTCATCGGCATCAGGGTATCGGGTTGGCTTCAGGGTGAAGCGCTGCATGTGCTGGAAGCGCCTCTGGTGATCGGGAAATGCGAACTCTGGCTCCCAACCAGGCTGCTCCTCTGGGACCAAGTGTTGGTCATGCTCCTCGTCGGCTTCAGACACCGTATCCTCATGCATCTCCTCATCAGTGGTCGGGTGATGTTCCTCGTCAGATGAAGCCATCAGTAGCTCTCTGCAACAACAAGAAATCATAATCAGCACAAAGAAGCACTAACAAAGTAGCCAACTCCCCCAAACTTGCCTAGTGCAAGTAAATCCAACAAAATCAACCATAATCAAGCATGCCCATGACCAAGTAACCACCCAATCATGCAATTTCATACCATACCCAAGTGCAAAAACAACAAACATTAGCCACAGAAACCAATAAGTACACATGGGGAAGGCAGAAAACAAGCAACAGTAAAGGGGGTGTGTATGAACAAAATCCCACAATAGAACCACAATTAGGCATGCCCATTCCGAATTGACCACCCAATCATGCAATTAACATCAAAACCAAGTGCAAAACGTAAATCATAGAGCAATTTAGGCACAATTTGCAATTTGGAGAGGTTAAAATAGGGCAACAGTAATGGGGGTTCAAATGGAAGTCTCAATTCCTCATAAATCGAAATGAATCAACAATTAAGCCTCAAGGAACTCAAATCGAATCTCCAACAACCTAGAACGAACCAATATAACCCGATATATGCAATAAATCGAAGTAAATTCAACAATTCAACCAAATGCATAACAAGGGAAAAACTAGGGCTCAATTCAAAAATAAACACCAAATCAAGATAATGGAGCCCCGAAAATCGAAGGAAGAGAGAAGAGAGATGATTATCTCGAGTGGATAGGAGGGAAGGGACGAATTTTCGATCGGAAGGGTGGGGGAGAAGTTTTGTGGGTCGAAATAGAGAAAGGAAGTATGAGGGGGGGGGTCTGTCGTGCGAACTTAAAAACAGATGCGCGCGTCTGTTTCGATCGACAGGATTCCTGTCGATCGACAGACGCACGATTTTTTGATTTTTTTTCTTTTTTTTTTATTATTTTAATTAAATAAGTAAAGCAGAATTTAAAACTGAAATTTGAACAACTTGTGTCGATCGACAGGATTCCTGTCGATCGACACAATTATTGACCGGACATAAATTAACCAGACACGATCTTGTCGATCGACAAAATTTGTGTCGATCGACATAATTTTTATACTTAACCAATTTTTTTGAAACAACCCTCTGTCGATCGAAACAGAGGCTTAAATTTTTGAAAACTGTATTTACAAACTGGAAATTGTTCTAAGGCATGAAATAAATCCTAAAACACCTAAGACTCAAAAATAGACTCTAAAACTGAAATAAAGCAATAAAATGATGGGTTACCTCCCAACAAGTGCTTCATTTAACGTCGTTAGCTCGACGATACCTCAGATCATGGTCGGTCCAGATAGTGCACCTCCACAGCTCCAATCTGCAGCGGGCTGTAGTAGCGCTTGACTCGGTTTCCATTGACCCAAAAGATGGTGCCATCCTGACCAGCTAATTCCACCACGCCATTGCTGGTGAAGTTGACCACAGTATATGGTCCATTCCACTTGGACTGCAGCTTTCCTGGCATGAAGCGGAGGCGAGAATTGAAGACGAGCACCAGATCCCCTTTGTAGAATTGTCGCCTCTTCAGGCCTTGATCATGGAATCTCTTGGCTCGGAGCTTGTAGTTCATGGAGTTCTCATAGGCCTCCTCACGGAATTCATCCATCTCATTTAAGTAGGCAGCTCGGCTCTCAGCAGCAGCCTTCCAATTCATATTCAGCTCCTTCACAGCTCTCCATGCCTTGTGCTCAAGCTCCACAGGAAGATGACAGGACTTACCAAAGACCAACTGGTAAGAAAATTAAAATTAACTTTTGCAAGAAAATTAAATTAAAGCAGGGAATTAAAATCGGGTTTTAAAACACTAGAGAAAAGATCAGATTCCAGGGCAAGTTCATGTCAAGGATAGCATGCAAGGGAATTTCATCGATCAAATTAAAATAAAGATTTGGTGGAACATCAGGAAAATATTACAAATTCCAGGGTTTGGCAATTCATAAAGTAGATTATCAGTTTCCTATACCCTTTCGGTCTCTAGAAAAATTGACAACTCCCAAAGAACATCAGATTTATTCCTATGAATTAAATTCCTCTTTCAGACATAATAAAAATCCATATTATCAATTCTTAAATCCATTAATCAATTTTCACTTTTCAGTCTCAAATTAATTAATTAATTGTGAAAACCTAATCAAATGGCCAATTTAATCAGATTAAGAAAAAGCACAAGAATTGATAAACCAATTAAAAATATTGATCGATTTAATCACCTAAACATGCATCCAAGACAATCACATAAACCCTAAAATCTGAATAAGGATTTACCTACACATATTCATGTTAAACAGAAATATGGAAAGATAAAACCTGTAACACAACTTCATAGAGAAAACAAGCCTTGTAATTGCATCCAATCTTCAAAGGTTCGATCACAATCCTCACCAGAATTCGAAAACAATTCAAGGGCAAGAAAAACTCTAGGGTTCTAGTCTCAAAAGTGGCATGATAATGAAAATTCGCCTAAAATAATATATACTAAGTTTTAATTGTCCCAACATGGAAATAACTTAAAAGCATTAAATTCCTTCAGAACGACCCGAATTTCGATCGACACAATTCCTGTCGATCGAAATGGGCTCTTCGAAATCGGACGCTCGAAGCTCTGTCGACTGGTTGCCTCAGACATCCCTGTCGATCGACACAATTTCTGTCTATCGACAGGATTTCTTCCCCTGTCGATCAGCTTGATTTTCAACGTGCTCTCCTTTTGCAACATACCTCTGTTTCGATCGACACACTTTCTGTCGATCGAAACAGAGGCTTCGGCCATAATCTCCAGATTCCAGACTTAGCCAGTTTTCACTCCAAAAACCTGTATTTTCAAGCATAACACACAACTCAGGCATAAAAACACTACTATGCTCATAATTTAAGGTAAAGACACTACAATCTAATAAAAACACCCTAAAAATCCATAGATAAGTGAACGAAATAGCGCACTTATCAGTCTTAAACAAGCGCCCAAACAGTGGCATGTTCCATTTGACATTTCGATGTTGTCAAATGGATTCAAGTATAATGAATGTGACAAATGTGTGTACTACAAGGGCACATTTGACAATTTTGTGATTCTCTGCTTATATGTAGATGATATGTTGATCATGGGTAGAAATCAACAAATAATTGTTGATACTAAACGAATGTTGGAGAAGAACTTCGACATAAAAGATATGAGTGTGGCTGATGTGATTTTTGGAATCAAAATCATAAGAAAACCTAGTGGAATTGTACTATCACAATCTCACTACGTTGAGAAAGTGTCAAAGAAATTTGATGCTTATGATAGTACACCAGCCCAAACACTATTAAATCTCAATGTTCACTTTGTTAAAAACAAAGGTGACCCTGTTGGTCAAGAGGAATATGCAAGGGTCATTGGTAGTCTAATGTATTTAACTAACTGTACTAGACCGGATATTGCATATGCGGTGAACAAATTGAGCAGATACACGAGCAATCCCAGTAGTGATCACTGGAAGGCTCTTGTAAGAGTTTTGAGATACTTGAAGTATACTCTTAACTTGGGACTACACTATACAAGATTTCCACCTGTACTTGAAGGGTACAATGATACCAATTGGTTCTCTGATTCAAATAACTCCCACTCCACAAGTGGATATGTATTTACGATCGGGGGGGGGGGCAATTTCATGGAAATCTACGAAACAAACTTGTATAGCTCGTTCCACGTTGGAACAAGCCTGTGCCATCAGTGATGATTCACGGTGATAGCCAAGTTGCTATTGGTCGAGTGATAAATACTCATTTCGTGTATTTACTGCTGTGAATCTGCTAGCTATTTGCCTTGGATTAGATCGTTCAGTAATTTTTTTGTGTCTTATTCATATTCTTTTGGAAAATATTACGTTTGATTTGGTTTGGTTTTGGGTTATTTACGCAAGTTTCACACACAATTGAGCCGTTTACAGGATATGACTGAGTACCATGGAGCCAATCGATGTTCGTTTGCATCAGGAAGAGGAAGAAGTGAGAAAAGACCGAACCCAAATACGTTTTAGGCCAAAATTTAATAGAAACTCGTACCAAAAGCAGTTGATGTTCAAAGAAGTAGTTCGCGAGTTCCTCCACACATGGAATTCGAGCTAATGGAGCATGGCAATATATACATCTTTGAGTTAGCTTTCCGATGAAACTAGAATCGGGTCAATCGGAGTTCGGGAGCGAAAGTTATAGCCATTCGTGACAGGAACGGAACGGCGGTCACCGAGTCTGCGGCTGGGTCGCCGTTCCCGTATTTTCTCATATTTTTCCTTCGGCGCATGAACGGCGACCGAACTGCATGAATGGCGGTCGCCATTCATGCATCTCGGTCGCGGATCGTGCAATTTCCATGTTTTTTAGCACGGTGCAGAGATGGCGACCTAGGCACACGCTCGACGGTGGCCATCGTCATTTTACGGGTCGCCGATCGTGACTTTTTGGGTGAAAATTGATCCAAATCCCATATCTTTTTGGGTTTGAAGAAGATAAGTATATGGTCTTGAGTTGGTTCCCCCTCTTCTGGATATCACCGGAGAGCATAGCGACGTCAGCATCGTATTTCTTCTTCAAATTCTCCAGCTCTAACTGACTCGCTTTCAGCTCTGCTTATGCATTATTCGCTCTGACAGCGAACGAAGCAGCGTTGCCCTCAACTTCGTCTAATTTCTCCTCCAGAACCGCAACCTTCTTCTTCTGAGCCTCGACCTCACCCCGAAGTTGGAGAATTTCCTCGGCGCACTTATCTTCGAAGGCCTTGATTTCACAGTGATTCTGTCGAACTCCACCGCGTCCTACAACAAAATTTTATGATAAACAAGAGGAACAAAAGGTATAATTAGTGGCAGGATATTACCTCCAGCTAACGTTGTTCGAAACGGGCGAGCCTGTTGAAGAGCGCCCCCGCGAGAGGATCATGAGGAGGAGGATTGAGCAGCAGCTTGCGAGCGTGAACTAGAAACGAGTCCACTCTCGCATTGGCCAGAGCGGTCTGGGGCTTGACAATGGCCCTCTCCAAGTTCTCCTTGGGGTCCACGTCCCTGTTGGAGGAGCGGCGTCGGCAATCTGAACTCCCGCTGTCTTTTTCTTTCTTGTGATCGGATTCCTTGCGAGAGGAGTCCGATTGGTGAGTAATTCGGGTATCCTTGGGGAGATCAGTGGGCTTAACCGGAGGAAGATGTGTCGGGGGATGTTGGCTCGATGAAGTTGCAGGTCTCTTGGGAGGATTCTCCTCCCGGCGCTTCAGTTCGAGCTCCTCGCGAGCTCTCTTCTTCTCACGGAGAGCTTGTGCAACTTGTTCGACGGACGGACCACGGCCTTTCATGCTTTCTGGCAGATCGTTGATGTGGCAATTATGGTCAAGGAAGTGGTGAGCAGTTACGAATCGGCCAAGTTGGAGTTTAGGCCACTCACGATCGCTGATACTGACATCGTACGCCCGGTCGATCCGCACTTGTTCAGTAGCAGTGAGCTCGGTCCTCTCACGCACTTCAAAGAAGAAAAATGTTAATAAAGCATAATTAATAAGTATGATATCAATAGAAAGACCCACTTATTGGTGATCCACCTTGGCTGATGAATTCGGGATTCGTGGGATCAAGTTTGAGGTAAAAGAAGGAGGTCCACCTGTTCGGTGAGTTCGTTGGAGGTTTTTGAACTAAGGGAGTCCGTCCCGTCTTCTATCTGGTAAAGTAATAGTAGTGTTTGTCCCGACGCTGGTTTACTTTGTACATATAGTGCCACTCGCGGACTGTGGGGAGGCCTAGCCCGAGGTCCATCTAGACCAGGAATACTCCTACAAGGTGGCACCAGCTATTTGGTGCCAATTGAAAGGGGGAGATATTGTATGAGGCGAGGACTTCGCTAAAAAAGGGATGGATTGGGAGGCCAACTCCGTTCTCCATAGCCGCGGTGTAGAAGGTTGTAAATCTAACCGGAGGATCGAAGCACCGGTGGTTCGCCTTGGGTCAAATATATGTAGCCCCAAGGCATGGGACAGTATCAGCTAGGGCAAGCATCTCCTCCCTGGTGATAGAGGAGACGGCACCAAGGACCCTATGAGATGACCATCCCTCGGGGGGAGTCTATCGGCCTACAATCGGAGGATCGAGAGAGACGGGGGTTGAAGAGGTTCCGCCGGTCTCTCTTAATGTGGTCTGACAACCCGACCCGCTGGTTTCGCCGATGCTTGAAGCCCTCTTGAGGCGGCAAAAAGTCTCGGCGATAGGACGGTCATCCTCGGAACTTGATGAGGACGGGGACTCCTCAGGAGGGTCAGCAATGATTTTCCTCTTTTCCGAGTTTCCAGGAGCTTCCGATTCTTGAAAAATTAAATCTCAGTTGGGCTGAATAGATTGAAAGGTGGAAGAATCCCTTTCGGGGGAAGGAGTAAAAGGCGGTGTAGGGATGCGGGTATCAGGATCGTGGGCCATGGGATTTCAGAATCGACGGCGAAATTGAAAGATGGGGCTAAACCTAATCGGAAAACAGCAGATGATCGGAGAAATCAGATTCAAAAAGCGAAAATCAGATATCCAAAAACCCCACACTAATCTCAACACGAAGGAAGAACAGAGGAGTAGAAGTTCACAACAGTTTGAAAGAAAAATAAAACCAATTGCAGAGATAAGATACGAATCCAATACCTGAATCTCAAGAGGCCGGCGTTTTGTTCGGGAATTGAAGATGGAAGCGGCGACGTTAGCAAGAGAGATGAGTAATGATGAGTGAATGCACTGAATCCCGAGGAAACATTATAAGAAGGGGTGATCGTCCGAATTCCGGCAATTAACCACCAATTCATGTAGAAATTATGCAAATGCCATAATTTGCTGGCGGGAAAATTTCAAACCAATCAACATCGCTCGAACTCCATATGGTTCGATATCATCCGAACTTAAAATAGTTTGATATCAATCGTACTCAGTGAAGTTCGATATCCAAAGAGTTTGTTACGACGAACCTATCAAACCAGATGGCTAAAATCAAGGCAGAACCCGAACTGTCTGAATTTGCTTACTATGGATTCGGGCCATAGTCGCTGGCATTCGTCACGACTTTACGGAGGAGTACGAATTAGAGGGAGTTCCCACAAAGGAATTGATCATTCGAGCCGAGAGGATGTCTAAATAAGAAGTCTCACGAATAATCCGGATTCCTTTAAAGGATCCGATGAGCCGTACATCTGGAAATGAGAGTTTTTTGTTCGGACTCGACTTACCAAGCTTCTTTTGGAAGTAACTTGTCAAGTCGAGGGGGCTATTGTTGGGGTCGAAAATAAAAACCCAAAATATAGAGGCCCAGTGTGTCAGCCCAAAAATATCATGGGTCTGGCCCATTGATCCACGAACAGATATAGGTCTGTCGAAGTAGTTCGAGGGAGTTCGATAGATAGAGTTCGACAAGAGGAAGTCCGAGGAGTTGACAAGAATGAATGCGGTCCCCATAAAGGCGAATATAATTATGAAAAGCGAATCTCTCGGAAACTGATGCCCAACGGAATGAAATTGACAATAAAGGCCAACAAGAATCACGGACTTAAAGGGAGGAGCCGTTATATGGAGCTCTATATATATTTTGGGAAAGACGCATTTGAAGGGGGATGGAAGAGTGAGAACGCGCAGTCACTAAGTTTGGTCCAAAGATTCCAAAAAGCTATAGTTCGAAACAGCTCAATTCGTCCAGAATTTCTTTTTTTATTCATTTCTTGTTTTCTGTATTAATTCAGCTCTATTAGTAATCATATTCTAGCTAGCCATTCTGTCATTTTCATATTTATAAATACAAATCGTTCTTGGGCTCCTAATCAGACACAAAAACACCCGCAACAGGTAACCATATCCGAGTAATAGGATGGGGACATTCCCTGAGGAGCTCAATGACATTCATCGTGCCAAAGTCCAGCAGGCTGATTAAGTTCAGGCACGAGTGATAAGGATTGAGTGGTACTACTCAGGAATAATAAGATATTAATTAATTGTAGTTAGAGCTTGTCAGAAGCTCCGATTAATTAAGGAATGTCCGGTAACATTAAATATGGGGATTCTCAATTAATGCAGCTCGTTCTCATAACGTGGTAATAAAGGGGTAGGTCAGTATTAATTCTGTGGTGAAAAAGAATTAATATTAATTAATTAATTGTGTCATGGGTTGTGGACATGGGAATTAATTAATTTATAGGCCCACTTTATTATTTGCATTAGGTCCCAGGTCTGACCCATGTAATATATGCTGAATGGAGCCCAGTAGCCCATTAGGGATAAAACCCTAGGTCTATAAATAGACCCCTCTCTCTCTGAAACCCTAGCCACCTTGATCATAATTCAAATCAGTCAAAACCCTAGGGAGAGAGAGAGCTGGGCGGCGCCAACTGTAGAGGGAGGAGAAGGAATTTCGACTCTGGCCTACATCACAGATCTGTGGAATCCTCACCAGTAGCAGATCTGAACAGCATTGGGACACAACCCTGAAGATCTAATCTGGAGAACAGATTTCTTCTTTTCTCTTCTGTTTTATTTAAATCTTGAAGTTAGAATCTATCTAATTTCTGTTTCCGCACATTTAATTAATATCGCGTGGTTGATTCAAGTTTGGAATTCAAACGCGAAAGATCGTTTCAGAATCTACAGAGTTCAGGTATATTCTGCAATCCACAATTCGAATTAAATTCATAGGAGCATGCTAGGATTTTATTGTGAATTATTGTTGTATGCAATATCCTTAAATCGATCCGGTTTAGTTAGATTTTGTGATTCGGTTCACAAGAAATCCCTACATTTATATCCAAGTTATGGTTTAGAGTTCGGAAGAATCACCTGATAACATAGATGAGATTAACCCATATTTTTGGAAATTAAATTGGAATTAAATTGAACAGATATTGTTAAATTGCTCTTCAAAGTGGATTACCCTCGAATCCTGTTTTCTCCATGTTTTCTAAACTCGATCTTTTTAATTGCCTTTTAAATTAATTACTTTTCAAACTTCCTAGCTTAAATAAACAAATTCTTTTACCGATTTGTCTAGATAGTAGTAAGGTGTCTATGTTTTAGTGCTTGATTATACTTCGAGCCTGCAATCTTTGTGTTCGATAAATTATTACTTGCCCTCTGCAGTGGTCTGTACACTTGCAGAATAACGTGTTGCAAAATACGTTATCAAGTCGAGCACAAAATAACATGTACAACGGGAAGTCGAGACATATACGTCGTCGACATAATACCGTTAGACAATTGATGTCAAATGGTGTAATATCCATTGATTATGTAAAATCAATTGATAACCTTGCGGATCCGCTAACTAAAGGGTTAAACCGAGATCAAATGAATAAATTGCTTGAGGGAATGAGATTGAGATCCACAATATGAATGAGTGTAGTGGATACCCAATCTAGATGATTGGAGATCCCAAAAACTAGGTTCAATGGGACAACTAAACTACACAAGTTCAAGTGATAACACTGATAAGATAATGTCTTCTCTAGTGGCGATGCCTTAGAAATGACCTTATCTACCCTTCCCTAAAAATAGCAAATAAGGTGTTATGAACCTGCATGTGGTATAGGTTAAGTCTTAAATGATTTTTAATGACTCCTGAAAACCTCGTGATGGTTGAGCTAGGCAGGAATACTCGGAATAGGAGGTCACCTATTTAAGTGGAAGTGGGGGCCGCTTCAAATGAACACTTATGAAACCAAAGGGGGTGTCCATGGCCCGTAATGGAACCAAACGTGAGAACGAATGAAGGTTGAAATGTTAATGTTTCAATGTTGTTGACTCGGTACACACAATGGAGGATTAGTTCAAGGTACCCCTACCACTAAGCCGCCAGTATACCCGACGATATTGAAGATGGCCGGTTCAAAGTCATAAGCTACCTGTTCAGGTGCATTAACATCTCTCGAGAACTGAGTTGGCTATGCATCATGCATTTCGGTATTTCCACTCGTGGGGGATTGTTGGTAATTCGGGTACTTCGTTGTAAATTCCCGATGTGAAATATTTAATTTTGTCAAAATTAAATATTACCAACTTAATCTATGCGATGAGTAGATGATCGTAATATATTTATTTTCTCAAAACCAAATTCCGTTGAGTGAGAAATGAGTCCAGGTTGGTGGATTTATTGGAGTATGTAATAAATGAAGCCCTACAAGTCCCACATTGGTTAATTACAACAATTAATCTATGTTTATAAACCATAATGGTTGAGGTGTGTAATAACAAGGTGTGCAGTGTATATGGCACCCGGTGGCGTCCTCGCGCACCGCTGCTCGCCTCGCCTCGCCCCGCCTCGGCCTACGGCCTCAGTGAGTCCGGTGACCGAGCGCCCGTGTCCCGTGCTTGATCCCAGTTCTCTGTTCTTGGCAATTGGTCTTTGAGCTCTTGGGTCCTTGGCTTGATCCGTTGTGTCTTATTTTTTTAGGCACTTGAAATTAGCCTGCGTGCTCGACATGTGGACTGTCGACGTGGCTGGTCCCGTGATGTTGTGACGTGGCTGATGAGTCAGATGACTTTAAAAAATAATAATAAATCAAGGAGATTTGGGATTTTAAAAAAAAATTAGTTGCCGTGCATATTAAAACCTTGAAACTTCATGAAAATATGGGAGCATATATGAAATTGGTTTAAGAAATATTAATATATTTATTCGAAATGGAAATGAAGAAAAAAATCTAAAATGGATATATTGCCAACATGATGTATGAATTAAAATATATATATATATATATATATATATATATATATATATATATATATATTTGACTGTATCATTTGTAGAAAACAGGCGTAAAAGTTGGAATTTGACAAAGATGGAATTGGATGAAAATGAAGCATACATATATTGAGGAAGGTTTATGTAAATCCAAAGAATTGACAAGATATAATAACACACACATAAATACTTATACCTGGTTGGTGAGTAACCAAAGCCCGTGATGATATTCAAATTTCATACGAGATGACAAATCAAACATAATTAATAATGTCTGGTTTCTGTCCCAAGCTAGGAATAAGTGATTTAAATGTGTGATCAAATTATAAATTATATGAGAGTAAATTTAAATGAGGCTGACTTATTATCTCCTTCTTCTCTCTCATGCATAATCACTTCATTTATTATCCCTTCAAAAGAAGGAAATGATGAATTGGTTTAGTAGTTAATTTGAATTAGAGGGGTGGTTTAGTTTGTTCGTAGGATGGAGGATTTCTGCTGAGCAGCAGCTTTCTTGAAAATGAAAGGGCAGAGTGCTGCATTAATATTACCCCAAGACTGGAAAGTTTTCTCCTTGTCTTCACATTCAACCACTTTTTCAGATGAGATTTATACAGCAGATCAAATTCAAAATTAATGCAGGATTGAGAGCACATGAGCAGCATGTGGGAGAAGACGAAGAAGAAGAAAGATAAGCCCACCAACGTCTGGTTTTCCTTGCTGCACTGCAAATCTCAGCCGTCGGAGGTGCACGACCCCACCAGCCGGAGCCACCTGAGCTCCATCTTGACCAAGAAACCCGGGCGGTCCGGCTGTTCCAGATCCATCGCCAACTTGAAAGATGTGATTCATGGAAGCAAGAGGCACCTCGAGAAGCCCCCCACTTGCAGCCCCAGATCCATCGGGAGCAGCGAGTTTCTCAACCCCATCACCCACGAAGTCATCTTGAGCAACTCCAAATGCGAGCTCAAGATCACCGGCTTTCACGACGACTTCACCTGCGGCGGTGCTGACGCCGCTCCAGCCGGTGGAGGAACTTTTGTGGGGACTTTGAGGCCTGGGACACCCGGCCCTGCAGACCAGACGCCCCCCATGCATTACCTCAAGAACTCTGCGAGGAAGAATCCTCCTTCCCATCTAGAGAGAGAAGGGTTCATCTCTCATAAACGACCACCACCTATCGAGAGAAACGCCGGCAGTGTTGGTGCAACATGTCACAAATGTGGAGAGCATTTTGTGAAGTGGGAGGCTCTAGAATCCCACCATCTCTCCAAGCATGCTGGTAGGTCGTCCAAACTCTAAAATCAAGAAACGTTCTTGTTTTTTGAGGAAATTAATTAATTAAACCCCTCGCAGTGACGGAGCTAGTGGAAGGCGATTCGTCGAGGAAGATAGTCGAAATCATATGCAGGTCAAGCTGGACGAAGGCGGAGAGCCGCAGCGTGAGAATCGAGAGGGTGTTGAAAGTCCACAATATGCAGAAAACCTTAGCCAGATTCGAGGACTACAGAGAGATGGTGAAGATCAAAGCCAGCAAACTCGCCAAGAAACACCCCCGCTGCTTAGCTGATGGGAACGAGCTGCTCAGATTCTACGGCACGCATCTCGCGTGCTCCCTCGGCATCAACGGCTCCGCCAGCCTCTGCGTCTCGGATAAATGCAGCGTCTGCCGCATCATCCGCCACGGCTTCTCCCCCAAAAGGGAGCTCACCGCCGGAATAGGAGTCTTCACCACTTCAACAAGCGGTAGAGCATTCGAGTCCATAGAAATAAATGTGGACGACCCCTCCATAAGGAAGGCGTTGATCGTGTGCCGGGTGATCGCCGGGAGGGTGCACCGCCCCCTCGAGAACGCCCTCGACATCGTCGGACAGACCGGGTTCGACTCGCTGGCCGGTAAAGTAGGCCTCCATTCCAACGTTGAGGAGCTCTACTTGCTTAGTCCCAAAGCCCTCCTTCCTTGCTTTGTCGTCATATGCAAAACCTAATTAATTAAAGTCTAATCCCTTTTGGAATCTCTTTTTCCATTTCAGCAAATCTTCAAGTAGTACTTGCACCAGAATAATATTACATATGGTTCGTGAAATTATGACATATGTAATGTACAATGATTCATGTAAGAAGCAACATTAACGAGAATAGAAATTTGTACCAATAATTACTCAACATTGTACAAGTGGGTCTTTTACGAAACTACTTTTAACTCTAGAAATTAGAAAACAAAAGAAGGATGAACTAGATAGAAGGGTCAACATCCTACAAGTAGTAGCTCATATTAAAAAAAAAGTGATTAAAAATGGCACTCCTCGAATTTATTTATGTTTTTCTTGAATGAAACGTGTGTGTGAGGGATTTGGATGAAAGAGGAATCTTGAGTTGCTTAGTTTAAAGGGGTATGTATAATAACAAATTGGATAAAATAAAAATACAAAGAGTAGGTATGTAGCAATAAATATGGGGTAAATAATGTGGTCCTAGTCATGCAGTGGAAGTTCAAAAATATAGAACAAGAATGGAGACAATAAGAGGTCAGTTGGTAGTGGCAGTGTTACATTTGTCTCAACTTTTCCTATTTGAATTCTTGTGGTTGTGCACCACTTTTTAGTTGATACCCTCTTTTTCGTCTCATAGTTTTCATTTTCAGCTATGCACAACTTTCATGCAATCCCACTACAAACAATCAATACATTATTGACCTGGCATTCTTTTCCGGACATCGAATGAGGATAATGAAAAATATCGATGGCCCAAATGAATCTGGTCCGTCGGTTTCAAACCGGAACTGAACCATTTTTAGTAGGTCGGTTCACGTTCAAAATTGTTGGAACCATTGAACCATCAGAAACTTTGAAATTTTTTAAAGACTCCAAATCACAATTTCGGACCGGTGGTTCCAGTTCTGAACCGGTGAAAACTTTTTTCGAAACTAATGAATGAAATTGTGCCACATCAACTTGAACCGCCAGTTCAAATGGCTATTGTTAAAAATATAAATAAAAAACTGTTAATATTTGAAAATGCCCTTTTTTATAAAACATGTAATGAAAATACCCCTTTTTATAAACATATCCAAGAAATGCCCCAAAGTACAAATTCTGACATGTTTTTGTGTTTAAAAATGTAATCAAAACAATCATTTGGTGATGATGTCCATTTAATTATAAGAAATGATGTTTTAATACTTGATTGTGTTTCAAAAAAGAAAAAAAAAATAAAAACAATTTTTTCCCACCGGTTTTCTGCGGTCCTGACTGGTCGGCACCGGTGATGACCGGTTCGAACCGGCGGTGTCGACCATTTTTTTTTTGTTTTTTTTTATGCCGACCAGTTCAGCTCGTTGCCGACCGGTCGGCATGCGTTGATGACCGGTTCAGACCGATCATCAATTTTTTCTTTTTTTTTTTTTTGAAATTGTGGTGATGACCGGTTCTTGTTGATGCCGACCGGTCAGCAAGCGGTGATGACCGGTCTGATTCAGTCGGCATCTCAAACCTTTTTTTTTGTTTTTTTAAATTGTATTTTTTTGTTTTATTGTATGAATAATGTATTTTTCAACAATAATTTATGGCATTTTCATTTGATAAAGTTGTGTTGGATGAATTGTTACTATCAATGTACAGTGTTTGCAGGCATGCTGATAGCCTTTTTTTGACTAAATCAATGAACAATGAATTCAGTTGTTGAAAAATACATTGAAATGCTCGTGAATACTGAATTCACTTGTTGAAAAATACAGTGAAATTGAAATTAATCGTACGCAGAATTGATGTTAACTCACTGCACTACACTGCACTAATCAATTCAATCAATTTATTTTTGCAGACTTTGAAATCATTCATTGAATATAGACCTAACTCTTTACTTTATATACTCACATTTAGAAGCAAAATTTCATTCACCGCAGAAACAAAAAAAATTCTATCATCATTTTGCCATTATCCTTTTCTCTCTACCCCTTCGAACCCATTTTCAAGCAATTCAAATGGCGAATTGGTGCAACATGTTTTTGCACTATAATGGCCATTTTGATCATTCGTGGCACTATATTGGTGGCCAAGAAAGATTGATTTACCTATCAATGGCTAATAGATCAATAGCTGCATTGAGAAGCACCATTCAGACGATTCTTGATGCAGAAGGTATTGGAGGTGAGTACAATATCTATTATACATCTCAAACTCAAAGTGGAAGAAATGGAGCATCATTGCTGACAGAGAATGCAGAGCTGCAACGACTCCTCAATTTTTACTCGGAGCCTGATATTTATATTATTATGAATCCCACAATCAACACTAGTGCTGGGACTTCTCAGCGGGAGCCATCCCCCTACATTCCGTTCGTATCCTCAGTCATTCCTCCACCATATGCTCGGTACAGTCCAAATGAATCAGAAATAAGAAATCATGTTGCCGGTCATCTTTCTCAATTCTACAAAAACATCTTGCAAAATCCTAGCGCAGTCAGCAGAATCATAGGGGTCAATCATGGAGGCAGTCCAAGTCTGGATGTTCATATGCACAGTATACCAAACACCTCGAACATAACAGGGTACAATGAACTACAAAGTAAAGTAAATATATTAATAATTGATGCATAAATACAATATCCAAATTGATAATACAAAACTAACTGTATCAGCCTCGAACCAATCTTTAGATGTCATGCAATCAGCACCATGGATGAACTGCAATAGAGCTGGTGATTCCTGAGGCATCGGGCCCTGCCTACTTCGCCGATAATCTCTTTTCATTAAGTCCTACAAAACATTAAACACGAAAAATGTCAATATAAACGATGTTCAAAACTAGATAATTAGAATTACGGAAATACTTACGAAGAATTGAGGTCGCAGAATCCGAATCCTTTGTTCAAGCTGATAGAAACTCCTCTGCAGTGACTGGACGTAGCAATCGATGACCTCCATAGATAATGGCTGGTCCATATTCTCTATAAAAGAGAAATAAGATTGTGGTCACGTTGTATTGTCGTTAAAGGATTTCCTGCTAATTCCTTCACCCATGCGTCTCCATGCATCATAGTTGTCCTCTAACACGGAACTGATTCCCATCGGCCGTCCATCATCGCCCTGAAAATGAAAAGAACATTACACATCATATACTTAAATTAAAGAAATGTTAATACGTTACATCAAATAACTGCAGTTCAATATCGCGTGCAAGCAAATAGGTGATCTGGCTTGAAGAAGGTTGATCCAAATCAGGTATGTGCTGGCGAGACTGGCGCTCTGTGCTGCGTCTCCTCTCAGCAGAATGACGACCGGGCACTCCGTCTCCTCTCATCAGTCCGACGATCTGTGTCTATATGAAACTGCTCTGGGCCAACTAAATCAGTATCTCTACGAACCTCTCGGTCTACTGATGTGCTAGGTCTAGAAAAAGAGCTAGGTCTCGCAGAGTGGTGGGAGCTAGGTCTAGCAGAGTGGTGGGAAGTTCTGGGCCTCTGCTCGGGACTGTCCATCTGTATCCCTCGCCCAACTGATCTCTGTCTAGCATCAGTACGGTTACCACATCGCGCTGAGTTGAACAAATCTGTGACTACTCGGGTCACATGAGAAATAACTCTATCTGTCAATGCATTGTTCACTGCAACGTCAACCGCCCTATGCACCGCAGCATCAACTGCCTCAGTAACTACATCCTGAAGCCTATCCATAAAGGAATGAGATGGCCGAAATCTCCTAGACTCACTTGACTCTCCACTAGATGAAGTCCTATCCCTCCTCGAACGAGTGCGCCTATGTGATACTCTCGAGCTCTGCCCTTGAGAATGAGATTGTGCCCTAAAACCTCCCTGATCACCACCCTGATCACCCTCATCACCACCCTGATCATGACCCTCATCACCACCCTCATCGCCACGCTCATCTCCCACATTACCTCCCTGACCCCTGTGTCCTCCAGAACCCTGTCCTATAGAAATGCTCTGTGATCGACGATCACCTCTCTGTCCAACAGGACGTACTGGATTTTCTGGTCGTCGGAAGTTAACACTTAGGGACTCCTCCGACTGAGAAGAAGTGTAGTAGAAAAGCTCTTGTTCATACGTAAATGGGATTAGGTTGGCAAAAACTTGAATCTACAATAAAATAAAACACAGTTACAAAAATTGTTAGTTTACAAATAAGTAATTTAGATGAATGCAATACTTGTTCACGAGCAAAGAAGCCTTGCCAATCAAGCGTAGCTGGCCTTGTAAACTTCCACTTCATAAATCGGGGAATTAGAGTTGGATTCTCTAAAATGGCACAACTACCACCCAAGTTCGGAATGGCCTCATAGGCCCAAACCTACAAAATATTTGTTTGAATTATAACTCATCAACTTTACATATTTACTAAATACATAAAAAAAAATTTAT
This sequence comes from Plectranthus barbatus, assembly GCA_026898455.1. Classification (NCBI taxonomy): domain Eukaryota; kingdom Viridiplantae; phylum Streptophyta; class Magnoliopsida; order Lamiales; family Lamiaceae; genus Plectranthus; species Plectranthus barbatus. Next base: position 327,090 of record JAPKLW010000615.1, read on the forward strand.
ACCTGCAGAATCCAAATAGGACCGCCCAAATGAAGAGTCCCTTTTGCTTCTACCCTCGTGTGAGCTTGCTCTAAATAGTATGATAAAGACTTATAAGCATATGCTCCCAACGGAAATTGGTTCCAACTAGTCCAATTATCTACCAAAACGAAGACCCAACTCTCGATCTTACGTTTTTTAGAAAACCCTAACACAAAGCTCCACATGGCTAATATATTGGCCACTCTCAATTACAATTCATGATTATTCCGGTGAACTAAACCAGCCTTAAATTTGTTTAATAATTCCTTAGCCGTGATAGATTGACCACCACAGAACAACCTATACACCGACGAATCAGAAGGATCATGATCAGCACATGGATCAAAATGAGTGGGTCCAAATGTCAAACCGGTCACTAGTGCAAACTCACCCACCCCTAAACAAATAGTCTGCCCACCAATATGAAACCATAAAGCTTTTGGGTCGTGACTTGTAATTTGGTAACTTAACAGTTGCAATAATGGCTGCGAGGCACTAGGTCCATTTTTTTTTCCACATTAACAAATTTCCAAATGGGCCATTCATAAAACTAGTCACCAAATTATCACCCCCTATTGAATACAACGTGTCACTAATTGTCTCTATTGTCGTAACCTTAGTGCATAAATTAATCTTACAAGTTACATTACGTAAAGCGGGTCTAATAAATTCAACCTGCACAAATACATTACAAAATAATCAAAAATCAACCTAATGTTCAATTCCAAAACAACATAACCTCAATCTTAATTTCCAAAGCAACATATACAATTGTTCTAGCATAAATAGCAACAATCATACTCATGTTCACTTCCAAAGCAACATACAAATGGAGAGAGAAACAAATTTCATGCCAAAATTTTGAATTTAAGGGCAAAATTTCAACAAAATTTAACATATATTTACGAATAAACAATCAAAATAAAGCTAGAAATGGATAAAACCAACTTACCTCAGCCATTTCTTCAAAAAAATCGATGCCGACTTGGTGAATGGTGGAGGTTGCCGACGAAGAATGGGGAAGATGAGGAAAAAATGTGAGTGAAAATGAAAGGGGATGTGAATGTATCCTTCTCCAATAATACAAGTCAAAAAAAAAAATGAGTCGTTGGAAATAAACCGATCGGCACCGTGCCTGACACGGTCGGCACCGTGAAGGTGCCGACTACCTTTTTTTTTTTGGATTTTTCCCGTCGGGACCGTTTGATCAAATATTCTCTCTATTTTTTTTAAATTTTTTTTTGGGTAGGGATGGGATAAGACAAAATTTTTGTGTTTTCAAAATTTTTTTGGTTTGAATGTAACATCTTTTTCAACAAAAATTCAAACATTTTCAATCAATTTGTCAGAAATTTGTACGATGGGGTATTTTTTTAAGTTTTTGATAAGAGGGGGCATTTTGTGGATGCTGTATAGCAAAATGGGGTATTTGGAATTTTTTCTCAATAAAAAATATCATCGAATCATTGGTTTAGAGCAAAGATAGATTCATTACTGGTTTGTGAGAATGTAATTGAGTTATCCCCTTTTAGAATTATCTAGTGATGGAATGATGTATTTTGAGGTCTCGAGTTTAAACCGAACATTAATTGTGAGTCTGTCACATTTGATTTTCTGAGTATAGTTTGAAATCTATTTTGTATGATTTGCAATTACTGCATAAATGTAGAGTGGGGGTAAATCAAATCTTCTGCAACAAAAATTAAATTGACATGACTTTAAGCAGAGTGGTAGACGCCAACTTGCGGCACTCATAACTATCTACATTAGGTTCAGAAATTTTAAAGAAATTAATTCTGGGATATTTCAGTGTAGGAGGCATTAATGGTGATATGAACTATTCCCTGTGACAACCTGCCACCCTTCTCTCACTTGCCCAATTATATGAAGATTTTGCCATTCAGAAAAAATCTATAATAAAATAACCTTTCTCATCTCTGATGTATTCTGCAGAAAGCCCTTGGAAAAAGCAGTTTATGGTGGTTTACCAATTTGTAAAACTGGAGTTTGGATGTTTCACCGTTATGTAAAGCTAAAACAGCCTCAAAACTGAATCAAAATAACCTATTTCACTAATTTTGGTGAACTCCCCACCAAGAGATCATGGAATCGAGTTTAACCAAGAACATCTAAATCCGTAAGTTTAAATATTGCATTTATGTTCAAAAATAAATAAATAAGTTCTTTTACTAGACAACCCTCTACATTTATACGGATGCTCGATAAACTTTTACTACATAATGACAAATTTCACCTCAGTCAAACACCTGACCCTGTTATGCATCACCACCAATAAGAGTATAAGACTGAGGTATGCACCAATTAGAAATGACAACCATCAAGATTTAAATTATCATAATTCTCTTCATTTAGTCTAATTTACATAAAATAATATATTGAATTAGCATTTCAAAAGACCACACACCATAAACATGACTTCCAAGAAAACAGAATGCAAGAATTCCATCAACAACAGAAAGAAGTTGCTGATATTCACATTTGAGAATCCATCAAATTTTCCTAAATTGGTCATAATTTTGAAGGAGCAAATGTGTGTGTAAGTCAAAGAATACAAAATGAAGATCTTGGATTAATACAATGATGGGGGCAATTTAGCACCTGGTATCCTATGAGGCAGCAGCAGCCACTTCTGTTGCTTTCTCCTTTTCTTTTGCCACTCTCTTCCAATTCTCTGCACTGTCAATGACTTCTCCAGTCTTTATTAGGTAACGAACACGTTTACCATTATCCAGGGTTTTATGACCAACCCTGCTCACCACTTCCTTCTCTTTCGAATAGAGCATAACATTTGAGCTGTGAATAGGGGCTTCAATCTGTAAACAGATCAAACATTAATCAGTCCATAAGTGCAATGACTAAACTCAAACTTAGAGGTATCTAACCACAAAGGTTTTCAAGTGTGAATGGTAAGTCTACATTCAAAGATTGAGAAGATAAAATAACCTTGATTATCTGGCCTGGCTCGTCCTCCCCCTTGCTCTTAACATGCTTTGTCTTCAAGTTAACATCTTTAATTACTATGGTACTGTTATGCGTAATAACCGTGGCAACCTCACCGACTTTACCTTTGTCCTTTCCAGATATCACTTTAACAGTATCTCCAACTTTAACATGCATTTTATGCAGCACTGGTAGACTGTTTGGTTTGCACTCTTTTCGTTCCCATCTTTTAAGCTGTCAATGCGATTAATTAGGAACACATATGTAACTTTACATGTACACTCTTTGAGCTGTGCAATAATGAGGATTTTAGAAGCAATGAACACACTGAAGTGCAAGTTATTTGATGCTGGATGTAATCAAGCAAATAGGAAACTACCAGAGGGTAATTCTATAATCAAGACACCACAATAAATTAAGGTGAAAAACAGAGGCATGATTTGTTCCCTCAAGTGTTGCCTCAATGCTAGACTACTTACGACAATAGTTTCTTTAGGATATGCTAAATATGCATGCCATGTACAGGGAAACTGTAATAAAGTTCCCAAGGCGGCGCACAAGATGTTCGTTTGATTTTGTAAACCGGAAACCAAAAGCATATAACTAGAGCAGAACATTTGAAAAATTAATGAATCGAACCAACCTTTGCGACAACTGAATTTGGCTGCTCTGTTAACTTAACCTGCACGCAGAAGCATGAGTAATTAGTTATAAAGCAAAACAAAACTGCATTTAGGTTCACGGCTTGTAGAATATAAAGCAATGCGGCAGGAAATCTCACACACAGAAGCAAAAAACAACCCCCAGCTTCCCAAAGCAAGCTAGTTATTTCTGCACTGGCATATTAGCCTGCCGAGTTCAACTATCAATTCTTCAGAAATCTCAAGATTTTATATCTACCCATTGCAAGTATACTACAGCGCAGCTCGTCCAACACTCCACACTTCACCTTCAGACAAGATAACATCGATTTGGATTGTCTGTTGCATTCCAGTTGCTTTAAATAGTAGAATTAAAATTATACTATCCCCAAATAAACCATTTCACAAGGGGAAACACAACTTATGTCTTTAGCATTTCAAATTTATCGATGACGGTGCAACAAAAAGAGCTCAGAGAGAATATTTCAACTACTTATTCAGTTAATCTCATTTTCTGACTTACTAGATGATGAATTTCAAGCACGTTCATTCCAGTTGATAAGAAAGCAGAAAACAATGAAATAAAATACGTACGAGGGGTGGGTGGAGAGGGGGGGTGAGACGCTGTCCAAGGAAAGAATTGGCGCCGAGACTTAGCGACGTAAACGAGCTTTGCAGGGCGGCCATTGTTGAAGGATTAGGATTTCTCTCACTGCACAGTGATTTGAGATAGGAGGAAACGAGATAACGTTTTTGAGAATTGCCTCTCTACGTCCAGTGCCCTTGAGTTCGGTTTTCTACAATTTGATCACTACCCTTCTTAAGTCGCGTGCTATTAAGTTGGGAAGGTATTCTCTCGCTAGTTCTTTTTTTTTTTTTACCAAATTATAAACTTGTCATTATTGGAAAAGAAAAAAAAAAACCCACAATAAAAATGAGAGAAAAATTGTAACAAATTATATTTTCGTTAAGAACATTCCTTAAATATTAAATTTAGTTAAATAATTATAAGGGTAAAAGGAGGTTTTTAATGTACAAGAGGGATTCCAATTATCTGTACAAGGAGGATTTCATGTAATTGGATCTAAATTCCAGTGTTAATATACAAAATTGGAAGGGATCAAAGAAGGAAGAAATAACAGACAGGCATGAACTCCCTCCTAGGAAGGCCCTATAACAGCAGCTCGGCGCTGCTCAAACTTAGGGTTGTGTTTCTAAATCCTACAAAGCCTAAACATTTTGTGTTGCAAACTGCAATCAAAACCCGAATTCGAAAGAAAAAGAGGAAACACAGACAAACAAAAGAATCATGTGTCAGTTTAAACATCAAGGGAGTCGGCCATGCTGTCCAAAGATTCTACTCTTCGGTGTTGAGGGACTACTGGGCTGCGACGTTCTAACTGTTCCATGTTGACAATCACCGAGTCTGCTGCTCTGGGAGTGGACGAGCCACCCCTGTGGCGCCTAACGTGCCTCGATTTTTGAATCTTTGTCAGCTCCTGTACAATGTCTCTCATGTTTGGTCTCTTTTTAGCTACATTGTCCACACACTTGTGCGCCAGAGCAGCCACTTCATTGAGCTCTTCAACGTTCACTTTCCCGTCAAGACGTGGATCCACAATTTCTTCCCATCCAACTTTTCCATCTGTGTTCATGGCTGCCTGTGATCATGCATACAAGTTCCGATTTCCAAATTAGTAAGACAAACTTTAATGAAAGGCAGAGGAGCTACAAAAAGTAATAAGAAACTGTAGACTGTGTAAACAACTTACTAGTTCAACGTACTCCATAAGACCCTGGAGGGGATTTCTTGCAGCAATAAGTTCGAAAAGCAACACACCATAGCTGTAAACATCGCTTTTCTTTGTAAATGACCGGGTTGATATGTATTCAGGATCCAGATACCCAAAAGTCCCTTTAATATTAGAGACTTTCTTGCTAACCATCTCTTCTCTTGAAAGTCCGAAATCTGCCACCTGCATAATTGCGCCCATGCAGAGTTTGAACATCTTACAAAGCCCACACAGATAAACGAGTGTTTTGCACGCCATTTTAAGAAGAATGGTAGGGATACTGACGAAGAATTACCCTGGCTCTCATGGACTGGTCCAACAAAATATTTGACGATTTAATGTCACGATGTGTCACAGATGGAACTGCCTGCAATCAATTGAAAAGGCATAAAAAAAGGGAGATTAGCAAAAGGCAAAGGAACAGCTGCATAAGCATGGAAGACTATTGTTCATGATTGCGTTAGAATTAGTCATCCGAACTTACTCCATCATGAAGATACTCCAAGCCTCTAGCCACATCAAGGGCTATTTGAACCCTCAATTCCCAACTCAAAGATTCCATCTTCTCATCTGAAAACACATCCAAACAAAGATGGTAAAATAAACCGTAACATAAGCAGGAAAAAAATTCAAGAAGGTAACCACATTCTCAAACTAGAGCAATACATATTGACCCATTCAATAGGTGTCAAAACACTCGAGTACAAGATACAAGAGAGATAATAAAGATTAAAACGCAACATATGCCTACAAGAATAATATACTAGTAAATAACAGCCCATGATCTGAACCAAAGGCAAATTAAGGTAAAATACAATATAACCTGATTCCACGTGGGTCAAATTCTACAAGTATATTTATCAGGCAAGGTGTGAAGAAGTCAACTTCATAGCTTACTGTGACTCCTGAACTGTCTCCTTTAATCTTATACTTTACCACCCAACAGACTTTGTGGTTTAACTAACAAATGTAAGTCTTTAACTTGTGTAATATAGAAAGATAAAGATGCACATCCATACTGTAGATCTTAAGATAGAAAATAATGCCTCAGGTATAGGCTCAATGAGAAAAGACAACATTGAGTGCACTGTTCAAAGATGGGGACTTACTGTACAAATGAGAGGCCAAACTCCCTCTGTCCATATAGACGTAAATAAGCATATGTTGATTTTTCTCTGCACAGTATCCAACCAAATTCACAAGGTTCCTGTGATGTAACCTGCCTAATAGCATAACCTGAGCACAAAAACAGAAAAAACATTCGTAAAGCAGTTACAAAATCTTGTGATCATGTATAAACAGCATTGTACAACCTTCTTTTTAGAAAAATTACATTAGAAAAAACTGTTGTTTATAATCAAAGTCTGACAGTTTTCATTGACGGTGAATTACAGAAGCTATAGTTAAATGTCACTACTGAAAAACAGAACCTTATACAAAATTGCAATTGCTATTGCCTCCAAACAAAGGTGGTATGTTGTCTTGCAACATGAGGAAGCATGTGCAAGAGAAATGTAAGCCTTAAGAGATTATATAACTCACCACAAGGCATTGCGAATCCATTTCAAAACTATTAAGTTGATTTAAATCAATAAAACACAAACATTTGGACTGCCAAATACGGTAGCTGGTCGATAGAAGTACCTCTGTTTGGAACTCTTTCTCACCCTGCTTCGAATCAGTTGCCAGAACTTTAACTGCAACCGTCTCTCCATTGGACATCTGAGCTTTGTAAACTGGACCAAACGCCCCTTGGCCAATTAAAGTTGTAAAATTATAGGTCGCTTTCTGCAGGTCCCTGCTCATGTATCAACAACATAAATGTCAAAACAAAACAACCTCAATTCAAAAATGACATGCTCATAAATACTTAATCAAGATCATTTTTACATTCACAATTCTGTACAGAATATGAAGTATCATCCGACATACATCTCGCGAGCTATTTCTGATCCCAAAGTTTCTTAGAAGTCACGCGGGACACACTGATATTGAAAGACAAACCATTTTTGTCTAAAGAGATTCCTATGTTTGGTAAAGGTTTTCGTCAAGTAGGAAATGATACCAAACTGAAGCCTATGTCCTTTGCATTTTAGCAAAAAGATTATAACAGGGATATCATTTTCATCACAAGAATTAAGCTTCCGTTGCTAGTTGCATTCAGACATATTGTGTACCAGAAAAGAGCACTTACTTGTAGGAATATTCAAGGATGCCTGACGCAGAAACTATATTCACCTTCTTAATCCTCCTTATCCACAACGGTAAAGCAATTTGAATAACAGACTTTGGCGATTCAGTTCCAACCGATGAATCCGACAATACTGTACAAGAGTCAGCCCCATTTGTACGAATAGGGATCGTAGCGTTCCTCCTAGAACTGCTGTTCCCTATTTGAGAATTCTTCCTATGATACTTGAAGCAAAAAAATGCCGCTATAGCCAAAGCCACTCCAATCACCACTCCAATAGACAGCCCGATAATTAAGCCTGCCGATTCCTCTTCCATCTCTTTCTTTACAATTCCACCCTATTGTCCACGCAGAATCCGTCCATATAACTGCAAAGCATGAGCATTAGTTCATGAAAAATTTGTAACTCCTTAAATTCTCAGATTGAGATTCAAGACCATAGAAACATAGAATCATTATTCAATTTACATCTATGAAATTGAGCTTATAGATGCATTATAGAGGCACAAAACTAAACATTCGACGAGAACTATGCAAGCGTTGAAACATAGGAAATGTAGGAAACAAAGAGGACGCGAAAATCAACAAACAACAACGAAACGCATTGACCGGGAGATCAATGCGTCCTCGTCCAGAAATCCTCATTCAGTTGCCAAAAAAGTAAAAGTCAAATCCCCTCTCACGAATTTATCAACAATAGAAATCACCACGGAGTTACCAGATAAAGTAACAAACATAGCTGAGAAACAAACCAAATTCCACTCAAAATCCAACCTAAAAAAAGACGTCGAAGAAACAGCAAGCAAATACATCCAAAACAGAAAAAAAAAAGTAGTACTTTGCAGAAAAAATGTTAAAGACTGATGAATGATTCTTCTTGTTGTTGCTATTCTTCAAAGTGTGTCTAGAAGAAGGAAGAAGAACGTGGGGGAGACGAAGGAGAGGGCGAATGTGAAGAGTAAAGGGGTGGTTTGGAGGTGGGAAAAGGCGACATGGGATATATTTTAGGGAAGGAAACTGGTCAAGAAAGGAGCACGACACGCCGAATGAGAGAGAGAGAGGAGGAGGAAGGAGTTGTTTACATATTCAAATGAGTAATGGTCTCACCAGGCAGCCGGGAAACTCTAGCAAGAGAATGCCAATGCGCGTGCTAACTCATTCACATGAACTGTATTCCTTTATTTCCCGGATTGCCCTTCCCTATCTTGCCTTTTCTTTTCTTCAACAAATTATCGATATACAATTTCAGTGATTCATCAAAGGTATAATTCGGATTATGGGTCCGCACAATTCAACAATTATCCCAATATTCAATTCAACAATCTTAATACTGTGTAATAATGTGGTCTTTTAAAAACATAGATTTTAATTAATCTGATTTTATAAATAACTGCTTTTGATTAAATAGAATACACGGAACCTAAACACTATTTATTTTTCATTACGTTATTTATTTATAAATAAAAAAAAGTTAAGTCGCATTCAATTGGAAGATTTTGGATGGTCTATACGAGTTGTTTATGTTTTTTTTTCTGGAAAAAATGAATTGACAAATTTAGACAATATAATTTGTTTTAACGGCATTGATTATACAACCTATCGTAAATCATCACTCGGTTTTATTACTAATACAATGCATGTAATATAAATTTGTGATTCTTAGTAAAATTACTTTGTTAACTTTATGCGCGTGTAATGTGTATCTATTTTAGTTATATTCAATCAGTTTTTGGTATTATTTTATCATATTTGTTTAATTTAAGTAATAAACGATAATACATGAAAAAAAAAACACTATATTTTATGAGATAAACATATAGCACGTGCATTTTTAACTGACCACGAAACTTCAGTGAAAATGGAAAATCATAAATACGAGTTTGCGATTTTACTAATTTAATGTTAGTGTTGCAGAGAGCAGTAATTACTAATTATTCTTTATTTATGACTCTGTCAAATATCCATATCACCAAGTAGCATGTCACTTGCATTATTCAATTTTGTTCAATTTTTGACTTATATATTGCCATATTTCATATTTTATTAATTTTTTTTTAAAAAAAAACGATTTCAAAACCTTTAATCGACTTTAATTATTTTCTACTATTTGAGAGCTTCAAGATGAATATTTATCCTTTTTGTTGAATATAATGAACCAACTTCCATTTTTACTTAAAACTAACCAAATGCAGCTCGACTGTTTCTAAAAAACATTAGCTCACTACAGTTGGAGAGATATAGTGACGAGTAGATTTATTATACAATCCATGATTTTTATCCCTAGTGGTAAATTATTAAAATATTCAAAGAGTTAGGAGGTTCACCCACCACACTTGCATATAGGTGGGTCATAATAATACCATATTTATACTATTTCTTGGATTTTGATTTTTTTTTATATAATTTATAGTTCCTAAATAAGAATGGAATTAATTTATGTTTCCTCAAGAATAAATAAATAATTGAGTTATTACTCTTTATTCGACTAAAAGGATATGGGTGGCTTATCTATACTCATTTAATCTAACAATTGGAGATTGTGATATGACGGTTACCTTAATATTGTAATAAAAAGATGTAGGAGTAATACATTAATGTAATAAAATGATTCATCTAGTTAAAAATAAGACCAATCTTTTCTCGAGTAGAAAGCAACACTATACCCTAAATAGTTGTTTTTATCGTGAGTATTTATTTATTTATTTTGAGGGGATGATTCAAATAATTATGGTTGAATCAAATAGTTGCAGATTAATGTGGTAATGGAAACGATCAACTACCAATTAACCTAATTGAATCTGTTTCTATGCATTAGATAAGAAAATTGTGACACGAGTAGACTTTGTCAAGACCAAATATGTTAAATGAAGTATTCACTCCAATAATATATATTTTATGGTTATAATTAATTACACAACAACGTCACCCATGTTTTCCAATGAGATTTTAGATATGTTAATTTTAACACAAGTTGACTATGATTCTAGTGTTAATTTGGTGTGAAACAATAAGAAATTTATTTATTGTTGGTCCCAATTTTTCAGAGTAATTGTAAATAATAATGGAAATAATTGATTGATAAATTTTCACTTATCCAAGCTGACGATTGCTTGTCAATTTAGCTTGTCAAATCTTAGTTCAGGTTATAAGTCTGAGTATGTTAAAGTCTTTTTAGAGTATACTTCAACACTTAAGTGTTGAGTTTTAAAGATGAGTGAGCTGATAAACTGAAAGCAATAAATAAGACAAAGGATTATAGTGGTTCGGACTCTAAAGGTCCTACGTCCACTCTTCAGACTTGCGGTCTGGAAATCCACTAAGTTTAGGATTACACAGGTACTCATACAATCTATCGATTGTAGGTGAATGCCTTGTACCGATCCACAAGCTCACTCATCTGGTCCTTGTTCGTCCTTCACTTCGCAACTCCTCAAAGTGTGGGCACACCACGTAGCCTCCTCGTCGCTGGAATGGGGTGTTTAGAGTTTCCCCGAAACTATCAACTTTCGGCAACAACCCGTGAGAGTAAGAGTACCAGGCGTACTTGACTGTTGTAATATTTTTTGGAGAGAAAGATTACCATGATAACTCAAGAACTTAGAAGTTCTGAGTCTCGTGTTCACTACTGTGACACACGGAAAAGCTTTAACAGCCTCGAGTTGTTATGTAGACGATTTAGCAGAGTTTTGGCTCTTTAAAATTTGTAAGCTTTCTAAATGTTCGGTAACCTTCTTCTGCTGAAGTCCTCTGGTATTTATAACCGAGAATTTGAAGGTTTGAATCTTCTAGTCGTTAGACTCATCGAATTTTCGACCAATTTAATGTTCTATGAGCACTGAGCAAGTAGGTAGTCTTTCCCAGAAAGTATAGTACCTTTTCCCATTTTTCCTCCCTTTTTTGGACATTGACTATGATTTTTCACCTTTTGTCAGAACGGCAGTATCAATCATTCTGAGAAATCTTGGACTGGCAAGTCCGAAGAATCAAGACCGAAGTCTTGGACTTGCAGACTTTAAGGAATCCTCAATCCTTAAAGTATGTAATTGTCAGTACGTTCCTCTGGACATGCGCTGGGACTGGAACTTAGAATTCCATACTGAAGCCATCATACTTACAAGTCCATGTTGGTGACGTCATTAATCAGTTTAGGCTTGATCCCCAAACTGGTAAGTTTGGTATCCAGACTTGTGAGTTCCGAACTGGTTAGTTTCATACTTGTTATGGTCTAAACTTGTTAGTTTCAGACTCATGTATCCCAAGACTTGTAAGTTAGGTATGAACCTTAGTCTGTTGAGTCTTGCGCATCTTATAGACTGACCTTCAGTCTGCCTTCAATTAGCTCCAGCTTACAACTCGATAAAAAGACTTATACATGATTTTACATTTTAAGATCGTACTGGGACTAATCTAGAGACATACTGGTTAGATCTAAGCATCAACTTTGAACCACCAAAACTAAAACAAAGATAATGAAATTTCAACAAATGTCCTAACATCTACTTATCTATTTATTATATTTAAGTAAAGAAATCCTTTATAACTGTTCTCACTAAAAATATCTATTTCATAACCATTTAAGTTTTAGTAGCGTTGATTTTTTTTTTCTTTTTGCCTAAAACATGATAGTTAATTTATACTTCAACACTTGAGTGTTGAGTTTTAAGATACGAAAAACTGATAAACGGAAAAGTTATAAACGACACAAAAGTTTATAGTGGTTCAAACACAAAAGTCATACGTCCACTCTTCAGACAAAGTCTGGAAATCCACTAAGTGTCGGATTAGAGGGTGCTCCCACGATATATCACTAGCTGATGTGACTCGTCCACTAATCCACTAGTTCACTCGCCCGGTCCTCTATCATCCTTCACTTCTCAGCTTCTTGGAGTGTGGGCACACCACGCAATCTCCTAGCACGAATTGGGGTTTTAAGAGTTCTCCTCGGAACTGATTGTCTTGCGGCTAAAATGCTCAGAGTCAAAGTACGGAGCGTACTTGACTGTTGTGTTCTTTCTTGAAGAGAAAGAACACCAAGATTAGCTCAAGAACAAAGAGTTATGAGTCTCGTGTTCACGAAGGTGATGCATGGTAAACTTTAGTATAGGTTTCAGTAGAATTTTTGATAGCTTGATAATCAGACATTCGGTGTGAATCTCTTGAAGTCCTCGACTATTTATAGTTAAGGATCCAGAGATTTTGAAATAGAGTCGTTAGAGATAACATCAAATATTGTCCGATCCGAGGTTTCTGCCCTCTGCGCGAGTAGGTAGCTTTTCCTGGAAATATCGTACCTTCTCCCGCTTTTCTCTAACTTTGAGTGTAATTGTTCACCTTTGTGTCAAAAAGACAGTATTAATCAGTCCGAGAAATCCAGATTGTTCAGTCCGAGGAATCAAGACTGAAGTCTTGGGTATTCAGACTTTAAAGGACTCTCCAATTCTTAAGTTTGAACTTGTCAATACCATTCCTCATATGATTCTTTTTGTCTCTATGCACGGGGATTTGGACTAAAGATTTCATGTTGGTGTCATCAGTCTGGCAAGTCCATGCCGGTTGACGTCACTAGTCTGAATGTTGATCTCTATACTGGTAAGTTTGATATTTGAGACTGGTGAGTTCTAGACTGGTCAGTTCCATATTAATGAATTCTCCAACTTGTCAGGTGATGAGATGCAAACTGGCAAGTTCCAGACCGATCAGTTCCATACTGATCTTTCAATTTGTTTAAGTCATTTGCATATTCACGGATTGATTCTTCAGTCTGTCTTCGATTAACTCCATTTACAACTCGATTAAAAATAACTTATAAAATTTTTACATTTAAAATCAAAACTGGGGCTAATCTAGGTATTCTTAAAATAGCATTGTTGTCACTATATAGGTATTCTTTGTGAAAATTAGAGGTGTAATCAAATTGAGCAATAACCCACTTAAATTTCATTTAATATTAAGTTAAACATCAGATTTTATTATTAAATCTTTTTTTAACTTGAAATAACTTTATAAATTATAATTATATTGAAATATTAAATTAAATGGATTAGTGAACATAAAAATATCATATTTACTCAAACTCATTAGTTTTTATAACTAAAAAAAATTTAAAATCAAATACTTATTATACCTATTACAAAGTATTTAAAACATAAGTTTCATAAAATTAAAAATTCTTTCAAACTATAAGTTGATAAATAATTCTGTTCATGTTGGAGTAGTCTCAATATAACTCGAGGAAGTAGTTCGAGTGGGTCGAGGAGACTAGTCCGATAAAGTGGGTCGAGCTGTGTCGGTCGAGGAACTTGTGGTGCAGTTCGAGTTGGATAGATATGGAAAAGTCTAAATTATCTGAAATAGCCATTTTCTTATAACACATATCAATTTTAGCCACTTTTATTAACTCATTGCAATTTTAGCCAAAAGTACAATTTTTAGCCTTGGAATTAGTTTAAAAATCATTTGATTGCAATTATTCTGACATATATGTCTAATCTTTTAGTTAAAATTTGTTGATAACTAATTTTATAGATTTATGAACCAAAATCTATTTATTTACCCACGAAAATAAATAATTAGGGTAGCTATCGGGATTTTTAAAAATTAAAATGGAAAATCCTGGTCTCACTCGACTTTATTTGTATTTAAAATTCGTATAAATTGTTGAATTTGGGGGCCACATGAGTGCGAACCGAGTGCGACCGAGTGGGAACGGTTGCGACTCGGTCGCACTCATTTAATTTTTTCTTTTAAATAATTGTGGGTCCCACATGAGTGCGAACCGAGTGCGACCGAGTGGGAACGGTTGCGACTCGGTCGCACTCATTTAATTTTTTTTAAATATATATTGTGGGTCCCACCGAGTGAGACCCGAGTGCCACCGAGTGGGATCGGTGGCGACCCGGTCTCACTCAATTTTTTTTTCATGTTTTAAATATATATTTAAATTTTAAAAATCTAATTCTTCCTATTTAATTTATAAAAATCTATTTGGTATACTTTTGAGTTGATTTTGCACGAGAATTTTTTACTTATTTTGCTATTGCATATTAGTGCAATAAAGTGTTCAAACATATTGATATGATGAGTCCATGCACACTGCATACCTATGATATAGGTTGTTGGAAATATTATGTGAAGAGTAATGAATCGTACATGATATTGTTGAAAATTTAAATCAATTCAATTTTTTTTATTTGATCAATTGTATTTCCTTCAACTATTTGCCGACACTCTTTATAACTTATATAATTGAAGTGAAGTTTGTGGTGGCATAAACATTTCTTCGCACTACAGCTTTTGTTTCACTTTCACTTTCAGTCTCCGTCTATCTTCATCAAAATAAATTCTTTTGTTTCTCAAAATGGAGAAGTGGTGCAACGTAATTCTTCACTACAATGGGCAATGGGATGACTCGTGCAACTACATTGGCGGACAAGAACGACTGGTTTATATACCAATCGCCAACATTTCCATAGCCGCATTAAGAAGCAACATTCAACCTATTTTTGATGCGGAAGCCATACTCGGTGAGTATAATATTTATTACACTGCCCAATCCCGAAGTGGCAGATTTATAAAATTGTTGTTGGTGACGGATCTAGAGCTTCAACGATTGATTGCTCTTTATTCGGAGCCGCATGTTTATATTGTTATGAATTATATGGCGAGTACCGGTGTTGGGACTTCACATCGGGAGCCATCCCCATACAGGCCATTTTTTTCATCTTGCAGTCCACCATCGTACCAGCATTTTAGTCCAGGTTTGGAAGATCTACAAAGATTTGGGGACTCATTAGTTTTTGGTACGTCATCAGAAGGTGGTTCTCGGAGCTCCCAAATACCCAACTTAAATGATGAGCCTCCCCATGAAGAATACGAGCAGACATACGAGGAGGAGGAGGAGAACATAAATACCGATTACCACACAACATGTGAGGGTCGTGTTGTTGACTCTAATGATGAAGAGGAGGACGAGGAATCCGAGGAGGAGTCAAGTGATGATGAAGATTTCATCAATTCTGATGCATTAAAGAATTTTACGGTGGCTGAGTTTTCTGCATGGATCCGATCAGTTGGTGGACTGAGTGCGTTTATATCCAATCTTATGCCAACCCATCCTCTCCCGGATTCAAGTCAAGTTGAAGGCGATCTAAATAATTGGCTAGTTCCAATTATATCGTTGGATTCATCAAAGTCACCAGTGGTACGAGATGTTGCAGCCATACTAGATCGGGAACTTTCATTGGGCTCTATCTTCTATACGAAGGACGATCTTCTAATTGCCGTATCTCTATTGCATATGGAGCAACGTGTTGAATTTAAAGTGGTGCGCTCATCTAGTACTCGCGTTGAGTACACTTGCAAACGAAGTGCCTCTTGTTCGTTCTTCATACGGGCATCATGCAGAGGTAGTTGCTGGATCATATGCAAGTTTCATCGTAATCATGATTGCGTTAACAATCTTGCAGGTATAGGATCCCGGAATGTCCGTTCCAAAGCTGTTGCCGCGTATTTTGCACGAAAGATGCGTCGGCAAGGATCAATCGTAAAACCCCGTGAAATTATGACGGAGTTGCAGGCATTATTTGGGATCCGTACTAGCTATGGCGTTGCACTAAAAGCTCGAAATGCAGCAATTTCGACGATCTATGGTAGTATAGAAGATTCTTTTTCTATGCTGCCCAAATATCTGGAGGTGTTAAGACAATACAATCCGATACGTTAACAGATTTGGAGATTGCACCCGATGGAAGATTTCGTCATTATTTTGTTGCTCTAGGTGTTTCACGGACTGCGTTTCAGAACGGGTTATTAAGACCGGTTATCGTTGTTGACGCCACTCATTTGAAGGGTAGAAACAAAGGCGTCTTATTTGTTGCTGTCACAAAAGATGGTAACGAACATGTCTTTCCACTTGCTATTGGTGTCGGCAGCATCGAGAATGATGAGTGTTGGAAGTGGTTCATGTCTCGATTACGGATTTCTTTTGGATGCACAGATCAAATGTTGATTGTATCCGACCAACACATTAGCATCTCCAATGCGATCAGTGAAGTGTATCCTGGTGTGCCACACGACTTATGTTTTTACCATCTTCTAAATAAAATGACAGGGTACGGTAAGGACATTGCTGTGCTGTACCAACGTGCTGCTTACGCTTACCGACCGACAACATATCAACAAGCGATGGATAGAATCAATCAGAAGAAACCAACAGCCTTTCAGAAACTATTGGAGGTAGGACCAGATCGATGGGCTAGGTCGCAATGTCATGTACGTCGATATAGTTTCTTGACATCAAATGCAGCTGAGGTTTTCAATGCTCGCTTACTGGATGCCCGACATTTGCCTATCTGCTCTATTATTGACACCTACAGAGGTATTCTTGAAAAATGGTTTGATGAAAAAAGAGCTAAGGCATCTGCGCGCGAGGATATCTTGACGGAGGAGGTTGTTGCAAAATTAACACCGTTAGTAGAACTCTCGCATACATATTCAGTGGTACCCATATCAGCAATGAAAATGAAGGTGAATGAAGGAGAAAGAACTTGGAGGGTTGATCTCGAGTTATCTATATGCGATTGTTGTGAGTTGCAACTGGACCTCATCCCGTGCTCGCATGTCGTTGCGGCAATTAGGTAAACATATTTAAGTTAATTTTCATTTTATAATATGTTATTAACTTAATCATAATTGTGACAGTCATGTTGGGTTGAACCCGTACGACTATGTAAGTCATTACTATAAGACATCAACTTGGCGAGAAATATGCGGTGGAGTCGTGCAGTCACTGCCACCGCAAGACGAATGGGATGTTGCTGCCGAAGCAAGTTCGTTGTGTGTCCTGCCTCCAATTATCTCTCGTCAAGCTGGACGACCTAGATCTCGTAGACGCCCATCAGGTGCCGATATTGGTCAATCTTCAAGTAGTAGGCAACGCGCTCAGACATAATTATTGTGACAATATACAATAACATAAATAACTTATAAGAACATACTGTCTCATCTTGGTCGTCCCTGACGAGCAATGCTAGCTCTCTATTATAAGTGCTGACGGGGCTGGATAAAAACTCTGGTATATCAAAATGGCTCGGAGTGGGTGAACTACCGGGTATATCAAAATGGCTCGGAGTGGCTGAAGTCCCGGGTATATCAAGTGGATGTGCCAAACTATGCCTGCGACGCTCATGAGCACCTGGTCTGGCCCTGCGACGCCGACCAGTCTCTACTGAACTATGCATGCGGGGCTCACGCACTGGCGGCTGATCCTGCACCTGCTCCTGATCCGGCACCCTCTCCATCTCACGTTTCCGGCTCCTACTCTGGCTAGACTCGGCAACATCATCACGTCTACATCCATAGCTACGGAATGCACGCTCAACCGCAGCTGGCACTGCAACATTCACCGCAGCAGTAACAACTGAAGATACTGTATCTTGGATCAGCGCAATCAATCTCCGTGATCCACGAAATCTCCTAGAATCACCAGAGGACCCACTCGATGAAGAAGCATGTCGGGTCGAACGACTGCGCCTACGAGATCCTCTGGAGTCCTGTGGCTCCTCATGTCCTCCCTCACGAGGCCCTCCACCCACATTATGCTCCTGATCATCATCATCGTCATGCCCTAAACCCTCATGACCAGCAGTGGATCCAAAATCAGCATGAGGCCCCTCATCATCATGTCGCCCCTCATCACCATCTCCACTTCCTCCTGCATGGGGTGCTCGACGAAACAGAATAGGGAGACCGTCATCTCGTCTTCTGGTTGGGCGTACTGGATTCTCAGCCATGTGAAATGCAACGCCTATGGGATTCTCTTGCTGACTAGACAGATAATATGCAGTGCGCTCCTCGTCAGCAGTAGGATATAGAAAAGGCAAGGATGACAGCTGCAATAAGAAACGCAATTGTAAGTAAATATATTTAAAAATCTAAAAATATTTATCGAAATTACTTACATTCGGATCAGCAAAAAAAGTACTCCAATTCTTGACCTCTGGCCTGCTAAACTTCCAATTCAAAAATCTTGGAATAACAATCGGCGTATTGACTGTACAACATTCAGCCCCAGCTTCGGAATGGACTCGTAAGACCACACATACACAATTAAATGTCCTAGTTAATTAAAATTATCTCGCAACAATGAAGCAATAAACGTTATAATAATTTACCTACAAAGCCCAGATCGGTCCACCAAGATGAAAGCTTTGACCAAGTTCAGCAACTGTGGTGGGAACATACGCGATATAATGAAGTAAAGACTGATACGCGTATGCACCCCATGGAAATCCACACCAAATATCCCACCTATCAACTAATTCATACATCCAGGGCTCAATCTTGCGCTTCTCCGAATACCCAAGTTCGAAGTACCATAATGCTAGGAGATTAGCCACCTTCAAGTACAAGTCATGTCTAGTTTTATCTACTTTCGTATCCTTGAATATGCCTAACAAATCCCTCGCAGTGATAGACCTAGAACCACAAAACTGTACATACACTGTAGTACTAGATGGGTCATAATGTCCAGCAACATCAAAACTACTAGATCCAAACATAAAACCAGTCACTAGGGCAAACTCTGTCACTGAGAATCTAATTGGCTGACCACCAATTAAAAACCATAATTCAGATGGGTTGGGAGATCTAATTTGGTAACTTAATAATTCTAAAAGTGCTTGAGATGCACTTGGACCCTGCTTTTTCCAATTTAATAAGTTCCCAAAAGGTCCATTCTTAAAATGTTCTACCAACTGCCCCCCTCCTACAGACCGTAATGTTACATCTATGTGATCTAATACCGAAACTTTAGTGCATAAGTTTATTTTACTAGATGTACCATGTAACTCACGTCTAATCCAATCAATCTGCACATATAATACCATCACAATTAAATAATGATAAATTAACCCTAAAAACTACAAAAAATTCCAAATAACCATTAAATCAAAAAACAAAACAATTTCTTCAAATAAACAATTAAATCTACACATATAATTAAAATAAACCAATAAATAAAAAATACATTTCAAATGTGAAAAGCACGATTACATCTACCTAATAAACCACATATATAATAATTCAACAATTACCCTAATAAACAAAAAATAAATTAAAATTCATAGATTAAATTATTCACGAATTACCCTAATAATAGACACAAATTTCCATCAAAAAAATCATACACACGAAATTAACCAAACAATTATTCAACAATTACCCTTAAATAATTCAACATTTATCAACAATATAAATCCAAAAATAAACACACTTTAAACAAATTAATAACACACGAATTTCACTACAAATTTTGCTAAAATATGCTTAATTCATGAAATATATAGAGCAAAAAATCAATTTTAGGGAATAACCTCATAACCAGCGGCCATGGCGACGGCGACGGCGACGACGACGGTGCTGGACGGGCGGAGGGGCTTGACGGCCGGCCGGTTTGGAGGGAACGAGTGCGATTCTGTGAGTAGAAAAAAACGTCGAATGCGAAACAATGGGGGGGGGGGACCAATTTAGGGTTTCAAATGAATATTTGACTGATTTATTATTTTTTTTATTTTGACCGAGTCGCACTCGGTCGCACTCGCTACCGTGTCGGCCACTTTCTCGGTGTCACGTGTCGACAGTGAGTCGCACTCGAGTCGCACTCGGTACACTCTATTTTTTTTTTAATCGGTTAATTTTTAATAAATTGAGTTTTTACATTTTTCGAAATTTTAATTGAATCGCACTCGGTCCCTCCAAGATTTTTACTTATATATATATTTTTATTACTTTTGTCAAATCTCAAAATTCAAAAAACCTGTAAAGTTATGACATATCTGAAAAAAAGTACTTTTGGCTATTTTCGTGAGATGTACATAAAATTGGCTAAAATCAATGTGTTATAGCCAAAATGGCTATTTCATGATTTTGCTCAAAATATATTGTGTATATCTTGTTTCCTTGTTGGACAAGATTTATCCTAATCAGTATTAGATTTTGATGGGAATAAATCTATTTTAGATAGATTTAGGTTTAAATATATCTTACCATATCTAGGTTTTATATTCCTTATGTGATTAGGAATATCTCCCTATAAATACCCCTGCTCCCCACCAATTGTAATTTTCATACTTTGTATTTTCTTCACTATAATAATATCATCACCGAGGAGGCTTGAAGAGTGGACGTAGAGCTTACGCTCGAACCACTATAATTATTTGTTTTCTTGTATTTTATGTTAGTTATTTGTGTCGCAATCGCTTCAATTCACAACAAATTGGTGCGGTGAACGTGGATAGAGAAGGATTGCAATGGGTTCAGCCAAGTTCGAGGTGGAGCGCTTCACGGGATCGAATGACTTCGGTTTTTGGAAGTTGAAGATGCAAGCGTTGTTTGTGCAACTAGGCTTGGATGGTGCCTTGAAGGGAAAGGCTGGGTTACCTGACACGATGACGGAACAACAGAAGAAAGATACACTGGCGAAGGCGCATAGTTCGCTGATTCTGAGTCTCGGAGATACGGTGCTGAGGAAGGTGTCGAAGGAGAAAACGGCAGCGGAAGTATGGACCAAACTGCAATCCTTATATATGAAGAAGTCCCTGGTGAATCGGCTCTATCTTAAACAGTCGTTGTATTCGTTTAAGATGCAAGAGGGAAGACCGATCAACGAGCAGCTCGACGAGTTCAATAAGTTGATCCTCAATCTGGCAAATATTGATGTGGCGATAGGAGATGAGGATCAGGCATTGATGTTGTTGAGTGCGCTGCCAAAGAGTTATTCGAACTTCAAGGAAGCCTTAATGTATGGAAGAGAGTCATTGACCATGGATGAGGTTCAGTCTGCTCTAAGTTCGAAGGAGTTAAATGAGAAGAACGAGGAGCGAGAGAACTCTCATGGAGAAGGCTTGGTGGATAGGGCGGCTCGAGGAAGACCGGAGATGAGGAACTCCAACAGGGGAAGTTCGAGGTCAAGGTCGAGGCCAAAGCCAGGATCACAGCCAAAGGTCAAGTGCTTTCTCTGCCAAAAGAAGGGACATATCAAAAGAGATTGTCCGGAGAGGCAGACAAAGCAGGAGCAGAAGCAGCAAGCGGATGTAGCTGTTGATGAGCAGGAATATGACTCTGGAGAGGCATTAGTGATTTTAAATGAGCGCTCGGAGAGGGAATGGATATTGGATTCAGGTTGTACATTCCACATGACACCTAATAAGTCATGGCTCGAAGGGTTCGAGGAGCAGGAGAACTCGAGTGTTCTTCTGGGTAACAATAAACCATGCAAGATGGTTGGAATGGGTTCGGTGAGGATTAAGATGTACGATAATACAGAAAGGGTATTTCGAGGTGTAAGGTACGTTCCGGAGCTTAAGAGAAACTTGATCTCTTTGGGGTTACTCGACGAACTGGGTTACACGATCAAGATGGAAGCTGGGACTTTGAAGGTGTGCAAAGGATCCCTGGTCTTGATGAAAGGAGCTCAAATGAATGGAATATACACTCTGATGGGGAGCACGGTGATCAGGGAGGCTTCGATAGTGACGGTTGACAAGTCAGTACTCTGGCACAGGCGGCTCGGTCACGTTAGTGAGAAGGGGCTGCAGGAGTTATCGAAGCAAGATCTGTTGCTCGGGGATAATATCAGAGAGCTAGATTTCTATTAGAATTGCATCTATGGGAAATCTCACCGGGTAAAGTTCGGAGTAGGTCGATAGAGAGTTCGAGGAACTCTGGACTACATCCACTCAGATCTATGGGGACCTTGTGTCAGTTCGAATGGAGGAGCGAAGTACTTCATGAGCCTCATTGATGATCACTCAAGGAAGGTGTGGGTCTACATCTTGAAGAATAAGAGTGATGCTTTAGAGACCTTCAAGAAGTGGAAAGTGCTGATCGAAAATCAGACTGGAAGGAAGGTGAAGAGGCTACGAACTGACAATGGCCTTGAGTATTGCTCGAAGGAGTTCGAGAAGTACTGTTCGAAGCACGGTATTGCGAGGCACAAAATAGTGGCTGGAACACCTCAGCAGAACGGATTGGTGAAGAGGTACAATCGGACGTTGCTGGAAAGAACGTGGTGCATGTCGTTCGGTGCGAAGTTACCCAAGTCGTTCTGGGTAGAAGCAGTGACTACTGCAGCTTATTTGATCAACTGGTGCCCCTCGACTGCACTAGGTTTCAAGATACCGGAAGAAATATGGTCTGGTCATCCTCCGGATTTTAGCAACCTTAGAGCTTTTGGTTGCGTGGCTTATGTGAACATCAAAGGAGATAAGCTTGGGAGGAGGGCATTGAAATGCATATTCATTGGGTACCCCGAAGGTGTGAAAGGGTACAAGTTATGGTGTCTCGAGCCGGATGTAAGAAAGTGTCTCATTAGCAGGGATGTGACGTTCAAGGAGGAGCTGGTAGGAGAACTGGATAAAGGGGCCGAGGAACGGGAAAATATCCTTAAGAAACAAGGTGGTGCTTCGGAGGAACAGTCTGACAAGGTCGAAGGAGATAGATCAGTTGCTGAGATTGAGGTGGAGTCGACCAGTGGGTCGAAGAGAGTACCTCAGGTGGATGGTGAGATCGAGGTGGTTCGAGGGTCAGGTGCACTTCAAGATTATAATCTCACGAGAGATAGGGAACGAAGGCAGATAAGACCTCCCACTCAATTCGGATATGTTGATGTCGTAGCATATGCCTTTGTTATGGCGGAAGAGGTAGAGCTGAATGATACTGAGCCGAAGAGCTATAACGAGGCCATAACTTGTAAGGAGAGGCTCAAATGGCTCGATGCCATGAAGGAGGAGATGGACTCCTTGAAAAAGAATAACACCTAGGAGTTGGTGGATAAGCCGGGGGAGAAGCAATCGATAGTTAGTTGTAAGTGGATCTTCAAGAAGAAACAAGAGGTTTCTGGGGTTATATTCAAGGCTAGACTAGTTGTTCGAGGCTTCACGCAACAGGAAGGTGTGGATTATGGAGAGGTGTTTACGCCGGTGGTGAAACAAAGATCTATAAGGCTGATATTATCGTTAGTTGCTCGGTACGACATGGAGTTGGAGCAACTGGATGTGAAGACCGCATTTCTGTACAGAGAGCTGGAGGAAAGGATCCTTATGATGCAGCCCGAGGGTGTGTCTTCTCAAGAAGTCATTGTATGGATTGAAGCAGTCTCCAAGGCAGTGGAATAGGCGGTTCGACAAGTTTATGGTTCAGCAGGACTTTGTTCGATGCAAACACGACTCATGTGTGTATTTTCTGATGGGTTTTGTATACTGAAAGCATTTACAATGAGTATACAACGGTTTATTTCTCCTATCTGTTAACAATCGTACATGTATGAACAATGGTATCCTCTTGTCTCACCGATAGGGACGATCATACGGCGTGTTGTAGATCGCAGAAGACAGTATGATCACTTGACCTAGTGAGACATAAACCTGATCACAGCCGAGACAGGGTATGATGATACGTCTGTCCGGATGGCTGCGACATTGTCGGAATAAGTAGTCTGTCTTGGTTACTTGACATGCTGGTACACAGAGGTGGCGAATTGATGGACCGCAGTGAGATGTATTTGTCTTTCTGACATCAGCGAATACAAGATCTCGTTATATTGATTGAGTCCAAACCCTAACAAAGGTTCAGGGGTTTGCACGGGTTGACTGTTGCTTTGACTTGCCATGGTGGAGAGCCTAAGTAATGTGCTCGTATATCCGCATCTTGGGTAACAGCAGTTCGTGTAGTACTGCCTGAGACTGGGTTTAGGTAACCATATCCGAGTAATAGGATGGGGACATTCCCTGAGGAGCTCAATGACATTCATCGTGCCAAAGTCCTGCAGGCTGATTACGTTCAGACACGAGTGATAAGGTTTGAGTGGTACTACTCAGGAATTATAAGATATTAATTAATTGTACTTAGAGCTTGTCAGAGGCTCCGATTAATTAATGGATGACCAGTAACCTTGAATATGGGGATTCTCAATTAATGCAACCCGTTCTCATAACGTGGTAATAAAGGGGTAGGTCAGTATTAATTATGTGGTGAAAAAGAATTAATATTAATTAATTAATTGTGTCCTGGGTTGTGGACATGAGAATTAATTAATTTATAGGCCCACTTTAATATTTGCATCAGGTCCCAGGTCTGGCCCAACAAGTGTTCTGAATTGAGCCCAGGAGCTCATTAGGGTTTACAATCCTAGGTCTATAAATAGACAGCTCTTTCTCATAAGTTGTAATATAGTTGAAACACACTAGACCTAGGAGAGAGAGAGGGAGGCGCCGATTCATAAGAGAAAGGAGGGGAATTTTTGAATTCTGGTCCTGCTCAAGCCACAGATCTACGGAGTCCTCACCAGTAGTAGATCTGATCAGCACCGGGACACATATCTGAAGATCTGATCTGGAGAACAACATATTTCTTCTTCCCTTTTCTTTATTTCGATTTTATCTTAGAAATTATATTTCTAATTTCTGATTCCGCAGATAAATTCGGATTGCATGGTTGAATTCAAGTTGGAAATTCAAACGCAAAAGATCGGTTCAGACTCGACGGATTTACGATAATCTCTCAATCCACAAATATGCATTAAATTCATAGGAGCATGCTAGGATTTATTATGTATTTAATTATGCGCAATAACCATAAATCGATCCGGTTCATTTTGGTTTTGGTGATTCGGTTCACGGAAAAACCCTACAATTGGTATCAGAGTCAGGTTTCTGATTTATGGCTCTGTTGTTCATAATTAAATTCGATATGCATGTATGAATTTATTATTTTGTGGATGTTGGTTTTTGTTCCTCGTCGCAACCCGTTGATTTAACCCGCGGTGGTTTATCCGTGTAGGGCTGAATTGTTTTTGTAAAATCACGAGAAAATTCGTGATTAGTGTAGATTTTGAAAATTTGTAATAGAATAGATTCTTTTTTTTATTATTTTTCAAAATCTGTAATTGGACGGGTCGAGGACGAAGAACGAAGACGGAGCCGACGCAGGGCCGACGAAGACGACGGCGGGCACAGGCGGCACAGGCACGCACGATCGGGGCGCGAGCAGCGTGCGGCCTGCGCGCAGGACGGCGGCACGGCCGCGGCGCGTGGCACGACAGCAGCGCGCGGCGGCGCTGGGCGCCGCGGCGACTGTGGCTGTCGTCGGCTGCTGCTGTCCCGTCACGGTGGCTCGTGTTTTGGTGGTTTGTAAAATCCTGTGCAAACCCTAGGGTTTGCATTAGGGTTATGGCAAATCATCAGATCACAAAGGCCTAAATCTCATAAGATTTGGTGTATCCAGATTTGGAGGCCCTTGAGATTTGGTAAATTTGAAAAGATTTGGAATTATCCAAATTAAATTCAAATTTCAAATTGTAATAGATAGATATTTTTTTTCTATTTTGTGGGGCCACGAGGAATTTTTGTTTGCCTTAATTGTCCTCGTATGATATGTGATTTATTTATGTGCGCAATTAAGCATGTGTAGATAATAGGAAAATCATGTTTTATCGCTTTTATTATTTACAGCTTTCAAGCATGCTTATGTGATTAATTTCTTGTTGGATTATATTTTTGGAATTTTTGGGCTTGTATTATTACATGCAAAAAATTTGGGAAATATAATGACAAAGAAATTATGTGTGCGCATAAAGAAACCTTTTAAAAGAAAAATACTAAGCAGATTTTTTAATGAAAATCAATAGACCTCCACAAATCGGTCCTAGGCTGTAAGTGTATCTCTCGTTAGAGTAAACGTCTATGAGTGTAGCTTGCTAGTTCCTAGAGGTGCATGGGTACGGTTGTTGGGATTTCTAGACAAACAATTTAAATCACGTGAATAGTGGGAGGGCTTTGCGTAAACGTCTACGAGTGTAGTTTGCGTAGATCTCTTTCACAAGTATTCTAAGATTGATTTAAATTATAGATAACAAAAGCTTTAAGGGCTGTGCGGTATGGTTACGTGCCATGCTAAACTGTCCCTTTTGGCCGGAGTTAAATTTGTGGTTAATAGCTTAGAAGCATCTTAGAATATAATGCAAGAATTGCATCCCTGTTCTTGAGAGATGGCTTGGTCTAAGGTTTTCACTAATTATTAATTTCTAGTGTCAAAAGCATCCTGACATGGTAGTGAAATTAAATGGATTGGGGCTTAAAACTCGCAGTTCTGGTTGAGGGTGACATCGTAAACGTCTACGAGTGTAGCTCGCGGTGGGAACTCTTGGGCAATTAGTGGAAAACATTTGTATTTGATTTATTAAAAGGTTTTCAATGCATTTGTTTTCGAAGTTCTACATGTATGTTCTTATTTAAGATTCTTTATTGTTTCAAATATGTCTATGTCTAATGTCTCGGATTCATGAATGAACTGGGGATTGATCAAGGAAAAATGAAGGTTTCCTGTGATAATTAAGGTGCTTTGCAGTTGGCAAAGAATGATGTTCATCATGAGAGAACTAAGCACATCGATGTGAAGTTCCATTTTATAAGAGATGTGGTTGCAGCCGGAGAGGTCGAGCTGCACAAGGTCAATACTCTCGATAATCCTGCGGATATGATTACGAAGCCAGTTCCAAGTACTAAGTTTGAGTACTGTGTGGAACTGATCAAACTGTTGAAGTCGAACTGAAGAGGAGGTGCCAAGCCGAGGTGATATTGAGCCTAAGGTGGAGAATTGTTGGAGTAGTCTCAATAGGAAGTAGTTCGAGTGGGTCGAAGAGACTAGTCCGATAAAGTGGGTCGAGCTGTGTAGGTCGAGGAACTTGTGGTGCAGTTCGAGTTGGATAGATATGGAAAATATATTGTGTATATCTTGTTTCCTTTTTGGACAAGATTTATCCTAATCAGTATTAGATTTGGATGGGAATAAATCTATTTTAGATAGATTTAGGTTTAAATATATCTTACCATATCTAGATTTTATATTCCTTATGTGATTAGGAATATCTCCCTATAAATACCTCTGCTCCCCACCAATTGTAATTGTCATACTTTGTATTTTCTTCACCATAATAATATCATCACCGAGGAGGCTTGAAGAGTGGACGTAGAGCTTACGCTCGAACCACTATAATTATTTGTGTTCTTGTATTTTCTGTTAGTTATTTGTGTCGCAATCGCTTCAATTCACAACAGTTCATGAACTTATGTTTGATTAATTTAGAAAACAAACATTGCTAAAATGAATAGGAATGAACTTTTATCGAATAAAAAAAGTGGGTATTCGAATCTTTACACCCTATTCACTCAATTTATATGCCAGATTTCGTGCATAAGCATAACAACAATTAATTCGTTGGGAAAATGAATATACATCAAGTTGATTAAATTATTGCAGCACAAATAAGTCCGTACGTAACATTTTTGGTGAACAAATGTGGAAACTTCATAATTACTAAGGGTTTTTAATTTTTTTCTTAAAAATATGAACATACAAAAAAGAATGATTTAGAATTACGAGTTCAGATAAGCATGGTGTGACCTAAATTAATAAATGGGAATGATTATTTGCTTGTTTCGTGCCTCGTTGTTTGAGTAACCCTTACACAAACATTCCATTCCCCACGTTGAGGCCTCAAGAGACAGAAACAGATGACTGCTACTTTGCTTCAGATCTAATAAACTATAATAATTAAAATTCAACGAAACTACACCCTTTTTTTTTTTTGATTAATTATTTTCATGTGATGCCTGGAAAAAAAAAACATATATATTTATTTAAGACGTGGAGGAAGGTCGTGACCTTAATAATAATATTATTATTAATTTCATATATTAATTAATATTGGAAGAGATTGTTAAAGTTGATGGGAAGGTTCTTGAGAATGTAAAGATGAGGAAATGGGTGTGCGTTACTGACAGACAGATAAGATAATGATGGGAATTGGGAGGTAAAGTTAGATATAATAAAATTAGTAGAGATGAATAATATCACTATTTGGATGTATTAAAAAAATTATGAAAATGCTTGAGTTTGGCACGTGGGTATAAAGGGCAAGAGTGGAATATTAGAAGAAGTTGGGGAGACCGGGATTATCGCCAAAGCTCCCGCAAATGTTTCAAAAAGGGGCGACCGTTTTCCCCTGCTTTAGAATTTTTCGCTCTACACTTTTTTCGGCATTTGCTGCCTCCTCACTTAGTCCCCCCGTGTAAGTTCGGTTGACAGTCACCCACTACAAGTGTAAATAATTTAAATATTTTATTTATATTTAATAAATTATGTATTTGAGTTTTAATGAAAATATATATGAATGAAGTGTTTATGTTTAATGTAACAATAAATTAATAGTAATAATAATAATAATTAAAAGTAACTTCACCGTTAATGTTATATTGCTAATTGAACGCCTGGGTACATTAAAAATAAGTGCTCACAATTCTCACTTTAGATTCATATGAAAAATATTAATGATAGTGTAAGTGGAGTTTAATTCATGACCATAATTTTCAGATTAGGAATGAGCAAAATCGAATTGAAAATTGCAAACCAAATCAAACCGTCGGATTTTGGACGTTTTGGGTTTGTTTGATAACATATGCAGTTTAGGTTTGGGTTGCATTTTAAAAAATATTCAGGTTATTATTTCGGTTTTAACCGAATCGAACCGAAATTTATATACATTTATAAATTATTAAACAATTTATATTTATTTATATTATTATATATTCTATATAAAATATAAGTTTTATTTTCTACAAATTACATATTATAAATGTAACAAACCAAACTCTATTATGTTACCCTAATCGTAATCACACGTTCATAGCTTCACACGATGCTCCTCTCCTCGGCGTTGAATTTTGATTGAATCATGTGTAATTATTTGCTAAATTTATGATTATGTATCAGAATGTGGATTTTTATTTTTATTACATTTGTGGATTGTGATTTTTTATTGCATTAGATTGTGTTAATTTAGCAATTTTATGAAAAATGCTAAGAATTTTTGGTTAAAATCGAAACTGATGATTCGGTTTGGTTACAATTCAGCTTCAATATTTTCATTCAAGCGGTTTAGGTTGAGTATTTAGAAATTTGCGGGTTCACGGTTCGTGGGTTTGGTGTGATTTTCAACCCGAACCACCTGCCACTCACCTTTATTTGAGATGAATTAGGGTGTAACGCCTCCAACTGGCCTTCCCGAACTTGGGACATGCTACAGTCGTGGTGCAATGGTTTTCAAAATATTTTCTCAAAAATAGCAAAAGACTAACCAATATCGAAAGTAAGAATTTAAAATAATTGACCATTTCAATTTTTCTATCAAAAGATGCACTCAAAGTTTTAAGAAGTAAAGAGTTTGAGTGAGCTTTTCAAAACTTTACACAAAACATGGGAAGGTAGTAGTTTCAGAGAGCGGTGCAACAGTGTGTGTAGCATGGTGGAGATATGCATGTGAAGATGCATATCTCAGGATCTGTCTTTTAGCTCTTCAAACACTCGTCTTTACACCACCACCTTGTCCATTCCTGCGGCGAAGCTGCGTATTTTAAAAACAATACGAGGGGCTGAGTACTAATGTACCCCGTGGAAACATGCCTAAAAACATACATTTTAAATATGAAAGTTATGCCTAACACACACAGATAAGCACGGGATTTTATTGAAATGTACCGTGTTATCCAAAACATTTTGATGCCATGGCAATTTAGAGCATGTTAACATATATGTTTACCGTTGTAACTGGAAGTTAGCCTTCTTCCAAGTTACGATGAACATTTGGGAATGGGCGAACCACTCTACCCACTATCATCAATTTGTGCACAATGCCTCTGAATCACACATCTTTGAGACAACGATCGATTTAAGGAAGAAAAGAAAGTACGCAACTTTATCCCCCTAGGGCTTCAGTACGTCAGCTGAACAGTTCGAGCTCATAAACAAAGTAAGGTTGCTAGCCTTTAATAACTGATTAATAAGACTAGCTCAAGCACCATAAGGACTTGGTTCTCATCTCAGTAATCGAACTCTCTGATGATAGCAATCAACAGAGGAACAAATATGGTAGCACAAAATATTTAGGCATAGACAATCAATTTTAAAATAAAATATTTTCACACACATTTTGGAAACTGAGCCCAAGGCTCGAAAAAACATTTTACTTTTACTGAAAATTGTTCCCACATGTTATTGCTTACAGATAAAAGATGCTTTCGTTATTCGTGCAGTTGAGTTGTATCATTCTTATCATCAACTTCCCTTCAAATAATAATTGCACAACATGCAATCAATTAGGATGGATAGTCTAAGTATTTATATCAGTTCTAGCTGATAATACTAGACAAAATCAGGATCTATGACTGACATTTAACTGACCACTTCCAAATATTCAACATGTAATCACCTCACATGTTTCATATCTTTCAAATCCAATCAACATGGTTATTCCATTCATGATTAACTAATTAACTCCAATCAAGTCATGATCATAATTTGAACACTTAATCATGCTTCAAACTTCATTTATATCGATGTGATCAAATCTCGACATTCGATCTCATAATCCAACACCTCATTAAACTCAAAATAAGCTTTACTAATCATGAATCATGCTTAGATATCGAAAATAACTCGAATCAAATTAAAAATGGATCTCGGAAATTAAAATCCCTCTCTGAGCCATTGTGTCGACCGACATGACTGCCTGTGTCGATCGACACAACCATGTTGATCAACACGGTTTCCCCATCGATCGACATGCGCGAGATTGACACAAACTGCTCGATGCAAAACCATGCTCGACACAGTTCATGCTTCGACAACACCGTGTCGATCGTCACCACACATGTCGACCTGAAGTGGTATCAGAGCTTCAGGTTGTGTCTTTCTTTTAAACATGGTATGTTGACTTCCCTTGATTCGGAAGTCTAAGTTGAAACGAATTGCTCTCGTGCTTTACACCCCGGTCCATCCTGCGCGACCTGAGGTACGTTTTGAAAGTTTAAAATTACCTGCTTGCAAAGTTGTTTGGTGACTGGGGTCACTCAAATGTTTTGGAGTTGATAGAAAATTTGAAATGATCAATTGTTTTAAATTCTTACTTTCGATATTGGTTAGTCTTCCGCTATTTTTGAGAAAATATTTTGAAACGAATTGCTCTCGTGCTTTAAACCCCGGTTCATCCTGCGCGACCTGAGGTACGTTTTGAAAATTTAAAATTATTTGCTTGCAAAATTGTTTGGTGACTGGGTCACTCAAATGTTTTGGAGTTGATAGAAAATTTGAAATGATCAATTGTTTTAAATTCTTACTTTCGATATTGGTTAGTCTTCCGCTGTTTTTAAGAAAATATTTTGAAAACCATCGCACCACGACTGTAGCGTGCCCCAAAATTCGAGAAGACCAGTTGGGACGTTACATAGGATTCCTAAATTAAATGTTCTACAATATGTTTTGCAATATCTATCTATATATTAAAGGAGAAAATTAGTTATTTTTTTAAAATGTTGGAACAGTTATTTTCTGCAACCATTAGTATGATTTTTATTTTTTATAATTTGAGTAGCGTATTATTGAAAAAAAAATATTAAAATAGGGATTTATTTGAAATATGCATTCAATTTTTTTGATTAATTTATCCCTAAAAATAATCTTCATTCAAATATTATAAGTATTGTACTACAAAAAATACATTGTTTACTAAAATTAGAAATATTATAATTAACATAATCTTAAATATTGAGCTTAAATAAATATCAAATTAAAAATAATTATATATTAAAATATTATATTTCTGTACAACGCATGGATCGAATACTAATTTTACATTATACGTCATACGAGCAAAATATAAGTTAAGAATTTGAACATATTCCAAATTTGTAGCGAGTTTCCAAATCTCCTAAAAATAATAGTCCATTTCTGATGTCTGAATTTTAATGGTTGCGATAATTACGGATGTAAATGAATCGAGGCGAGCTGAGTAGTGAGTTGCTTGAGCTCGGTTCAAAAACATTTTTAGTTTTGGAGCTCGAGCTCGCCTCGAGTTCGATTCGGCAAGATTGTAATCGAGCTTAAGCTCGTGAGCTCGAGTTCGAGCTCGATTCAATTTTTTAAGCTCGAGTTCGAGCTCGTTTATTTAACAAAGTTCAAATTTTCATTAAAATATACAAATTATAGTGATAAAATATAAACCTCATAAAATAGAACATGTGCATAATGATAAAATAGAGACAACCTTTGTTAGCAAATATATTGCTCCATCATTAGTGCAAATATTATAAAATCATCCAACAATGTATAAAGTTGTTACAATAAGCTCAACTTATTACCTCCAAACAAAAAAACAAACTCACTCCACTAAACAAATTAATAACTTCATAAGTCCACAAATTAGCTTTAAACAAATTCCTCCAAACCTATTAAATATTTCATTAATCCAAATAGCTCCAACAAAAAAAAACAAACAAACTCAACTTTTTTTGGGAATGGGAATTTTGGGTGCGAGGGAGTGGGATTTGGGGATAAGGGTTTAGTTTAGGTTCTTTAATTTTTTTAAAAAAAATATTTTTCAATATATATTTATATTTGACATCTCAACATTTATTTTTTTAATTAGATTTTAATAAACTGATCATATATTATAAGTAATTATCAGTTCTAAGCAGATTTTAAATTTTAATTTGTAATTATAAATTAAGATTTTTAATAGTTTAAATGAAGTATAATTAATAGTGATAAACTTAAGAGTTTGTTTTAAACATACATTAATTTTTGTATATTGAGTAACTATAACTTAGGAATATATTTTAATTATATAATTTTATTTTACTTTTTCATTATTTATACATTTTAACAAAAGTCATATGACTTAATAGTTTTTATAGATATATCATATACTATGCATTAATATTTGTATTTTGAGTTATTATAAGTTAGGAGTTTGTTTTAATTATATTTTTATTCTTACTTTATGATTTAATAAGTTATATACATAAATTATTCATATATATTTGAATATTGAGTAACTAACTTTGGAGTTTATTTTAATTTTATATTTTTATCTTAGTTTTCCATTATTTATACATTTTAGTAAAAGTATTATGATTTAATAATTTTAATAGATATATCCTATACTATGCAGTAATATTTGTATATTTAGTAATTACAACTGAGGAGTTTGTTTTAATTATATAATTATTTATTACTTTTCCATTATATATACATGTTAACAAATATATTATGATTTAATTGTTTGTATATACTTATTATACATTAATATTTTTGTATTGACTAATATAAATTATGAGTTTGTTTTAATTATAAATTTTCATCTTAACTTTCCATTATATGTACATTTTTAAAAATATATTAAAATTTAAAAGTATATACAAACATTATTTCAATAATAATACATTATTTGTTTAAGTTTCTCTTAGATTTACAAATAAAATAAATTTATCATAGAATGGATTGTTTCAATTTTTAAATGAAATTAACTAATTTGATTAAGTGAAACTTTTTAAAATCACATATATCTAAGAAACTATATTTAAAATAATTATCACTCATATAAATAATTTTCATTCCTAATTTAATATATATAAATTAAATTTTTTATATGGTACGGTTTGTTTAATCATATTATTGTTATTTATAGACATATAGATATAGTATTATCAAACAAATATGAAATATAATTATATAATAATAAAAAGTATAGAAATAGAAAAATATATAAATATTAAAATTTAATTAAAAACAAGCTTATAAACGAGCCTATTCACGAGCCTGTAAACGAACTTGCTCGCGAGCCTGTTAAACGAGTCTATTCGCGAGCCTGGCGAACTGAACACATCCGAGCTCGAGCTCAGCTTGATAATGTTACCGAGCTCGACTCGAAGCTCGATCTCGGTTCGTTTATTAAACGATCGAACTTCGATCGAGCTTTTTTTGAGTCGATCTTCGAGTAACTCGGCTCATTTACACCCCTAACCGATATTAATATTTAAAATGAAGGCCAAACTCATATTTTTTTCCGAAAATTCAAACATAGTTCAGAATTTTTATTTTATTATTATGTTTTTAGAGAAAATGAGTTAGTTTCTTTCGTAGATCATAAAATAAAAAGGTCCAGTAGGGCAGGACCAGATTATTAAACAACATATGCACAAAAAGTAGTGAATTATACTAATAATTAATATCCTAATCTACTAAAAACGAGACAACCTATGTAAATTGTGTAAGGCAGTATTAATTTGAAATAAATAAAAGTTAGAGCTAAAATAAAATATAGCAAGTGTAGAGGCGGCCTCATTTTTAATTTCCATGCCAACTGCAGTTTTCTTTTCAATTCAAACTTGTCTTGCCCTACCACTTACACACACCACCATCGCTTTGAATTGTCTTCTTTCCTTTTTTTTTAAAAAAAAAAATTTGTTTTGTTCCGTTTTACGGCATATATGCCTTGTATTATAACTTTATATTAAATCTGTTGCTTCAACTATCGATCAATTTTCTTTTTTATTATTGCAAGTATATTTGATCGAAAACTTTTAGATAAAGATTACTGATAGTTCAAGATTTGAATTTAATTATACAAATAACAACTTTTTTCTATAGAAACAAACTGCACCCTTATGAATGATTCTCAAATAGAGTCACCTCATATCTCATAAAAGAATTCTTTAAATATTTGAGAGTGTAAATTTATAGCGAGATAACTACATTAAATATTGCCTAAAAATACTTTGTATATTTTGACTTTGACATGGCATATATAATTATATATATGGTGAAAGTGAGAGAAATATTTTGGAGGAGGGTGTATTTGACTTGGTGGCCAATGAAGATGTATCACATGTATGCACATGTTTAATAACGTGCTAATTTGTCAATGTTTTATTTTCCAGCTAGGCTTGCTTTCAATGAATCTACATACATGTACGTGTGTGTATATATATAGATTTCATTTATATTTGTAAAATTTTTGAATTTTGAGTTTGGAAAATAAAATGGATTCGTAGCCACATTTGGAATAATGATTTTGTTGTTTGTTGTGATAATTAATGGGGGATCCATTTCCCAGTCCCACATTATGACCGGACAATGATACATCACTTTTATCATAAATGCCCCGCCAACCACATACGACACACTTAATATTACAGCCTCGGCCCATGACTCAATAGTATTACTCCCTCCTTTGCGATTACTATTTTAGTATGTTTCAATTATATGGTCCAGTTTTTATATTTGGTATTGTTTTTATATGGCAATTTACTATTACATTCCTGAATAATTTTGGAAAATGAGAATATTAAATGCAATATTATGAAAATGACTAAATGAGAGATTAATTAATGCTTTCAATAAGGATAATGTTGGAAATTTATTTAAATATTAAATATTTTTTGACAAACGTGCAAGATCAAACTGGACTATATAATCGGAACAGAGGGAGTATTAATTTAGGATCTCAACGATAATTAATCATTAATTTAGGATCTAAAAGATAAATTTTCAATTAGAACTTAAAAGATCTTAAAATTCTCATTATTAGACCTGATACTGAAGTCCTCAATTGAAAATTTTATTATTTCTTAGAACATGAATTGAAAATTTTTGGGATCTTTTAAGTCTTGAATTGAAATTTATCTTTCACAAGTCCTGAATCAATAATTAAATTATTTTTTAGGTCTTGGATTAATAATACTCTGTATAGAAGAACTTTTTATATAGTACTCCCTCCGTCCCGCTAGAATAGACCCACTTACCGAATTTGGCGTCCCAATTAAATTGACCCTTTCCAAAAATGACTACTTTTTCACACACAACAATAAAATATTCATTCCACTAACTCATTCTACACTCACAACTCTTAATTTCCGTGTCGAAAAGAAAGAAGCCTATTAAAATGGAATGAAGGGAGTATTAATTAATTAGCTATAAAGATTAAATAGTAATGCATATTTTCAATAGGGTGTTTTGTAGTAAAAGCCCATTATGAATTAGCATCAGTTCGCAGAAAAAAGAAAAGCAAATATTTTGGGTTTCTGTCTGGGCCAAGCCCAGTTTGTAGTAATATACGATTCCAGAGCAAGATTTTACTTCAATGATACAATATTAGTCATTTAATTTATTAAATTAAAAAAATACTTTAATTATCAATTCAGTAACTTTGATATTATAAAATTTTTAATATACAACTCAGCATCAAGTCTTATATATAGTGTTTTAAAATCTTTTAGATCCTTAATTAATATTTTTTGAGTTTGTGAATCTGACAACTAAATTATTTTGAATTTTGAATTGATAAAACTCCTTTTATCTAGTATATAGAAATAAAATATTCACCTTTTGAGTTGAGCTAATTCACAACATAAAGCTCGATCTAGTAAAGTGTTATCACTCTTTATTACTCCCTCCGTCCCATATGAATTGTCCACTTTGCTTTTGGCACAATAACTAATGCGAGTAGAAATAGAGGAAATTAGTATTTTATTAGTGAGTGGTTATTATTTTTCCATTTTAAGTAAGTGGACAATGAAATGGGACGGACAAAAAAGGAAAGGTGGACAATTGAAGTGGGACGGAGGTAGTATAATGGAATTATAATATCGTATAAATAACATTTTAATAATAGATTAAATTTAAAATATATCTATGTTCATATATTAAATTTAACTTTTGTCACGATATTTACTATGGGTTGGGATTAATAGTGAACCTGCTAGTGCCTAGCCCAACTAAGTTATCATTACCAAAACAAAAACAGGGCACCAATTACAATAATAGTATATAGAGTAGTGTTAATATGAGAATAGTTTTTAGTATGAGAAATGAGAATAAATCTCAGCCTTTGATTTTGTGATTTCAACGCTCATGATCTATTTCACCCCGTGTGCAGTTTTCCTCGATTATCCTGCAGTTTTGCAAAATTAAGGTTATTTTTGTAATTTTAGCTTTTTTTAAATCTGAAATAGTATCTCATCAGATCTTTTATTCCTTTCTTCGCGCGATTTGATTTTTTCTTCCTTCTTCGTTCGATTTGATTTGTATTTCTTCTGTCGATTAGATTTTTTTCTTTGTTTCTGGATTTCGCATTCGTGTTCGGTCTCGACTTTGTTAATTGTGCATGAATATAGTTTTAAAAAATTTGTTTTATTCAGATCGACGTTCATTTTTACTATTATATTGTGCATCTTTAGTGTTAATTTTGTGCATTTTTGTGTCTTACATGTTCATTTATTCCAAAGTGTATTGATGAGATTCAGATCGACGTTCATTTTTACTATTATATTGTGCATCTTTAGTGTTAACTTTGTGCATTTTTGTATCTTACAGTTACAGGTTCATTTATTCCAAAGTGTATTGATGAGATTCAGATCGACGTTCATTTTTACTATTATATTGTGCATCTTTAGTGTTAACTTTGTGCATTTTTATATCTTACATGTTCATTTATTCCAAAGTGTGTTGATGAGATGAAGCATTTTAAGGGCAAAGTTTTTAGAACTGTTGATGTTGGTATTGAGTTTTATAGAGACTACGCTCGTGTTGCTGCTTTGAAAAAGAAGATGTTTAATTTTTTTTAATTCATATTTATGTAAAAATGAAGTAAATCGGACTAAAAATGAAGTAAATCAAGCTAAAATGAAGTAAATCGGGCTTAAAATGCAGGTTGCTGTTTGTGTTTGAGTATTTTTACAATTTTAGCCTTTAAAGGCAAAAACTGCAGGATATTGGGGCAAAAATACCGCGTTTTTCAATTTGATGAGAATGAATCATGTTCGCGCGTCCATCTCATCAAATCGACGAACATGATTCATTCTCAGCAAATTGAAAAACGCGGCATTTTTGCCCCAATATCCTGCAGTTTTTGCCTTTAAAGACTAAAACTGTAAAAATACTCAAACACAAACAGCAACCTGCATTTTAAGCCCGATTTACTTCATTTTTACATAAATACGAATTAAAAAAATTAAACATCTTCTTCTTCAAAGCAGCAACACGAGCGTAGTCTCTATAAAACTCAATACCAACATCAACAGTTCTAAAAACTCTGCCCTTAAAATGCTTCATCTCATCAACACACTTTGGAATAAATGAACCTGTAAAATATAAAAATGCACAAAGTTAACACTAAAGATTCACAATATAATAGTAGGGGTGGGAATAGGCCAGGCTACCCGACAAGGGCCTTAGGCCTGGCCCGGCCTGTTTGACAAATAGGCTAGGCTTGGGCTCTTTAAAAAGCCTACATACATAAACTGGCTCAGGCCCAGACTTCAAATTAGGCCTTTTAAGCCTAATAGGCCGGCCTATTTAAAATAATATATTGTATAAATTATTAATATTTTAATTATTTAATATTAAATATAATATTTATAATTAAAAAATAACAAATTAAATTGATTGTTAAATTATTAAACACTTTGTTGGGCATTAAAAATTCATTAATAACTACACATATATATTAGATGGATCGTAGAGCATTATATGATATTAACCATAAATATATATCTAAAGTATTAAATATTTTAATAATAAACTTCAAAATAAAAATAATATATTAATAAATTGTTAAATTATTTAACATATCTATAATTTTTTATGGTCTAGACTCACTAAAGAATAAGACCTATCAACATTAAATAATAAGATAAATTTAATATTTAAAATTATATATTTATTTATATTATAAAAATAAAAAATAATAAAAAATTATTATATAGGCTGAAATAGGCCTTAAGTAGGCCAAAAATTCGGCCTTCATAACTAAATAGGCCAGGCCTGGGCCTTTATAAAAGCCTATTTGGATTAATAGGCCAGGCTAAGGCCTATGAAATTTTAGGTAGGCATAGGCCTACCGGGCCAAAGCCTGACCTATTCCCACCCCTATATAATAGTAAAAATGAACGTCGATCTGAATAAATTTTTTCTTAAAACTATATTCATGCACAATTATTAAAGTCGAGACCGAACACGAATACAAAATCCAGAAACAAAGAAAAAAATTTGATCGAAAGAAGAAATATAAATCAAATCGAACGAAGAAGGAAGAAGAAATCAAATCGCGCGAAGAAATGAATAAAAAATCTGATGAGATACTATTTCAGATTTAAAAAAAAGTTAAAATTACAAAAATAACCTTAGTTTTGCAAAACTGCAGGATAATCGAGGAAAACTGCACACGGAGTGAAATAGATCACGAGCGTTGAAATAACAAAATCAAAGGCTGAGATTTATTCTCATTTCTCATACTAAAAACTATTATCATATGATCACTATATATATATATATATATATATATATTAGAACAAATAGTATTAAAATTAATTTATTGTTTTAGTACGCGAAAGAATTAGTTCTTATTCATACTTGAACTGAAAATTATAAGATGTTTTATGTATCGAATTGAGAATTATTTTTGGGTGAGATAAGTTTTTGATTAATAACATTCCAATAAATATTAAACCTTATATACATTGCGGGGCAGAATATTAGGTAAATCATGAAAAATACTTTAATATTTTTTCTCACCAAATTATATTTTAACGTTTGGTTTTGTCAATTAAAAATACTATCCGCAATGAAAAATACTCCAAAATTTCTTCATCACTAAATCATACCCTAATATTTGATTATGTCTAGGGATGTCAATCAGGCTAACCCATTGGGTTTCGGGCTAACCCTATCGGACTACGGGTTATTCGGTCTGGGTTGAATCGGGCTGAATTTTTATCGGGCAAAAAACTCTTGAACCTAACTCTAACCCACCAGTTTTCGGGCTAATCCGTCAAGTTGGCAAGATTTACGAATTTATTTTTGTAAAGATTTTCTTAAAATATTTTAACAACCCCTAAAACAAATAAAAAAATGATGAACCAATATAAATAAAAGACATCAAACAACAATATCTTCGCAAAGAAATAGTATAAAAGGTTGTCCAATCATAGTTTCAAAAGAAGAAGAAAAAAACATCAATCCTTATATACCAACTAATTTAAATAATAGAAGTACATTCCTTAACATATAAAATGATAAAATATAGATTATAAAATTAAATGTAGCTTTCACTTGGGTGAACATAACAACAAGAGGCTAAATGTGCTTGAAAGAAAGAAATGAGTAGATACGCTTATTAGGAGAATGACGAGTGAAAGACAATGAAAGATGAAGAAAGGAAGAATTTTTTCGATTTAAGGGTAACGATTACATCACTGGGAGTAAAAATTAGGTCTAGGGAATTAGATATATAATTAGTGGGTATAGTAGGATATAAATAATATTAGAAATAGTGAATATATATATATAGGGATTGGATCCGGTGATAAAATGGTAAAGCCGCTTGATTACGTTTACAATGTTGCTTGATTATGTTTTAGTTGTTGCTTATTTACAATGTTGCTTGACTGTATTTCAGTTGTTGCTTGATATATATGTATATATATTATTAAATATCGTCGGACCTACGTGCCAACCCGCAACCCACTAGGCTCAGCCCGTTCGGGCCGCCAACCCATCGGGTTCAACCCATTCGGTTAAAAATAATTTCAAATTGAAAATTTCTTACCCTAACCCGTATTTTAGCTCACAGTTTCAGGCTGACCCATCGATTTTGAGTTTTATTAACATCCCTAATAATATCAATTAAAAATACCTTCCGGTACTAACAGTGTAAAATTTTGCTAATTCATTTGTTAAACGTTTGATAGTATCACGTGCATGCCACGTAAGAGCAGCATATAATCTAATATATGATTCAGCAGAATTTAAACGCCATCAATGACGGACTATTAAACTTTTTAATTGATAGATATATATCTTAAGGTATAATTCAAATTAAAAAAATATTAAAGTATTAAATATAGTGGATAGTATTTTTAATATTAAAGTATTTCCCCCAACTGCGGGAGAAAACTCGAGAGACTGCTTAGCACGTGTTATGTGCATGATTGAAGCACGTTGCTATCTTACTCACTGACTTTAGAAAAAACTGATGCATACTTTGAAACTAGAAAGTGGTGCTTCAATCATTTCTTTTTATAATAATAATTATTATTACAAGTGGATCACAAAAATTCAAAATACATTCTACAATTTCAAAATCAACAGTAGAATCGACCATTGAGTGTATGGATCAGTAGGGTTTCTATTCAAATTTATTTTTCAACTTTTAGTCTTTTAAAGAAAAATAATTAAATGAAAGAAATTTGAGTTGGGTCAAGTCTGGGTGCTCCCGCTTCTTCCAATACTTTATTTATTATTTATATGAGAATACATACAACTAGCCACTTTGAATAAGTGAGTATGTTTTATAGCCATAAGGATAAAAATATAAGTTTTCTAGTCACTTTGTATTTTTGTATTTTTCTCTCTTCCATTTTCGGCTACAAGACAAAATCAATTTTATTAAAGTTATTGCAATTTTCGGATATATTTATTATATGATTTATTTTCAACTACCAAGGTAGTTGTAAATTTATTACAACCTTTTACAAACAAATCTGATTTTCTCTCTTGTACGAGGTAACATTCCAAATTTTTTTTTAAGATAGTTGAGAGAGTTTTGGGAGCAAAAAATCGAAGGTATGCTGATTTCAACCATTTTTCCTTATTTTTGATTCATTTTCTGCGTTATTATGACGATATGTGTTCAAAATCGACGTGCATATCTTAGTTTTTTTAGAAAATATAGTGATTTTAGGTAGGGATGTCAAACGGGCCAGCCCGCCGGGTTTCGGGCTAGCCCTATCGGGTGGCGGGTTAATCGGTCTGGGCTAAACGGGCTGTAATTTTTATCGGGCTAAAATTTCTTGACCCTAACCCTAACCCATCGGTTTACGGGCTAGCCCGATCGGGCTGGAAAATTTAATTTTTTTTCTTGTATATGTTCTTATAAAACCTAAATATAAATTCACTTAATCTAAGAATATTAAATACTATATCCAAAAAAATATTGTTACCCCCTTAAACTATTTCGACATAAAAAACTGAAATTCAATTAATATCCATAAGAAAATTAAATGCTGAAACAAAGAGCAAATAAACTAAGCTCTAACATTCGAAGTTGAAGTTATAAAAAAAAACATGAGTTTTCAAAAACATGAAGCAAATAAACTTAGTTCATCAATCTAAAAACATCAAGCAAATAAACTAAGTTCACCAATCTAAAAACATCAAGCAAATAAACTAAGTTCATCAATCTAAGTAGTTGAAGTAAGTTCTTCGACTTCAACAGCATTTGAACTTCCTTCACCTCCAGAATTAACCACATCTTCATCATCTATTAAAAAAAATTAATGTTAGAATATAATATTACAATTTGATAATTTAAAAACTTGATGAAGAAAAATAAACTTACCATCTATAGTATATCCATGCAACCAATTACGAGTACAAATAAGAGCTTGCACTTTTTGAGGAAGAAGTCTATTTCTATACTTGTTCAAAACATGAGCTCCAACACTAAAAGTAGATTCTGAGGTTACCGTGGTGATTGTAATGCTAAGTATATCACAAGCCATTCTAGTAAGCTCGGGCCCAAAGCTAGACTCTTTATCCTTCCAAAATTGAAATAGATCTATGTCTTTAGAATCATCTATTAAATCCTCCTCCAAATATTTGTCCAAGCATGACTTCGTGTCAGAACTAGCACCTCTACTTATGTAAGTTCTGAAGGCCTGCACCAAAATTAAACAATAAGTTAATATAATCACAAAGTATAAATTCATTTATAATAAAGAAATTAAGCATATGAGCTAGTAAATTACATGGAGATCGGTTGGATCCAAATCAAGTCCTTTTCCTCCTCTTTCGGTGTCACTCAAACTCGGAGATGCTCCTGCTCGAGAATCACAAGCTCCAACATTCGAACCAACACCCCTTTTCTTGTATTCATCATACAACAAATACAATTTCTCCTTCAACTTATCAACTTTCTGAGCACTAGAAACACAATCA
Organism: Plectranthus barbatus; assembly: GCA_026898455.1. Taxonomy (NCBI): domain Eukaryota; kingdom Viridiplantae; phylum Streptophyta; class Magnoliopsida; order Lamiales; family Lamiaceae; genus Plectranthus; species Plectranthus barbatus. Next base: position 370,580 of record JAPKLW010000615.1, read on the forward strand.
ATCTTTGAATAACAATACTCTATGAATGCCAATTTCACCCTAGGATCAAAGACAGCTCCCATGGCCAATACTTCACTATACTCCTTCCAATATTTGTCAAATTTCCCATTCATGTTCCTAGCCATTTCTCTAACTGCTTCATCTTCACTAACAGAGTGCTTTTTCAACAAACATGCAATTTTCCAAACTTCCATGAAATACAAATTTGAAGTTGGATAAGATAGAGCCAGATATCAAATTGGTCATGACATAAAATGGGCGTAAGAATTCACACATCTTTTCTCCTCTATCCCATTCTTCATCAGTAGGACAATAATGGAAAGATGAATCATCAAATGCAAGCATACAGAAAACACTACGATATTTGATAGCATTTGTAAGCATCAAATATGTAGAATTCCACCGAGTAACCACATCCAAAGAAACTAAAGACTTCATTTCAATCCCAGCCTTTTTAGCACATTCCTGAAATTTAATCATCCTAGCTTCTGAACCCCTCACATATTTCACACTTTCTCTAATCTTATCAAGGGCACCACTAGCAACTTTCAGTCCTTCTTGAACAATCAGATTCAAAATATGAGCACAACACCTCACATGAAAAAAATCACCATTGCATAATAATGAATTTTGCAATACCAAGCGTGATTTTAACAATCTCACCATACTATCATTAGCAGAAGCGTTGTCTAAAGTCAAAGAAAAGACTTTTGTATCTATCTCCCAATCCACCAAACAATCATAAATATTTTGGGCTAATGCAGAACCAGAATGTGGGGGAGGCATGACACAAAACACTAGTATCTTGTTATTCAATTTCCGGTTCTCATCCACAAAATGTGCAGTTAAGCAACTATAACCAGCACTTGTACAAGCAGTCCAAACATTAGCAGTCAAGCACACCATACTAGGAATAATTTTCAAGGTCAACTTCAATTTCTCTTTTTCAGATTGGTACATTTTCAAAATATCAGAAGCAACCGTGTTTCTAGTTATAAATTGCATGTCTGGGTTCAAATACTTCAGAAAGCCCCTCATAGCTTTGTACTCAATCCATTTCAAAGGAAGATCATGCTCAATTGTAACCTTAGCTATCCATTCACGACAGATTTTAGCATCAATATTTTTACCCTTTGCCCTCAATTTTCCTTCATGGTCAAAAAACATTGTACTTACATCTCCAAACTTTGGTTTTCTCTTACATGTCCCTAAATGTCGACTTAAAGTCGAAGTTCCATAGCTAGGACCCTCATATTTGTAAGTTTTTTCACAATGATTACACTTAGCAAAATTCTTACCTTCATTATCTTGGTCCAGTGAAAAATGGTTCCAAACATCAGATGACTTTTTTCTTTTACGAGCAGCTTGCGATTCATCCACAACTTGGACATCATAATTGTCAACATTGATTGGAGCTTAAGAAGAAGCTTCCATTTAGAACTGAAATTGGCAGAAATAAACAAATTAGACTATTTGAAGGCTGCAGACTATTAGAGATATTAACAAGAAATTATCATAATCTAACAAAATAATGGAGAATAAAATTAATTCTTATAATCTAATGCAAACAAACACTCCAAAAAACTAAAAAAATTGTAATCTTACCAAGTTCAATGTGCCCTAGATAGACAGGGACTGTGGCGCCGGTGTGGGGGACAGAAACGCCGGTCAGAGATGTTGGTTGCTGAGAGTTGAGAGGGCAGTGTATCGTCGAGGGACAGGGCTCTGGTCAGGCGGTCACTGGTTCAAGTGGTTAGAAGGTTTAGGGATGAGGGGTCGCGCAACCGTGAAGGAGCGAGATGCTGGCCGATAAAGCACCGACGACGACCGGAGTGGAGACAGACGGTGGTGGATTAGTGGAGGTGAATGGTGATGTCGGTTCAAATTCAAAGATGGAGAAGGAGGATTGGAGTGGAGATGCGCCGTTCGTAAAATGGAAAGGGGGAAGTCAATTATAAAATATTAAAGAATCCTAGGGTTTTTAATTAATAAATTTTTTTAAATTTTATTTTAGTTCTTATTAATTATTATAATATTATTATTATTATAAATTTTTTTAATTAAAATTAGTTTGGCCCGACGGGCTGGCCCGTTACCCGACCAGGCCAGTCCGTTTAACCCATTAACCGTTTAACCCAGCCCGTTTAGCCCGGTTTTTAATCGGTTCATGATTTTTCGGCCCTAACCCGGTGTTTTTCTCGGGCTAAATTGACATCCCTAATTTTAGGACTGTTCTTCGTAAAAAATACGCAGAGAACTTTGGAAAAATCCAGAAAAATCGAGATGTCGTGAGCAATTCGAGATCTCAAGTCGATTTCGAGATCTCAATTTTAAAGTCGAGATCTGGAAATCGACTCGAGATCTCGAATTGCACGAGATCTCAATTTTTTTAAATGAAATTACGAGAGCTCGATATTAATTTCTAGATCTCGAAATGTCTGCTGGATCATGCTCTGGATTTTATTTAATATTTCCGTATCATTTATCGCAGATGTCGTATCAACGTTTCATCATACGTCATGGTGGTTCATGGGACAGATCCGAGTATATTGGCGGAGATGAGCAATTGATATGCTTGAGGCGTGAGCGAATCTCCTACAATGCCATATTGTCCAAGATTCACAAGATCATGCACTGTGATCTCCTCACTACTAGCTACTGCTTGTTTTACAAGAGCAGTATATCTGGGGGCTCGAGGCATGAGAAGGTTGGACTGAAGACCGATGAAGATTATGCGGATGCTATATGAAAATAACATTGATCCAATTATATATGTGGTCACCGAATTGAAGCAAAATCAGTCTGGATTTCGGGCACCTCAGTCACAGTCACAACGATCAACACGAATGGGTGGTCCTAGCATCTCATTAGCTGATGATTTCGTAGATGAGTATGGGGCGAAATCTACAGATGATGATGATGATTATTGTGATGACGAGGAGGAGGAGGCAAGCGAGGAGGAGAGGGACGAGGAGGAGGGCCGGAGTCGGTTGTTTGAGTCCTTGGTCAGTGATTTTTTTAGATGGATTCTAGCTCCTGGGCGAATGGATCCGTACGGACTATCTAACAATAACTTGAGTCAATCCGTGGCTGCAACTCGACATGATTAGGAAGTAACGAGTTGGGTGCTTCCTTTAATAGAGGTTGATGCTCCTGAGCGTTTGGAGTGGATTATTCCCGCAGATTGGGCCCCGACTGAGCTTTGCATTGGAGCGACATTTAGCAACAAGGATGAACTTGACCTTGCTGTAGGACTGCATCACCGGTTGGAATACTCTACGGAGAGGTCCAACATTACTCGGCTTAATTTCAGATGCAAGCATGGGAATGGTTGTGCTTTTATGCTACGTGCAAGACAATCTGGAACTGTTTGGAGAGTATTCAAGTGTGATCTGATGCACAGCTGCCAAATGGATATTGATCGTGTTGCTCCCCGCAGAGTGCCCGCAAGAGTGTTGGGTAAGTATTTCTCTAGTAAGTTGGCGGCGGAGGGCGCTATTCTAAAGCCGAAGGAGATGATGTCTGAATTGTTGATTCAATTCGGCATCAAGATTGATTACAGTTTTGCCCTGCGGGCAAGAAACATAGCCATTGCAATGGTATTCGGCGAGTGGGAGAAGTCTTATGTGATGCTGCCGGGCTACTTACACATGCTACAATCTCGTAACCCAGACACGATGTATGATATATCTACTTCTTCGGAGATTTTGTTCAAGCACATGTTTCTGGCGCTTGCTCCATGCATCGATGCATTTCACAGCTTCATGCGCCCAGTGATCGTTGTAGATGGCACACATCTGAAGGGCAAGAATAAGGGAATGTTGTTTGTTGCGGTGACAAAAGACGGCAATGAACAGTTATTTCCCCTTGCCATCGGGATCGGACCCATAGAGGATGATGAGTCGTGGATGTGGTTCATGCATCGCTTGCATGTTTGCTTTGGAGATCGTGAAGGACTGATCATTGTCAGTGATCAGCACAAGAGCATAAAAAATGCAGTGGAGTTAGCATTTCCGAATGCTAAACATGCTATTTGCTACTACCACTTGGTGAATAGCATGTCGAGGTACGGTCCTCAAGTTGGTGCTGTTTTACGAGATGCAGCCTACTGTTATAGGCACGATGCATTTCAAAAGCACATGTCTACTTTGGAGATTATGAGCAAAGACGGAGCTTACAAGAGGCTTCTGGATATAGGAGTCCACCGTTGGTCGAGATCTCAGTGCCCTGGTACCCGATTTAGCTTCATGACGTCCAACGCAGCCGAATCCCTCAACTCTCGTTTGTTATGGGCAAGGCGATTGCCCATATGTGCCCTTCTTGAGACTTACAGATCTATGGTTGATAGATGGTTTCACGAGCGACGGGTTGCTGCACGGTCTAGAGATCATGCTCTGACACACATAGCTAGGACGAAGTTAACAGAGTCGTCCGAATATGGGCAACATCTTGTAGTCAGAGGCACCACCACGGCACACATATACAAGGTGGAAGGGCAACAGAGGAGCTACAATGTCGACTTAGAGCACAGAACGCGTGAGTGTCGTTAGTTCGATCTCGATCTGATTCCATGTTGTCATGTGGCTGCCGCCCTCAGGTAATATGTTAATTCGTACTTCTATTATTGCACATATCTTGTAGTGTTATAACATGTGTGTCTTATTTTTTGATTGTCAGATATACTTCACAGCCGATATCAGAGTACGTGCCACATTACTACAAACAATTCACTCTGCTACAAACATATCATCACACCATTATGACTGTGCCGCATCCATTAGATTGGGTACTCCCATCGGAGGTAACTTCTTTTGTTGTGAGACCACCGATAGTTTTTCGACAGGCTGGCTGTCCGAGGATGAGTAGAGCACGTTCTAGTGCTGAGAGTTCGACCACGCGCAGATCTCAAGTATGTAGGAGGTGTCGACAAACCGGTCACAACTCACGTGCCTACACTGCTTATATCGCCATTGGTGAAGTAGATTTGAACAGTCCTCCATCCCAAGATGGGCCATGAAGGCGACGGGTGAAGACATGTAGTATATGTCAGCAGACGGGTCATATAAAAAGAAAATGTCCGGAAAGAGTTGATCATATGAGTGAGTAGTGGCACTTGCTTTATTTCTTTATTTCTATTTGCATGCTTATGATGGATTTATTAGATGTTGTTAATGTATTTTGGTTTATATTAGTTTTGGTGTTTAGACAAAGAATTTATGTATTGTGGCTGATGTTTGGACGAATTTTTGAGTTCCTGTTTGATCTGTTTAGGTGTTTTGGTTTGTATACGAATTCGGGCGGATTTTACAAAATTGCCAATTGATATCGAGATCTCGATATGAAAGTCGAGATCTCGAAATCGTGATGTTGGGATCTCGATTTCCCCATTTTGTGATTTCTAGGGTTTGAGTCAAGACAATTTCAATTGTTGTCTCGACATGTCTTGAAATCCAAATCGAGATCTCGATTTGAGTGATTAATGCATAATTGAATGTGTAATTCACTAAATTTCAAGGATAATCAACTCATATAACATTCATTTAAGCATTTTTTATTCGATAACAAAGAAACATGCAATAGTTCATTCATGACTAAGATGTTTACCTTGTATTATACTACTTCTACTTCATTCTATTCAAACATCAATAAGATATGAACATTTTAAATAGAAACATCCTATGTATGAATTGATTCAAATGCAGAATGCATTACGTTAAAGGATGTTTTAATTGATTAATACATGTGAAGTAATATATATATATCATATAATGTCTTAATTTAATATTAATTTAAGATTAATTGTGATTTAAATTGATTTCGAGACGATGATGAACATGTCGAGATCTCGACATGTTCATCATCGTCTCGAAATCCCTGCTCTGCAATTCCAAAATCACCAAAAAACACCAAAATCCCTGTTGTGCAGTACCAATCAATCACAAAACACACCAATATTCAAAATCAACATTAATCAATACATAATTCATGATTAACAAAGCAAATAGTACTACAAGGATTCAGCTTCTCGAGCTTCTGCTTCTCTACACCAATGTACTATCTTAGAACCTATATACTGCCTATAATGTATAATAAAGGCATGAGTAAGTGTATCGATTGGAGATTTCCTTTTGGTAATTAATCTATCGACAAAAATCATAGCATATACCCCCACAACTGTGTGAATCCTCCTGATTGGGCATCTCAATAGGATCCTTGATCAGAGTGAAGTGCCTAGTGATCCTTACACGATGAGGAATGGCCGTGTTTCAGTACCCGGCAGCATCAAGGACATGAGGAAGTAATCTAAGAAGTGGTTGCAGCTCCCGGTCCCGCTTATGGTAGAGCACTGGGTCAGATGGATCGTTCAATGCATGGAAAAGTGAGTCATATAACTCAACTTGCCACCTATGGAGATCAATCCGTACAGTGACCCAATGCCCGTACACATATACAATCCCGATGGCCTAAAATTCAAATCAACACAATTAAACTTAATATGAAAGAAAAAGAACAATTTAATCTAAAAATTTGTCACTTACCTGTTTTGCCTTGGACCAACTCCTAAAGCCGGCCATTCCATCAAGACCCTGGACAGCTTTCACTAAATCGGGATGGGGTTTCCACCAAGCGTAATCATCATTAGGCACAATTCCCCACTCTTCTCCTTCATTTGGGTGACATTTTTTCCATTCCATCAAGATACGGTCCTGGACATTATATACTTAATTAGATAATAAATTAAAATTAAAGAATTAAATAAAAATAAAGCAATTTTCAATACTTACAAAGAAAGATGGGTCTAATATGATAGTGTTGTCAGCATCAACACCGTCCTCAAGAGAGTCGTCACCACTGATAATCATATCTCGTGTCATGAGAACATACACCTGCAGAAGATGATATCACAAAAAACATATTAATATAAATAAAAGATGATATTCTAATAATTCACAACTAGTAGTTAAACACTTACATCTTCTGAGATATTCTCCCTCGGGTCATTCAGCGGCCTGAAATACAGCGCTCTACTCATAACCACACCCGATCCAGGCACCCTCACTTGTTGCCTCGGATCATTTATGTAAGATAGATAATTTGATAGCATCTTCGGAGCTCCAATACGACGTCGGGTGCTAGAGGTGGTAGGGCCGATAGTGCTAGAGGTGGTAGGGCCAGCAGTGCTAGAGGTGGTAGGGCCGGCAGTGAAAGAGGTGGTGGGAGAAGCAGGAATTGCTCGAAGTTCTAGGGCCACGTCGATCGACGCCAAAGGCACGTTGATCGACGAGGGCAATTGAGTGGACGATCGACGAAGAGATTGAAGAGAGATCGACACATGTTCTTCAAGGCCGTCGATCGATGCCAACCTTTCATCGATCGACGCGGGTTTTTCCAGGCCGTCGATCAACGCGGGTTCTTCCAGGCCGTCGATCGATGGGATTTCTCCATCGATTGACGCGGCAACGGGTTTTCCTAATCTGATCTTGAAGATAGAGACATATCTAATCCTAGATACTGTTCGATACATCTTTCACTATTATAAAAGGCCATGTAAAATTCGAAATTAAGGGTGGAAATCAGTATAGCAATTAAGAGATTTTAGAGTTGAAGGTTTTAGAGATTTCCAAGAGCTTCTTAGGTTTTATGTTTGAAGACAGGTTTTTGTGGGAAGACATCTACACCCAAGTTTTATGCAATTCATGTTTTTCTTTATCTCTGATGCTATTATTCATGAATATGTGTAACTAAATCCCTTCTCAGATTCTAGGGTTTTGAACTATCAATGTATGCATGTTTGATTAATTGAATTATTTTCCCTTTCCCTCGTAGTTTGTGAAATCTGTGTTTATTCTTAATCTTGAGTATGCTGGCCACAACTTAGGATTACTTAGTTGAGAATTAGAGACGTAACTGTAATAGTTTTCAATGGAAAGAGATTTTCACAATATAATTTGCAAGCATTACGATTTTCGAAACAAACAAAACCAAAATTTGATTTTTCCTAAACAATATTTTGAGAACTTATGTTTTAGTATTTAAGGTTTTTCGTTACTTCTTTCCCCTGGGATTCGATAATTTTATTTGCCACTATATTATTAGCTTTGCTAAGTCACTAGTTAAATAATTTAGTGATCACTGCGCCACTGGATCAATCATGCCAATGGCTATACAAGGGTCTCCGCCAATGGACGCACAAGTCGCTGCGACACTGGATCGATAAGATGATCTGCAAGTGGATCCATGAGTCGTTTTGCCAGTGGCGGCAGAAGGCGATCTGCCAGTGGCTGCACAAGCCGATCAGCTAATGGCTGGGCTAGGTAACCTGCAAATCGGACCATGCCATCCTCGGACAGCTCGTGCACCTCGAACCATGAAGGTCGTCCGGTCTGAAAAAATAATATAAATATTAAAATAAAATGTAAAATATAATCAAATAAAAATTATAAACCAGTATGTAAATCTAAACACAAGTACTTCTAGAGGCTCAGTAGATAAGGAACGCGAACGCCGCGAGCGCTTCCTAGCCGGTCGCCGAGGAAGCTTAGTATGCTCGAAAGAAGAACGGACTAGAATCTCAAAACCGCTCCCCATATCGAACACTAGCGATGGCTAACGATGTGGCTGTGGCGATGGCTGCAACTGCGGCGATGGTTGCCGCTGATGTGCTGGCTGCTGATGTGGCAGCGACTGCTGCTGCTGTGGAACCCTCCTAGAAGACCTCGAGGTACTGGCAGAAGACCGCTGAGAGGCAGATGGTCGGGGCATTAAGCCCCTATAAGGAACCAATCTGTGCAGCATCGGCTTCTCAGCATTCTTTAGACTGAGCCAACTCTCATAAATAGCCTCGACGTCAGTCGGTTGCAGTGTAATACTGCAATCATGCTGAAAACAGACATAAATCCAATAAAATATACAATATTAAATTATATTATAATTATTGAAAACTGTAAACAATAATTACCTCCTGTGTGAAAAAATCAGTGAAGTCAGCATCCCGAACATATTGAGGTCTCCACATCAAGCATCGAGGCATAGTCCCATCTGGCATATTGCATATCGCACATAAGGCTGCTAGATTAGGGATCACCTCGTACGCCCATGCCTGCGAAATAATGTAAATAATTAACAATTCTTGTCTTATCTTTTACAAATTAAAAATAAAAATTACAAACAATTACCTATAACACCCAAACAGGGCCGTATATATGCACCAAAGGCACCTTTTCTGTCTTTGAAGATGTGATAACGACAGACGTCTGATGCAGCAAGACACTAAAGGACCACGAGCCCCAAGGGAATGCCCTCCACTCGTGAGGCTTCTCCACCAATGTATACACCCAGGGGTCTATCTGTCGCTTTCCATCCAAGCAAAACAACATGCGGTAAAAAAAATAAAATTTGAGCGATCTTCACGTAATCATCAAAAGAATCGCTCAAAACCAGGTCCCTGTTCATAAAATCAATGTGCAATTGATCTACACTCAGCAAGTTTTGGTAGTGACAATACAAACACCCATCCGCCGGCAAATCATGCAATGCCGTAGGGTCAAAATCCGAATCGCCGAACCGCAGCCCGGTCATTAAACAAAACTCCTCCGCACTAAATCGTATATTGGTTTCACCAACACGAAACCATAGCTCATTCTCAGCTCCCTGCACATCAATCTCGTGCGTGATAAGAGCCCATGTAGCTCGTATCGTTCTCTTCTTCCACAGGAAAAAGAGAAATGCACCGAAGGGACCTTCCCCAAATAACTCCAAAACATCATCTCCGAAGCTCGATAATTTGACCCTAATGTCCTCAAGAATGTCCCGGTCGTAACAATTCATCGACCGCAGGACTGTCCCCCGCAAACGGGGTCTGATCCACTGCCAAATCTGCAATAAAATATTTAAAGAAAAGGAGAATTAAAAGAATTCAAATTAGAAAACTTAAAAAATATCGAGATCTCGGTGCACATTTAAATCGACCTAATTAACGGTCGATATTGAGATCTTGCCATGAAATCGAGATCTCGATTTGTACATATCGAGATCTCGATATGTACAAATCGAGATCTCAATTTCGTGGCGAGATCTCGATATCGCGAGGGCTTTCTTCTCCGCCCAGTTCAATAATTTGCACATTAAATCATCAATGAATACATGAAATCGACGGAATTAAAGCAAATAATCAATATATATCAACAAATAATCGACTATAATCAACTAAAAATCATATTTCAACACATATAATCAACACATATATCGACAAAATATATTTTAAAACTTTGAAAAAAAACAGCATAAAAATCGACGAAATGGGTGGGAGAATGGTACCTGGTTCTCTTGAGGTTGCTCCCCAGACATCGTGTAGACGTAATGTGGATTTTTTTTCAGTTGGGGCGTGCGAAATCCGGGTGTTTGAAGCTTGAAATCGGCAACAATGGCGGTTTGGTGGTCGTGTGCGACGGTGAAGAGAGAGAAAGGGGGAATTGGGGTAATGGATAATAAATCCAAAAACAATTAATGTAACAACATTTTAAAAATCAAATTATCTCTCCAATCATTGGCAAAGTGGCTAAAAAACTTATATTTTTATACATGTAGCTAGATAACATGTTAAGTTATCAAAAGTGGCTATTTAAATTTTGCTCTCTTTATTTATTATTATTATTATTTCTTAAATGTATTAAGAAGTATGTACATTATATAAGTTATTATTAAACTATCAATCTTATTTCAAAATTCTAATAGGGATTGTTGGTAGACGGATTTTTAATAATAAATTTGTCTTTCGTAGAACTTTTTCGTAAGAAGAATAAATCAATAACGTTTTTTTATTGATTGTTGTAAAAGAGTTATCTCTTAATTGCTTGAGTATTCTGCCTATGGCAATATATCATTGCATAACTGTCGGCGTGTACGAGTATCATTGTTCGTTACCCGCTGAAAATTCACTTTAATATGCCACCTTTTCCACTATCTACGGGTGGTAACCAGATCTTGAAAATGGTGATGTACGTTATATCGAACATGGACAGTTAATTCCTCAAACACAAACCCCATGCGTGCTCGGACATGGTGACTTAGTTTTTGAGTTTGTCCATGCTTTCAGCACTGGATGCTGGCTTTCTTGGACTTGTTGGTTGATAGTTTTTAGGTCATCTATTTTTGTTGTCTTGAACCAAATTGACTTTGGGCCGCAACAGAAATGCCGGAAATTAAGTTGGTGAAGCTCACCGAACAACACTGTCGTTTACAAAACTACGTGTAAGTATGTAAATATATTACAGATTAGGTTTTCAAATTTTTGTCATCAAATTTTCGCTCCTATCTTAAATTTAAAACAAAATTAATAATTTAACAAATTTGCAATAATTTATGTATATTTCACCATTTACCTTCTTTTATTTATATATATCTTTAGAAGAGGATTAAGAAGGATTAATTCTTTAAATCTGACTATCGAAATTTCTTTTCAAACTTTAATTTACATATTTATTACTAATTTATAATGTAGTGTAGATAGGGCTGTAAATGAGCCAAACTGCTCGTGAGCTACTTGGATTTTGACTCGATAAAAACTCGTTTGAGTTCGTTTAGAGAAACTCGTTTATTAAACTAACCAAACTTGAGCATCATAGTATTCGACTCGTGAGCAAGCTCGTTAGCTAATATTAGCAAGAAATATAAAATAATTAATTTTATAAAAGTAATATCTTTCATGAATTAAGAGTAATAATCATGATAAGTCTTTCTAATAGTGAGAAAATTTAGAATTTGAGCTTGAATATGATATTAATTTAGAAATAAATAAATTTTTCTTTCAAATAATAATGTGATATTTCAAATATTTTATAAATTTAGAAAGTCCATTTAGTCTCGATTAAGAATCGATAAAGTTCGTGAACTTCAAAATATTCGACAAAAAAGCTCGAAGTTCGACTCGATATTAGACGAGTCAAACTTGAGTACGACACTACTCAGCTCGACTCGGTTCGATTACACCCCTAAGTGTAGATTAACCCACGTGTGTATATGCTTGTAAAAGATGAGCCCCTACATAATAAATCAGAATCTTTTCCGCATTTTCTTTGTTTTAGTCCCTTTCGCAAGTTTACGCGGACGCGTGCAATTAGCCTCTAATTGGACGGTGTAACTATTCCATTAAACAACTCAACTTTTTTGTTATTGGTTTTTTTTTTAAGGAATGTGTTATTGATATTTAAATTAAGGTTTCTATAATATTATTTACCAGCTAGAGTTTTTCTATATAGAAAGGTTTACATTTAGTTTTACCAAAAAAAAAATGAATAAAAAAACTTATCATAATTGTTCTTCATCTACAACTCTCTCTTATTCTTTTTTTTAATTATTATTATTCTTTTTATTGTTATTTTAACTTACTTTTCTTTTTTCATAGCTTTTCAATTTAAAAGCTAACTCATAAAATAATTGAATCACCATACTATAAAAAGAAAATTGATTAGGGGCTAGAGCCCCCTCCCTTACATGTAATCCGACAGTGTGTACTAAAGCACGCAGTAACATGAAATTATATGAATTTAAATAATAAATTTTCTTACTTAAATTGAATAAATATTTTTTATCTGTGCATTGCAAATCGAATATTTGATGTCGTATTTTATAATATTATAATATGATTAACTTAGTTATATGCACATAGTAATTACTAAAATATATTTAATTTCAATTCATTAGATTGAATATACAAAGACTACAAAATAGATGTTTAATTTGCAAAACTAGTACATAAAAGATTATGCTTTTATTATTTAAAAAATAGTATATAAATAAATTGCTAAATATTTATATTTTTTTAAAAAAAAGTTGACAATACACACTCAAAACTTTTTGTAATTTTTGGAAAAAAAATGACAAGATTAAAAATTTGTCATGTTAAATATATTTATTTTGTGTATTAAGTAGATTTCATGCACATATGTGCAAAATAAGTAAAAATGTTATTTTATTGAATGATATTACTCGTCATTTTAATACTTAATATATTAAATATCAATGAGGGCTTAAACAATGGGAGTGTGAGTCGAAATAAAAAACGGTCGACAGTGATTTTTAAATAAATAATTAATTATCTATATACCTCCCATCCAGGATGGATCGTGACAATTTTTGAAGGTGGACTCCTACTATTTTCGATTATTGATATCTTTTTCATTCAGTAGTTTGAGCATATTACTTTCGGTATTCACGAATCCCTAAATAATCCGACAGAGGTAATTTTGAAACTAAAATTATTTAGAGGTGATTACGAGTAAGTCAAGTTGAGTATAGTCATGTTTGAAGTTGAGCTCATTCAAAAATTTTAAGAGCAGTCGAGCTCATTCAAGAATTTTAAGATCGAACTTGAGCTCGACTCGATTGAGCTCAAATTTTTAAGCTTGAGCTCAACTCGGCTCGATTGAGCTTGATTTTTAATTTATTTTACATCTCGATAGAAAATTTAATAGATTTGAGAATAAGAATTTTAATTAAGTTAAGCCCGATAAAGCTCGTGAGCCTAGCTCGACTCAAATTCGATTTAAGCTCAAGCTCGATAAGGCTCGCGAGTCTATCAAATTGAGTATCATGAAGCACGAGTTTGACAACTTCTCGAATATCTCGAATAGTATCGAGTCTGTTGGGTATCAGGCCGCTGGCTCTGGATCTTCGACCGGATTCTTGTCGGACCCCGACCAGGCTCAGATCGAGCCCAGTTTCCACGCACTAGGGTTTGAACCCCCTAGTTCTTCGAGCTTTGACCCACGAACACAGGATCTGGATCCTCAAGCCTCTAGGGTGCGCGAACAGGTGCCCGATGCCTTGCCACGCTCAGTTCGGGACAAAGATTGGCTCAGAACTCACCTTGGTGTGGTTCTTTGCCTTCCAACCAGTCACAAAGGGAAACTATGGGTGAAGGCTTCTCTGGCTACTCACACGCTCACAAGATCTCTCATCGGGAACCATTTTCAGGCCACACAATGATCGGAAAATGAAGAGAGAAGGAAGAGCAAAGAGAAGAGAGAAGAAGAAGAGTTGTGCGGCGCAAAGGCTAGGGTTATCTGAATGAGAAACGAATCGGATCAGGGAGTTATAAGAGCAAAGAGAAGAGAGAAGAAGAAGAGTCGTGCGGCGCAAAGGCTAGGGTTTTCTGAATGAGAAACGAATCGGATCAGGGAGTTATATATACAAGCGGGTCGGACAAAATAACCGCTCCAACAAACTCCGATCCAAAACCCACACCAGAACCCAATCCATAAACCGGGCCAAGATAATATTGGGCTCAGGATTAACAAAGGTTGGGCTGGAATAGCTTAAAGGGCCAACACTACTCACATAGTCAATTTCAAGTTTTTCTTTAGTCGATTTCGAGTAGCTTGCGAGTCGGCTTGACTCGTGCTCACCCTAAATATATATCCTTAATTAAGATTTTCATTACCTCTTAAAACATTGCTTAAATGGCGTTCACACATGACACTTCTTCATTCTGATCTAATCGAGTCGAGTTGAGTACTATTTTACTGAAATTTCATTTATTTATTAATAAATTGAACTTAGAATTTTTTTTTATTGAATAGTTGTTGGGAAATCTGGCTAAGTTTCCCTTCTCCAGCTGATAGCTTAGATCTTAGATTTGGTGATTAAGTGTTTTGGTGGATCAAATCCTAAGTCCAACCAGCGTCAGTTTGTCTCTAGATAGCTCTAGATCTCAAATGTAAAGTCCTGTTTAGGTCTTTTGAGTTGTAAGTCGCAGCTGATCAAGACTCATGCTGGCTACTGTTCACCAGCATGAGATGTGCTTACCAGTTGAGAGAAGTCTCACCAGCAAGCGGCTGACGAAGACTCGTGCTGACACTGTTCATCAGCATGGAGTAGAGCTATTGACTGGTTACTGTTCATCAGTTGGGAAGATTTCACCAGCAGGAGGCTGAGAGATCTTACCAGCAGAATATGTGTTCTGGCTGACACTATTCACCAGCGGTGAAGCCACCAGTCACGGGAGATTCCAAGAGATAACATCAGACGAATTGGTAGACCTTGATTGTGCTAAGGAAAGTCACCAGCAGAGACTGCCAGCACAAGATCACCAGAATGATCTACCAGTCGGAGGTTATCAGCAGAATTGAAGATTCGCTCTCCCGAAGACTTAGAGACAAAAAGAAGATTCGTCTGAGGAAGTAACTGACAGTGTATAACTTTAAGGAGGATGCCTTAAAGTCTATCAGTTCAAGACACCAGTTGCGATTCCTCGTACTGATTTAAAACCCAGCACCCAAGTGCTGGAGTATAACTGAAACCAGTTTATAACTGTGCAAACTCGACTCTAAAATTTTCTAAGTCCTGAGTCATCAGCTGACCAGCCAGTTGCCAGTCAGCTGAATACTCAGTTGCCAGTTGACTTACCAGCTGACAAGGTCCCAGTCAGCTGTGTAACCAGCAGAGTGCAAGAAACGAACTTACGTATTTTCCGCTGCCAAAGTATACCCTGATATCCGGGACCAACAATAGTCAAATTAAAAAATACAACTTTTAAATTTAGGATGAGTTTGAATTTGAGAATCATTCTCAATTTTTATTTTTGGTTTATAAGATGGGTTCGGAAATTATTTTCAATTCTTATAATTAATTTTATAAATTTATAAGTTTAAGAAAATCAAAACATTATATAAATAATAAATAATAATTAATTTAATAATAATAGAATAAGAAAATAATTATAAATAAATAAATAATATATTTATGTTCTTATTATTTTATAAAATATAAACCAAGATACCAAAAAAATTAATATAACCATACAAACTCCAAAACAGCCTTATTAGGGTTTGCCACGACCCGATGCCTAAAAATAAATAAATAATATATTTATGTTCTTATTATTTTATATAATATAAACCAAGATACCAAAAAAATTAATATAACTATACAAACTCCGAAACAGCCTTATCAGGGCTGCCAGGGGCCCGACGCCTCTAGCGTACCACACGAGCACAAACTCCGACCACCTTCGAGTGGCGCGATAGTGCCACCACAGGCACCAATACTCCTATATTCGAACCCATCGAGTTCGTTGGGGCTGACCAGATGGCCAAAACAAACCAGGACAGAACCTGAACTGTCCCCACACCACGCTGCGGTTTCGGGCCACGACCACGGCACTCGCAGTAGCTTCCCGGGTCTGTGCGAGTAAGAGAGACCACCTGCAAAGGAATTGGTCTTCCGAGCCGGGAGGTGCCCCCGGGCACCCCGAGAATTTCGGACATCACTCCGAGGAGACCGAAGGGCCAATTTTTGGGAAAATAAACCCATTCTGCATAACTGCGACACAACATGAGTTCGATTACTATATTCGACTCACCGGGCTTTGCAATGGGCAGCCCGTTGAGCCAAAGGGGCTATTGCTAGGGCTCGAACTCAATCGGTCCACTTAGGGGCTAGCGCGCGGCCCGATTAATCTTTTGTGCAAGTCCAACAAAAAGATTGACCCGTGAGAAAGTAGCAGAACAGTTCGACCGAGAGTAGTCCAACAAAAAGCAGTCCGATAAGTAATGAAAGCAGTCCGATAGCTAAAGGGGCAGCTCGACAGGCGCATATCGAACTACCCAACGGTTACTTAACGGTCAAAAGGGAGTGATGAGCAGATAAAGATAAGCTCGCGGAGTTCTTGGGGAATGAGTCGAATGACCAACCATTTTCAGCTCAACAACTCCGATATTCCCGGACGTTGCCACCGAACGCCCTGACGAAGTTCACGAACACCCTAGAACAAACCCTTGATCACTAACCCCCTATAAATACCCCCTTTGTACGCCGATTTGCGGCATCTAGCTCTCATAGGCACTATACGCATAGCTCGAACTATTGTAAAAACTCTGAATAGAAGTGGGTTCTCATTGTTGTTGAATCTCACTGAAGGAACTTGTTCTCCTTATATCAATTTCTATACGGATACTCGCATTGCCGATCACGTTATCAGTATCTTATCAATTTTGCATTAATTTATTTTTTCTCTATATCCTGCAATATTCGTATATAGTTTCTGGGGCTTCGTATCCGATATATTCGAACCTCAACATTCATAAAATTAAAAACAATAACTTTTAACATTCAAATGGAGTAGTTTTGAATTTTTATGAAAAAGAATAAATATTTAATACTTTTTATCTTTTAGAAGATTAAAAGAGAGAAGAGAAAATTTAATAGCATAAAAAATCTAATAAAATTTTAAATAATAAAAATAATTTATAAATTTATTGACTCGACGAATGTATATGAAAAACAGTAAGTTTGAGTTATTATTCTAAAAAAATCTCAGTTTAAATCAATCTAAATCAAATATTCATATTCAAACAAAATGGACCCGAAACCCATAAACTAACTCAATAAACATCCTTAATTGTTGCCTTTTAATATCCCACAAGAGACAGTTTATAAACCAAGATTTTAACGAATATTAAAAACGTGGGTGTAAGTAATTAGCGGTGTTGAAAAGGTCAAATTATTTTTCAAGAGATTTTGGATTTGAAAATTCTAGCCTTTACTCCCTTAAGATCATGACATGTGGCCTCAATAATGATAAGATATTTTTCCCCCTCTAAAGCATTCATTAATTTCATTCCAAACCCCAACTAACACGAATACTATAATCCCATTTTGTAGGAATGTCAATTTAGCATGTGACCGACGAGACGGCCCGAATAATCCGAGTTAAACACTGAATTAGGGTTGAAAATTTATTAACTTATAAAAAAAATCGGGCTAAATGATCCGGGCTAAATGGGTAATGGGTTAAACAGACTGGACCCGCCAGGCCACGGGTTGGCCCGACGGGCTACTCTATTTTTTTTAAAAAAATATATCAAAATATTTGAATAAAATTAAATTATTAAATATTACAAAAATAAATATCAACTACTTTATACTAGACTTATTTTACATTTAGATGGAAGTGTTTAAGTAAATTTTATGTCACACAAATGATATGTCTAGATTTTTACTATTGAAAAATATTATTTTAAATAAATAATTCAAAAGAATGTTTAAGAAAATATTGATTTCTAAAATACTATTTATTATTTAAAATAAATTTAATTCTTAGAGTCATTTAGATTCACAAGCTTATAAAATTATCAATAAAATTGTAATATCTTATTAAATAAATATTTATTACAGTTTACTTTGTCATAACAAATTATTTAAGATAATTGTGAGTCATCATCAAATCTTTATGATATATAATAAATTATTATATATATATATATATTGCAATGTGATATATCATGCAATATTCTTTTATAATCAATATATTTAATTAATTTATTTTATATAATATTATTGGAGGTATATAATTAAATAATATGATTATTTAATTTATCTAATGTCTTAATATACAACATTTTACATATGTTATTACTAAATTATAAAAATAATTATATATATATATATATATATATAATTTTCTTAATAAAATAATAAATATCTAAGCTTAATGAAAAATAAAAATAAAAAATCATAATTTTGTTAGCCCGACGGGCCAGCCCGAAAACCGAAGGGTTAGGGTTAGGGTTGAGAATTTTCAACCCGACAAAAGTTGCGGCCCATTTAGTCCGGACCGATTAACCCGCAGTCCGATAGGGCTGATCCGAAATCCGATGGTATTCTAAAAAATTCAGGGAGAGTTTGGTTTAACTGTCGGGAATTACTATGAGTATGAGTTTGATAGTATAGGGAATGAGTATATGTTTATTTTTGGAATCATTCTCAATTTTGATGTTTGGTTTACTAGATGGATTTTTGAATTATTTTCAATTATGATAATTGATTTTTTAAGTTTATAGGTTTATAAAATAGTTAAAATATTATACAAATAATAATTAATTTAATAATAAAAATAACAAAATAAAATCATATTTAAAATAAACGAATAATCTATTTATCTTCTTATTTGTTTTATAAAATATAAAACTAAGAGACAAATAAATGATTGATTTTATAATAATAATATTATAATATATTAAAAATATATATAATTATAATATAATATAATTATCAAAAATATTATAAAAACAAGAAAAAGTAAATAAATAATTAATTTAATAATAAAAAATTAAGAAAATATAATCATATTAAAATAAATAAATAATATATTTATCTCCTTATTTATTTTATAAAATATAAAATTAAGACAAAAATAAATGATTAATATAATAATATTATTATTTTAATATATTAAAAAATAATATATAATTATAATAACATATATTATTATAAAATAATATAATTATCAAAAAATTTTAGATTAATATTATAAAAGTAAATAAATAAGAAAATAATTATAAAATAATATGAAATAAATAATTTTGGTAATGAGATATAAAAATGAAAATGAAACCCACAATTTTTTAGGGTTTTGGTGATTCCCAAATATTTGGGTATCATTCACATACCTTTTGACCAAAAAGTGAGTTTCAGAATCATTTCATTCCCTCATTCCGAAACCCATCGACCAAACGTCCCCTCAATTAATAGCTCAATTAAGTCTTGACTTCTATAAGTTTGCGAGATTTATAAATTTTGTTGATATTCATGTTTTTTTCACTCAACCTATTATTTAGTTATAAGTAGGGATTTCAATCGGGCTAACCCGTCGGGTTTCGGGCTAACCCTATCGGGCTGCGGGTTATTCGGTCCGGGTTGAATCGGACTGAATTTTTATCGGGCTAAAAATTCTTGAACCTAACCCTAACCCACTGGTTTTCGTGCTGACCCGTCGGGTTGGCAATATTTACGAGTTTATTTTTGTAAAGATTTTCTTAAAATATTTTAACAACCCCTAAAACAAAATAAAAAAAGAAAATGATGAACCAACATAAATAAAAGACATCAAATAACAATATCTTTGCAAAAAAATAGTGATAAGTGGATAATCATAGTTTGAAAAGAAAAAAAAACATCAATCCTTATATACCAACTAATTTAAGTAATAGAAGTACATTTCTCAACGTATAAAATGATAAAATAATGATTAAAAAATTAAATATAGCTTTCACTTGGGTGAACATAACAACGAGTGGCTAAATGTTCTTGAAAGGAAGAAATGAGTAGGTACGCTAATTAGGAGAGTGACGAGTGGAAGACAGTGAAAGAGGAAGAAATGAGAGATTTTTCGATTTTAGGGTAAAGGACTACGTCATTGGGAGAGATTGATGAGATTTTGTGTGACGAAAAATTAGGTCTAGGGAATTAAGTATGTAATTAATGGGTATATAGGATATAAATAATATTAGAAATAATAAATAATAAATTATTAAATATTGCCGGACCTACGGGCCGACCCGCAACCCACCGGGCTCAGCCCGTTCGGGCCGCCAACCCGTCGGGTTCAACCCGTTCGGTTAAAAATAATTTCGGGTTGGAAATTTCTTACCCTAACCCGCATTTTAGCCCATCGATTTCGGGCCGACCCATCGGTTTCGGGCTTTATTGACATCCCTAGTTAGGGGTGAGCATTCGATTATTTCGGTCGGTTTTTGCCTAAAAAATAACCGAACCGAAATAACCGAAATTTTTTTGGACACAACCGAACCGAACCGAATAAGGCTGATAACCGAACCGAATTTCCAATTCGGTTTTCGGTGCGTAATTTTGGTTATTTCGGTTTAAACCGAATTTTTTAAAAAAAAATTATAAAACCTAAAAACTAATCATATTTCTTGAATAATTCAACAAAAATCTAATCATAAAATAATCATCAATACAACCTATACTTTTAAAATAAAAAAAAATCAACATAAATTGAATTAGGTTGTGCTTGTGTGGCGGTGGGTGTAGACAAATTAGGTTGAAGACGTAAATGAATTATTTAGGTTTAGTGGTGTTTAGGTTTAGATTTTTTAGAAATAAAAAATTATTTGTATTATTTATATATTAATTATATATATATAATAATATTATATACATATATAATTTCGGTTTTTCGGTTATTTCGGTCCGGAAAAAAATATAATCGAACCGAACCGAAATAACCAAAATTTTTGAAAAAATAAACCGAACCGAACCGAAAACTGAAATAACCGAACCAAAATAACCCAAAAAATTTCGGTTTGGTTCGATTTTCGGTTATTTCGGTTTCTTGCTCACCCCTATCCCTAGTTATAAGTTCATCCATAACATATAAATACTTAAAAATTTCGAACTTAATTGAGTCGAGCTCAAGTTTAATGAGCTTAACATCAAATCAAGCTCAAGTTCAAGACTTCTTGTTAAGCTTAAGAATGCTCTATTTGATCTGTGATCAATCTTAATTATTTTCGAATATGTGAATAATTGTTAGCCTACGAACACAAACTATTATAATGACATGTTCCCAAATGTTTTGAGTTGTGTAGGTTGTTTCAACTCGATGATGAGTGTGAATGAAGGTTGAGATAAGTGGCGATTATGATTAACAACCAAATTTGTATTCTGTTTAAATAAAAAAAATATAAGATATTGATTATTCTACCTACTTGTTCAAAAAGTAGAAATAATGCCTCATTTTGTGGAACTAACCATGTTTCACCAAATGTATTACAATAAATGTTTTTTTAAGCGGCATTTAATTTTAAATGATTATTTTGGAGCCACGTAAATTCTAAAATGACTCAAAATATGATCCAAATTTCAAGGACCTCTACTCGTACTTATAAAACATAAATTAGGATTTAAATAGCATGATATTCTATCACATTTAGTGGTGATCACAATCTGAATTGAATTGAATTAAATATGGCCAAATTCGACAAGAAAATTCGATATTCAAGTTTGATGTCGAGCAAAAGGTTTTTAACAAGCTTGAGCTTGATTGATTTTTTTTTTTAATTATGTAAAAAAATCAAAATATTTATATATTATGAATCTTTATGTAATAAATAATAAATTGAGAGCTAAACTATATTAAACTTGATAAAATCCACCTCAAGCCCAACTCTTGCTTTGTTATTGAATTGAGAATTCTGAAAATTGAGCTCGGACTCAGTCAGATTAACATGAGAATCACTTTCAAATTCTTTTCAAATAAAATATTTAGAGAATAAAATAACAAAATGCAATTTATAATATATCTACATACAAATACAAATACAATGAAAGTTTGGCAGCGCGTGGGCCAAAGGCAAAACGAAGGTCGTGGTCAAAGGTTACGTGTGGTCGTGTAGGAGAGAGAGAGGAGAGATTCATCACTAACACCCCCACTCCACTCACACACACATCTCTCTCAATATATATATATATATATATATATATATATGTATGGATTCTTCAGTATTCAACTCATATACAAGTCTTGATCGGTGGCTGGAGCATTCCATCTTCGTCACTTTGATCTATCATATTCTTCACACAGCTATAACATAACAGGTACCTCATTTCCCTTTGCTTCCTTAATTGTCTCTTAGTATTCAGAGTTTGTCGGATTGTTTTTATCTGCTCTGCTTCCTTGGATTTGGCCCCAAAGCTCAAAATTTACTTTGCTACGGCTGTATTTGAGTTTGTAAGTTGTAACTATGCAAAAAATGATTTCAAATATGAGAGGGAGAGAGAGAGAGAGAGAGAGAGAGGGAAGATTGTTAATCTGGGAAGTTATGTTAGTAGTTCTTCAACCCCAAAAAAGTTGATTTTATTCATCAATTTTGTTTCTCATGTGTGTGCAGGTTTATTGTAACCAATAAGGGTTTGGGTGATTTTGATGGAATCGCAGTGTTTTGGATTGCCCTACTCTCCATATTCTAATGCTTATTCCGTTCCTGCGATGATTGGATTGGATTCTAGAAACTCGTCTCATAGCCATAGCCATTATGATTCTGATAACATTCTCTCTCAACCCACCATTAATCCTTACTCCCACCAATCAGGGAATACCATTCTACCATCCAATTCTAGTGTAGCAGATGATGCCAACCACCACATGATAAGGCATGCTCTGCAGGAGTTGGAGACTGCTCTCATGGCCGCCGATGATGACGACCATCTCATCACCTCGCATCCTCATTCGCCACCTTACTTCCAGTTTCATGGAGCAACACCGGACTCTACTTCTACCAATCTCAAACAACTGCTCGTCCTGTGTGCACAAGCTCTCTCCGAGAATAGGCTGCAAGAATTCGAGAAACTTGCAGAGCTTGCGCAAGGTGCTGTGTCTGTATACGGGCAGCCTCTTCAGCGTGTTGGGGCTTACATGCTTCAAGGGCTAGTGGCAAGGAAGCAGTCCTCCGCCACTACTAGTACTAACATGTACCGCTGCAACCGGCCTTCGAGCAAGGATATGTTGTCCTACATCCATACTCTGTATGAAGTCTGCCCTTATTTGAAGTTCAGTTACATGGCTGCAAATGGTGCCATTGCCGAGGCCTGCAAGAACGAGGATCGCATCCATATCATCGATTTCCAAATTGCTCAGGGGATTCAGTGGACTACTCTTCTGCAAGCTCTTGCAGAGAGGCCTACTGGGGCACCACGAGTGAGGATCACTGGGATAGATGATCCAGTTTCAAGATTTGCTCGTGGAGCTAGTTTGGCAGCAATAGGGGAGCGGTATTCGGAGATATCGAAGAGATTCAACATCCCTGTTGAGTTCCATGGTGTTCCTGTTGTGGCCAGGGATGTGACGGTGGAGATGCTGGATGTTAGGCCTGGTGAGGCCTTGGCAGTGAACTTCCCGCTGCTGCTGCACCACACAGCGGACGAGAGCGTGGACGTGTCGAACCCGAGAGACGGGCTTCTCCGGATGGTGAAGTCACTGTGTCCCAAGGTGGTGACTGTGGTGGAGAAGGAAGCAAACACCAACACTGCAGCTTTCCTGCCGAGATTTGTGGAGTCATTGGACTACTACTCGGCTCTGTTGGAGTCGATAAACATTGGCAGCGGGATTGATGTGGAGCAAGAGGTGTTCGGGAGAAGCATTGTGAACGTGATAGCATGCGAAGGGAAGGAGAGGGTGGAGCGGCACGAGGTGTTTGGGAAGTGGAGGTCGAGGTTTATGATGGCTGGTTTCAAGCAATTGGGGTTGAGCCCTTACGTGAATTCAGTGATTAGGGGATTGCTCAAGGGCTACTCTCAGCATTACAGTTTGGTGGACAAGGATGGAGGCATGCTGCTGGGGTGGAAGAATAGGAATTTGATCTCTGCATCTGCTTGGTGCTCTTGAATTCTTCATACATCTTCTTTGTATTAACAAAGCTGTAGACGATAAAACAAAATGTTTTAGTTTCCAAACTAATATTATCAATCCAGGACTCGAAAGATAGTTTGATTATAGGTTCAGATGAATTTTGAATTCAAAACTTCAAAGATAAAAAAAATTTCAATTTAGGATCCAAATGATCATAAATTTTTTTATGCATGATCTTTTGGATTTTAAATTAATAATTTCTCTTTTAAATCTAAATAATTACATTATATTTTAGGTTATTAATAAACAATTTTCCATTTCGAATCTACCGACTAATCTTTATCTTCTTTAAAGTTTTAGTTATCATTAGTTTTATCATGACTCAAGCCAAAAGTCCTAAATAATCTATCAATTATATTAAATGATAGTAGTATATTATATATAGCTGCAAAAAAGCAAGAATAGTTATATAAATTTTTATTTTTTATCTAAAAATATTATTAATAAATTGAGTAATTATTAATTAGTACTAATTATTATGAGTAATTTTTTCTTTCCCTTTTTTTTTTTTTCTTTGTCAGTTTCTTTGTTATTTATTACTTTGATGTATCAAGACAATAATAATTTAAGAGTATCTCTAAATCTTTATATATAAAAGCAAAACTCCACACCCAAAAAAATTCCCCCCAAAAAATACTTACCAAATATAATTATACAATATATTAGGTAATTAAGAATACATATGGTAACTTACCAAAAATAATTCTACAATATATTTGGTAATTAAGAAAACATAAGGTAAGTATGCCATGCAATTAATATAATTTAAAATTAAGTATTTCTAACTATTTTGTCGATTTATAAAAATAATTAAGATTATTGATTATAAACAATTATTATTATTAAGAACAAAAGTGTTTATTATAAATATAAAAAAAACGTGTACTTTATAATAATTATAACAAAAGCAGCACATATATAAATTAATTAATTGCAATAAAACTAAAATAAAATCTACACATGTATATACCTAAAAAATAAAACCCTTGAAGACTTTTTTTTGCCTAAAATAATTTTATACAAATTATTGAAAATAAATTATGATTTCCTATTTTGTTGTAATTGGATGCTTTATCAATGGTATCTAACTTATTACCCTTAAACTATTTCAATTATAAATCTTAATCAAAGAGCAAATTTCATGTTGGTTTTTAATGTAATGAATGCTAAATTGTTGTATAAATAGTTGATGTATTGAGCTAATATATTCATATTTTATATTTGATCGAAGTTGTAGCAAGATGGTTCTGTTTCATGTTAATGGTGGTTGTATATGAGCAAAATTTTGCTTAGTTTTGTCATTAGTGCATATTTGATTTTTTTTTTTCAATTATTGTTTTGCCAAGTCCTAGAAGTATTGTCTACAATATGTTTTATATTTAGATTTATAAATTTTATTGTCTCAATGTAATTTGTATTCATCTTGAATAAGAGAACTTGGCGAGACTTTCAATATTCGATAGTTTGATTCCGTGCTCGGTGGATGGGAAGGTGAAGGAGAGCTCTGCATCCATGATGAGGTTGAATGATTCATACTCAAATTTCAAATTACTTTATAACGAACTTGATCTATGCAAATGATGGATGAACCGATGGATTTGGTACAATTGCTCTGTAACTATTTGTTATCGAACTCGAGCAATCTTGATAAGATCATCTTCCAAGCTTCGTAAATAATTAGAAACAACAAAAGAAGTTGCTCATAGGGTAAGAGAATAATTAGTACAAATCAATATTTATAAATTTTATTTTATTTTTTATAATTATTGGTCTTTAATATATTTCAAACCTTTTACAAATATTAATTTTAGTAAAATTGTAACGCCTTTTACGTATTTATTTATAATCAATGTTACTTATATTTACTATTTTTCATAGATCATATTGTATTATGTCAGTATAACAATGTAAATTGATTTATTTAAATAGTTGAGTGGAATAACTTAATAAATTGATTTGTTTATTAAATCGACTATTTTTTAGGAAAAAAATAGATGATGATTTATTCACATAATAATATTTTTTGTCATATTTCAAAATATATTTATTTTATTTTATTTTTAAGCCTTCGAAA
The DNA here is from genome assembly GCA_026898455.1 of Plectranthus barbatus. Taxonomy (NCBI): domain Eukaryota; kingdom Viridiplantae; phylum Streptophyta; class Magnoliopsida; order Lamiales; family Lamiaceae; genus Plectranthus; species Plectranthus barbatus. Next base: position 396,862 of record JAPKLW010000615.1, read on the forward strand.
TTTATTTTAAATTTGTGTGTTAATTTTCTAACTTCTTATATACTATATGTATTTTGAAGTAGAATTCCATGTTTCAGATTTAATCATTCAACTTATAATGATGTGAGTAAGCGATAAATGAAGGAACCGACATGAAACACAATGTGGAAGTGAATGTGCGAGAGAAGTTTGGATGTAATGAGAGATGGGAGAAGACAAATATGAATATAAATCAATCAAGATCAATTACATAATTCTAAGCTTTATCTTGAGTTCAACTATGAAATTTGAAGTTTGAGCTGAACTTTTATGATATTTTAATGCTACATATTACAAAAGAATTTAAATTAATATAGTTTAACAATAAATAATAATAATGGTGCAGAGAAATTAATTTTTCCTAAATTCATGGGGATGTTTGATTCGCTCCAATCTTTCATTCCAACATGAAATTGTATCTAATCTAAATTTATTGTATATACTATACACTAGATAATCTCAAAATGAATACAAGTATCAATAAACTACCGTTTGATATTGGAAATAAAAGTTCAAGTACCCCATACTTGAGAATCTTTAATTTATATTATGCCCTCACTATCAGAGAGTACAAATATTTTATGATTCTACATTTATTTATTTTGAATTTAGTTATTATCTTCTGTATTAATTAATGTTTTGAGTTAATATCTTAATTTGTAAAAATAATAATACTAATTTAATAAATATAAATCTAATATATAAAACTCAATATAAATATAAAAATAAATAAATACCATTAAATGCATAATACAATGAAATTGAACAGTATTTTTATATATGCTTGATTTGGTTTATTCAAAATTAACTATTGTATCATCTTACATGCCAATATAATGTTTAAAATATATAAGATATTCTGTAAAATATTTCACATTTTATGTATTCTGTACCAAAATGTTTTGCTTTTAAAACAGATGTGATGGAATTGATATAGTATTTTGTACCAAAATGTTTTGCTTTTATATAGTGTTCTTATCTATACAAATTAAAGATCTTAACTAAAAGTAATTATATTAATACATAATACAATTAAGATTTAAAACTAAATATAAAATTATATAATATTTGTACTTTAGAGGGTAATAATTTCATATAAATTCAGAATTTTAGAAATGGAATTTAAATTGAGCCAGTTTAATAATTTAAGGATTTAATTAGGCCTAATAGTTAAACAATGATGAGTCGATGACTAAATTGTTAGTTTCACAACACTAAAAAGTGATCCTTATTCTTAGGAATGTGAATTTGGTCCGAAATAGAAAGGTTGACCTGGTTAAACTGAGTGAAAATGCGGATTAGAATTAAAATATTTTGGCCTAAATAAAACTTAACATGAATAGTTTGAGGCCCGATAGGATTGAGCCTGAAAATCGATGAGCTGGTCTGATTAAAGTATGTAGAGTGATGAGAAGATATCGAAAACAAATGACAGAAGAGATAAGAATCATTTTGGGAAAATATGATACCTTAACTATGTGTGATTAAGGGAATTTACCCTATTTCTTTTAAGGGATTAATACCGACAACATTATTATTATGTTAGATAATTATGTCCTCGGTCATTAACACAATTAGATTCTCATTGAATCACCTATTTTGTAGCTGAAATGACGACCATGTGTATATATCTTCATTTTTAAACCAACTAAATTGAAAATTTCGAAGCATGAACTTTGATTTAATTAATAAATTTGAAGTTCGAGCTAAATTCGATCACATTTTTAATATGTTAATACTATTTATTTACATATAAATAAAATTAATAAAGTAAAATTATAAACAATGTATATAAACTGCGCAACGCGCAGGTAGTAATCTAGTTAGCTCTAATATGTTCAAACTTGTAAACCTTGTTAGGATATTAATCTTAATTGTAATAGAGCTAGTCCAAACAAACTAGTTCTTAGTTTGGACTATGCAAGGTGTTAGTATAAACTGACTACCAATTTAGGACTCTCACATTCAGAAAACAGGCTGATGTCACTAACAGGGACAACACCAGTTTGCAAGACTAACTCGCGTAAGCGATAAAGAGAATATTGTGAATTGAAGCGATTGCAGACACAAATAACAAAAAGAAAACTAAAGAACCAAAAAAAATTATAGTGGCTCGAGCTATGCTCAATGTCCACTCTTCAACCTCTTTGGTGATGATTTTATTATGGTGAAGAAAACACAAAGTATTTAACAATAATGGACAATTACAATTGTTGGGAGCAGTGGTATTTATAGAGAGATATTCCTAAACACATAAGGAATATAATATCTAAATATGGTAAGATATATCTAAATCTTAATCTATCTCTCATAGATTTATTTCTATCCAAATCTAATACTGAAAATGATAAATCTTGTCCAACAAGGAAACAAGATATGCACAATATCTTTTCTATATCCATCTAATTCGAACTGCTCATCGAGTTCCTCAACCTACACGGCTCTACCCACTTTTGTCAAACTCCTTCCGTCGACCTGCAGTCTTATAGACCCATTAGCGAACTAATTTTCGTTCTAGATATTGAGACTACTCCAACAATGCTCCACCTTAGGCTCAATATCACCTTGGCTTGGCACCTCCTCTCCAGTTCGACTTCAACAGTTTGATCAGTTCCAAACAGTACTCAAACTTAGTAGTTGGAACTGACTTCATAATCATATCCGCAAGATTATCGAGGGAATTGACCTTGTGCAGCTCAACCTCTCCGGCGGCAACCACATCTCTAATAAAATGGAACTTCACATCGATGTGCTTAGTTCTCTCATGATGAACGTCATTCTTTGCCAGCTTGATAAACACTCATTTTGTGCATTTTTCTGATGTGAATCTGCTAACTATTTGCCTTGGATTAGATCATTAAGTGATATTTTTGTGCAGTATTCATATTCTTTTAGAAAATATTACGTTCGGTTTGGTTTTGGGTTGTTTATGCAGGTTTCACGCACAATTAAGCCGTTTACAGGATATGACAAAGTACCATGGAGCTAATCGATGTTCGTTTTCATCAGGAAGAGGAAGAAGTGAGAAAAGACCGAACCCAAATACGTTTTAGGCCAAAATTCAATGGAAACTCATACCGAAAGCAGTTGATGTTCAAAGAAGCAGTCACGAATTCCTCCACAAATGGAATTCGAGCTAATGGAGCATGACAATAGATAGATCTTTGAGTTAGCTTTCCAATGCAACTAGAATCGGGTCAATCGGAGTTCGGGAGCAAAAGTTATGGCCAAAACCGTGAGACTGCGCACATTCGTGACAAGAACGGCGACCCAGATTACAAAATCAGCGATCGCCGTTTATGCTTCAGGGTCGCCGTTTTCGTAATTTTCACCATTTTTCCTTCGGCACACAAACGGCGACCCATGCACAAGAACCCCGATCGCCGATCGTGTTTTATGGGTCGCCGATCGTGTAAAAAGTGACGAATTTTGGCCCAAATCCCATATCTTTTCAGATTTAAAGAAGATAGGTATAAATAGAGCCTCCCAAGTCAAAAATTTGACCCTCCCTCATTATTTTAGACCCCTTCCTCATTATTTTAGAGTTTTTAGAGTTGGAGAAAGCCAGAACGGAGCAGAATCTGAAGAACGAAGATTGAAGACTTGGGATTGAAGACCACGGGTTTTTGGTTTCATGTTTTCCATATTTTTGCATCTTCTTTTCTCTGTTTTTATGGAACTTAGTATGATTGGCTAAATCCTCAGTGGATTCTCGGGTTTTGAAACTTGTTGACATTCATTCCATCGTTTATATGATTTGATTTTCCTTTTCCATTGATGTTTTAATTACGGCTGGGGTTTTCTTTAATTACAAGATATTGGCCATTGATTGTAATTCGAATTGATAATTTTTGAACCGAGAGGTCTAGATTATTGATTAAGATGCAGAGTAACTAAATTTGATAGGTCAATTGTCCGAGAGGAATTTGAACTGTTAAAGGGTTTTTGAAATCTAAGGGTTTATCAAGAGTAAAGGTCCTTTTACGCATCCGAGAGGAGTCACTAGGTCGTTTATTTCCATATTATGGTTGAGAGTCCGAGAGGGTCGCCTGATAACATAATTGAGATTAACTCACGTTTTTGGAAATTAAATTGGAATTGGATTATATAAATGACTGTTTGATTGTTCTTCAAAGTGGATTACCTTGGAATCCTGTTTTCTCCATATTTTCAACACTCAATCTTTTAATTGCTTTTTTTAATTAATTGCTTTTCAATTATTGCCTAGTATAAATAAATCAAACTCTTTTACCGATGTGTCTAGATAGTAGTAAGATATTTGCGTTTTAGTGCTTGATTATATTTCGAGCCTGCAATCCTTGAGTTCGATAATTTATTACTTGCCTCTGCAGTGATCTGTACACTTGCAGTTTTAGCGTGTTGCAAAACGCGCTATCAAGTTTTTGGCGCCGTTGCCGGGGATTGCATAGATTTATAATTGACACTAATTCTGATATTGCACTATCTACCAGCTGCAAAGCACCTTGATTGTCGCAAGAAACCTTCATATTTTCTTGATCAATCCCCAGTTCATTCATAAACCTGAGCAACCACAGACATTCCTTAATCGTTTCGATCAAAGCAATGTACTCCACCTCCGTCGATGATAAGGCAACTACCCTCTGCAGACTTGCTCTCCAACTAATCGTCGTTGCATACGATGTGAACACAAAACCCGTCAATGACTTTATTGTATCTAATGGCATCACCACGAGGAGCTTTGCCTCGAGCTGCTTCACCTCAAGTAGCCTTGCCTTTAAAGGCATCACCACGAGGAGCCTTGCCTCGAACTGCTTCACCTCAAGGAGCCTCGTCTCAAAATGCTTCACCTTGAAGAGCCTCATCTCAAACTACTTCACCTCGAGGAGCCTAGGAAAACTAACCTAGGTTAGCAAAGAGATCCCTAAATGTCGAAGCAAACCAGTCCGACGGCCACTCAAAGGACCATTATGTCATGCAAAATGGGAAGAATCCTACATATCTTATATCCTACTTGGGCGAGATTTAGCCATGTCTGCTCCAAATTTATTTAGAAAAGAATATATTTATTTTGGCATAACAAGATTTTAATATATCTTACCATATCAAATCTTGTTCCCTTGTAAATCTAAGATTTCTCTCTTATAAATATTTGTGTTTTCATTATAAAAGGGATCAATTTTCTCCTTTAAAAAACATTGAATAATAAAATTATTCTACTTCTCTCAATCTTGAGTATTGTTTTTTTATTTTCTGTTCTCTTAAATTTCACCCATCATCACCCATTTATTTTATATCATGCTCAAAACTAAAAAATCATTTATTTCTTATGACACTTATATTGTAATTGTTAGGTGTTGATGTAGAAATCTCACCTTTAATTTGATGGGTTTTGTATACTGAAAGCATTTATTACAATGTGTATACAACGGTTTATTTCTCCTATCTGTTAACAATCGTACATGTATGAACAATGGTATCCTCTTGTCTCACCGATAGGGACGATCATACGGCGTGTTGTAGATCGCAGAAGACAGTATGATCACTTGACCTAGTGAGACATAAACATGATCACAGCCGAGACAGCGTATGAGGATACGTCTGTCCGGATGGCTGCGACATTGTCGGAATAAGTAGTCTGTCTTGGTTACTTGACATGCTGGTACGCAGAGGTGGCGTATTGATGGACCACAGTGAGATATATTCGTCTGTCTGACATCAGCGAATAAAAGATCTCGTTATATTGATTGAGTCCAAACCCTAACGAAGGTTCAGGGGTTTGCACGGGTTGACTGTTGCTTTGACTTGCCATGGTGGAGAGCCAACACAACGCGCTCGTATATCCGCATCTTGGGTAACAGCAGTTCGTGTAGTACCGCCTGAGACTGAACTTAGGTAACCATATCCGAGTAATAGAATGGGGACATTCCCTAAGGAGCTCAATAACATTCATCGTGCCAAAGTCCTGCAGGCTGATTAAGTTCAGGCACGAGTGATAAGGTTTGAGTGGTACTACTCAGGAATAATAAGATATTAATTAATTGTAGTTAGAGCTTGTCAGAGGCTCCGATTAATTAATGGATGTCCGGTAACCTTAAATATGGGGATTCTCAATTAATGCAACCCGTTCTCACAACGTGGTAATAAAGGGGTAGGTCAGTATTAATTCTGTGGTGAAAAAGAATTAATATTAATTAATTAATTGTGTCCTGGGTTGTGGACATGGGAATTAATTAATTTATAGGCCCACTTTATTATTTGCATTAGGTCCCAGGTCTGGCCCAACAAGTGTGCTGAATTGAGCCCAAAATGGCGCATTAGGGTTTCCAACCCTAGGTCTATAAATAGACAGCTCTCTCTCATAAGTTGTAACTGAGTTGAAAAACCATAAACCTAAGAGAGAGAGTGGGCGCCGTTTTTGAAGGGAGAAGGAGGAGAATTTCGATTATGGTCCTGCTCAAGCCACAGATCTACGGAGTCCTCACCAGTAGTAGATCTGACCAGCACCATGATACAGATCTGAAGATCTAATCTGGAGAACATTTTTCTTCTTCCCTTTTCTTTATTTTCAATTTGCTCTAGAAATTAGTTTTCTAATTTCTGTTTCAGCAGAGAAATCGGATTGCGTGGTTGAATTGGTTCTTGGAATTCAAATGCAAAAGATCGGTACAGACACTACGGAATTACGGTAATCTCTCAATCCACAATCTTGTATTAAATTCATAGGAGCATGCTAGGGTTTTGAGAAATTTAATTGTGAGCAATATACATAGATCGATCCGGTTCAGTTTGGTTTTTGTGATTCGGTTCACGGAAAAACCCTACAATTGGTATCAGAGCGAGGTTTCTGATTTAAGGCTCTGTTGTTCATAATTAAATTCAATAATATGCATGTATGAATTTATTATTGTGGATGTTTGGTTTTTGTTCCTCGTGGCAACCCGTTGATTCAGCCCGCGGTGGTTTATCCGCATAAAGAAACCTTTTAAAAGAAAAATACTAAGCAGATTTTTTAATTAAAATCAATAGACCTCCACAAAGAGGTCCTAGGCTGTAAGTGTATATCTCGTTCTAGTAAACGTCTACGAGTGTAGCTTGCTAGTTTCCGAAGGTACATGGGTACGGTTGTTGGAATTTCTAGACAAACAATTTAAATCATGTGAATAGTGGGAGGGCTTTGCGTAAACGTCTACGAGTGTAGCTTGCGTAGACCTCTTTCACAAGTATTCTAGGATTGATTTAAATTAAAGATAACAAAAGCTTTAAGGGCTGTGCGGTATGGTTACGTGCCATGCTAAACTGTCTCTTTTGGCCGGAGTTAAATTTGTGGTTAATTGCTTAGAAGCATCTTAGAATATAATGCAAGAATTGCATCCCTGTTCTTGAGAGATGGCTTGGTCTAAGGTTTTCACTAATTATTAATTTCTAGTGTCAAAAGCATCCTGACATGGTAGTGAAATTAAATGGATTGGGGCTTAAAACCCACAGTTCTGGTTGAGGGTGACATCGTAAACGTCTATGAGTGTAGCTTGCGGTGGGAACTCTTGGGCAATTAGTGGAAAACATTTTTATTTGATTTATTAAAAGGTTTTCAATGCATTTGTTTTCAAAGTTCAACATGTATGTTCTTATTTAAGATTCTTTATTGTTTCAGATATGTCTAAGTCTACTGTCGATCATATACTTGCTCTCAATCCTCTTACTGGTCCAAACTTCCATGAGTGGAGATATTGCATTGAGTATATTCTCCTAACTAAACAACACATGTTTGTTCTCACTATGATGCCACTTGCCCCACGTTACCATAAAGTATCTAGACGTGAGAAGGAATTCTATGACAGCTGGGTGGCATCTGAGGATTTTACTTACAAGTTAATCTCAGATAACCTTTCTAGAGAACTTAAGCTTAAGTACATGGGCTATTGTAGCTCTGTAGGAATCTGGATGGACTTGGTGCGAACGTATGGTGAAGTGGAACGAACTGTCAACTGTGATCTCGTTAGAGACCTTGTCTGTAAGAGAATGGTTGATGGCAGTTCGGTGACACTGCATGTGATGATCATGGATAACACCATGAAACGATTCGCACGTGGAAGTGGAAATATCAGCGATCGGGCCAAGATCGATATTATCCTGAACTCATTACCACTTTCTTTCTATGACTTTAAGAAGGATGTAGCTAAGAGAAGTGAGTACTCTTTCAAGGAGTTGCTTACTGATCTCGTAGCAGGACAGTCCTTTGTACCTTCATGGGAGTCTGAGTTATCAGATCTTGAGCACAGCTTGGGCACATTGAAAGATGTGGTTCATACTGTGTGCAAGAATATGATTGATCGCAGATCACGTGAGAGAAGGTAAAATGAAATGAAGGTGGTTGGTGTCACTTCAAGTGAGAAGGCATGCGGAAGCAAGGGACAAGGTACGTCATTTGCATTTGTAACGGAAACATGTTTAGCATCGGTTTCTACTCATTCGTGGGTAGTGGATACTGGAGCTACTGATCATGTTTGTTACATTTTGCAGGGGTTCACACCGAGGAGGGTGTTGAAGAATGACGAGGTTACCATCTCGATGGGGAATGCAACACAAGTGAGTGCAGCTGCCATTGGAGATTTCACCTTGTGCTTTGATGATTCCGTTTTAACATTGAGAGATGTTTTGTATGTGCCGGATTTTCGGCGGAATCTTATTTCAGTTTCCAAACTTTTTGTTGATGGATATTCAGTTATTTTTGATAGTGGTGTTTCTATCATTGGTAATAACGGTGTTATCTGTCGTGGAATGCTGAATAATTCTCTCTATGTTGTTAACTGTAATCATAAGTCTTCCGCAAGTATTGCATGTAATTCATCCGTAATTGACAATCCTAGGAAGAGAAAACTTACTTCTTCTGATAAGGATCTTACATATCTCTGGCACTTGAGACTGGGTCACATCAACTTGAAGCGGATTCAGAGACTTGCAGATGACGGTACATTGGACTTAGTCCGGGCTGTACCTTATCAAGTCTGCGAATCCTGCATCGAGGGCAAGATGTCTACTAGGCCTTTCAAGGCTAGTCAATCTCGAGCAGAGGATGTGTTGGAGTTGATCCATTCTGACTTGTGTGGACCGATGTCCACGCAGGCTCGTGGAGGGTACGAGTACTTCGTCACTTTCATTGACGATTACTCAAGGTACGGATACGTTTACCTGCTTCGCTACAAGTCTGAATGCTTTGAGAAATTCAAAGAGTTCAAGGCTGAGGTAGAAAAGAAGGTCGGGAAAACTATCAAGTCGCTGCGATCTGACCGCGGTGGCGAATACCTCGGTAACGAGTTTCTGCAGTATTTGTCAGAAAATGGGATTACATCCCAATGGACTGCACCGGGTACTCCCCAGCAAAACGGTGTAGCTGAAAGAAGAAATAGGACTCTTCTAGAGATGGTAAGATCAATGATGAGTTATTCAAACTTACCAATTACGTTTTGGGGTTACGTATTGGAAACATCGGCTTACGTGCTTAATGTGGTGCCTTCTAAATCAGTTCATAAGACGCCTGCTGAACTCTTCCTTGGTCGCAAACCCAGTTTGTGCAAGTTTAGAGTATGGGGCTGTCCGGCACACGTACTGTCGAAGGAACCTGATAAGTTAGAAAGCAGGTCAAAAGTAATGCTGTTCATAGGGTATCCCAGGCAAACGAAAGGTGGTTACTTTTACTGTCCTGAGAGTCAGAGAGTCGTTGTTAGCACCAACGCTAGATTCTTGGAGGACGAGTATATGAGTAATCACAGGTCAAGGAGTGATATCGTTCTTCAAGAAATTGAGAACGAGAATGCAATTCCAAGGGAAGGGAAACGTGTAGATGTGGGTGCACCTGTGAGAGGCACAGCACCACAGACACGTTCTTCAGTGCAAGGTGCAGGACCACAAGTCACTGCACCTACTACTGACACGGCACCAATGCCTCGTCGCAGTGGGAGAGTTATTTTCCAACCGGAAAGGTACATGTTCGTGGGTGAGTCTTCGGACTTGAGCCCGGAAGACGGACATGAGGACTCTGACCCATTGACTTACGAAGAGGCAGTGCAGGACAAGGATGTTGCCAAATGGCAAGTCGCCATGGATTCTGAGATAGAATCCATAACTGCTATGGATGTATACGAGAAAACTGTTTTGCTGGATGGCTTTAGGGCCATAGGGTGCAAATGGGTATACAAGAGAAAGAAAGGGGCGGATGGAAAGATTACGGCTTTCAAGGCCAGGCTGGTGGCAAAGGGTTATAATCAGAAAGAGGGCATTGACTATGACGAAACCTTTTCACCCGTAGCCATGCTCAAGTCCATCCGGATACTCCTTGCCATAGCTGCGGATATGGACCTCGAGATCTGGCAGATGGATGTCAAAACCGCTTTCCTAAATGGTTACCTTGAAGAAGGTAGGGACATCTATATGCAGCAACCCGAGGGTTACATAAGCAAGGGTGAAGAACATCTTGTCTGGAAGCTTAAGAAGTCCTTGTATGGACTTAAGCAAGCTTCAAGGTCGTGGAACTTACGTTTCAACGATGTGATTAAATCCTATGGATTTGCACAGTTGGAAAACAAAAGTTGTGTTTACCGACTTTGTGTCAGTGGGAGCGTGGTCTTCCTTGCACTATACGTTGATGACATACTCCTATTTGGAAACAACGAGGGAGTGATGTCCGAAATCAAAGTTTGGTTATCCGAACAGTTCCAAATGAAGGATCTGGGTGAAGCTGGCTACATTCTTGGGATTAAGGTCTTACGAGATCGTAAAAGAAGAATGTTGAGCTTATCCCAGGCATCCTATGTGGATACTGTGATAGCCCGGTTCAACATGCAACTCGCCAAGAAAGGCTTGCTACCTTTCAGACATGGCCTTCGTCTTTCTAGTGGGCAGTGTCCTCAGACACAGCGGGAGAAAGACGAAATGAGTCTTGTACCATATGCTTCGGCTGTGGGTAGTCTCATGTATGCGATGCTATGTACCAGGCCAGATATCTGTTATGTCGTTGGCATGGTAGCTAGATATCAGTCTAACCCTGGACAGGCGCACTGGACTGCTGTAAAGCATATCCTCAAGTATTTGAAAAGAACTAGGAATTTTTGCCTAGTTTATCAAAGTGAGGATTTGTGCCATGTGGGTTATACAGACTCGGATTTCCAAGGGGACCAGGATGAGAAGAAATCGACCTCAGGATATGTGTTTACCCTGGGAGGTGGAGCTGTATCTTGGAGGAGCTCAAAGCAGAAATGCATTGCTGACTCCACCATGGAGGCGGAATATGTCGCCGCCTCCGACGCCTCGAAAGAGGGGGTGTGGCTCCGGAACTACCTTTTAGAGTTGGGCGTGATCCCGAGTTTGCCGAGGAGCATCACAATTTATTGTGATAACTCTGGTGTGGTGGCAAACTCAAAGGAACCGCGGTCTCACAGGGCAAGCAAACACATAGAGAGAAAGTACCATATCATACGAGAAATCGTATCGAGGGGCGATGTGCTGATTAAGAAGATTGACACTGTTGACAATCTTGCTGATCCGTTTACAAAGAGATTGCCGCAGAAAGTTTACGAAAGACATATTCGTGAGCTGGGTCTGAGGTGGATGCCGACCACTGATAGTGGTTAAAGACAGCAGACTAGATAGACGGACTGTATACTCTGTAATAGCTTAGTTATGCTTTGAGTATAAGTGGGAGATTGATGGGTTTTGTATACTGAAAGCATTTATTACAATGTGTATACAACGGTTTATTTCTCCTATCTGTTAACAATCGTACATGTATGAACAATGGTATCCTCTTTGTCTCACCGATAGGGACGATCATACGGCGTGTTGTAGATTGCAGAAGACCAGTATGATCACTTGACCTAGTGAGACATAAACATGATCACAGCCGAGACAGCGTATGAGGATACGTCTCTCCGGATGGCTGCGACATTGTCGGAATAAGTAGTCTGTCTTGGTTACTTGACATGCTGGTACGCAGAGGTGGCGTATTGATGGACCGCAGTGAGATATATTCGTCTGTCTGAAATCAGCGAATAAAAGATCTCGTTATATTGATTGAGTCCAAACCCTAACGAAGGTTCAAGGGTTTGCACGGGTTGACTGTTGCTTTGACTTGCCATGGTGGAGAGCCAACCCAGCGCGCTCGTATATCCGCATCTTGGGTAACAGCAGTTCGTGTAGTACCGCCTGAGACTGAACTTAGGTTACCATATCCGAGTAATAGGATAGGGACATTCCCTGAGGAGCTCAATAACATTCATCGTGCCAAAGTCCTGCAGGCTGATTAAGTTCAGGCACAAGTGATAAGGTTTGAGTGGTACTACTCAGGAATAATAAGATATTAATTAATTGTAGTTAGAGCTTGTCAGAGACTCCGATTAATTAATGGATGTCCGGTAACCTTAAATATGGGGATTCTCAATTAATGAAACCCGTTCTCACAACGTGGTAATAAAGGGGTAGGTCAGTATTAATTCTGTGGTGAAAAAGAATTAATTAATATTAATTAATTAATTGTGTCCTGGGTTGTGGACATGAGAATTAATTAATTTATAGGCCCACTTTATTATTTGTATTAGGTCCCAGGTCTGGCCCAACAAGTGTGCTGAATTGAGCCCAAAATGGCCCATTAGGGTTTCCAGCCCTAGGTCTATAAATAGACATCTCTCTCTCATAAGTTGTAACTGAGTTGAAAAACCATAAACCTAAGAGAGAGAGTGGGCGCCGTTTTTGAAGGGAGAAGGAGGAGAATTTCGATTATGGTCCTGCTCAAGCCACAGATCTACGGAGTTCTCGCCAGTAGTAGATCTGACCAGCACCGGGATACAGATCTGAAGATCTAATCTGGAGAACAGATTTCTTCTTCCCTTTTCTTTATTTTCGATTTGCTCTAGAAATTAGTTTTCTAATTTCTGTTTCCGCAGAGAAATCGGATTGCGTGGTTGAATTGGTTCTTGGAATTCAAACGCAAAAGATCGGTACAGACACTACGAAATTACGGTAATCTCTCAATCCACAATCTTGTATTAAATTCATAGGAGCATGCTAGGGTTTTGAGAAATTTAATTGTGAGCAATATACATAGATCGATCCGGTTCAGTTTGGTTTTTGTGATTCGGTTCACGGAAAAACCCTACAGTTTTGATGTGTCAAAACTGTATACCAAGGTTTAGTCCTTAGAGTTATTACTTCATGTAATCCTTGTATAGGATAATCGAGTTGTAGTAGTTCGGGAGAAGCAAACTGTCAAAAACTGTGGAACAGTTTTTGAAGATGAAATTGTCCGAACAGAAGGACCAAAGAAAACTATGAAGACAGTTCAAGAAGCAATATGCGAAGAAAACTGTGAAGACAGTTCAAGAAGCAAGAGGCTGAAAAAACTGTGCAGACAGTTCTAAACTGTCAAGGAAGCAATAGCGATGAAAACTATGGACATAGTTTTTATAAAGAAACTGTCGAGAGGCGCTCACAGTTTCAGACCAGCACAATTTTACGCAAAGAAAACACGTGAAAAGAAAGGGGCCTAGCAGTCATAAAGAGCATTGAAGACTCAATGATAAGGAACAAAGATACACACAGTTATAACTGTAGTACAACGTTCTTCGAGTCTGACACAGATGAGATAAAACTGCCTCTGCAAAAGCATGACAGTGTTCAGAAAAGGCAGAGGAGCAGGTCTGCTATAACAGAAAAGAATGGCCATTAAATGGACATTATTCGAATTGTCTCTACCGGCTACTATCAGGGATTCAACTATAAATAGCAGAAAGACCAGAGAGACACTTTACACACAGAACCTAACCGAAACTTTGAATCATTAAAAGCGCCATTACTCTGCCAGATTTAAAGCTCATCGCATTCAAAGCTCACAAGCAAACGGCATTCACTCCGTGTGTCAATAATTGAACACGAGGCTCTCTTGCTTACTGAATCTTCTGTGATTCACCGTGTGACTTTCAGTACACGAAGATTAAGTCTATTCAATTTAGTCTTTCTTGTTGGAGTTCTTACTTTTTGAGTAAGAACATAGCAGCCTGGTTCTCTAAGGAGGAACAGGTTCTTACGGGCTATCGCCAACTCTCGAGTGTTCTGGGAAGAACTCAACCATCCATCCATCGGAGAAGGAGAAGGGAGGCTTGTCCTCAATCCATTTCCGACGACTACCAGTTCTGAGAAGACTTCGAGGTGTTTACTTGGCTTTGAGGAACTTAAGAAGGAGTGAAGAACATCTACCTGGCAAGTGATCCAGATTACTGCGGACGGTGGTTTTCGTGGTATTTGGCTATAAATCATGAGGAGTGCATACTTCATTACGTAGTGAATCAGATTAATATTTGAAGAGTGGACGAAGGACTTTAGGATCCGAACCACTATAATATCCTGTCTTATTTACAGTTTTCGTTATCTTTCTCATTACACAGTTTTCAACTGAGTTTTGAAACCTTCAACACTTCACTAAAGTGCTGAAGTGTATATATGAAAACTGACCAAGTAAACTCTCGACTAACACAGTTTTTATAAATCCTAAACTGGGAAACTGACCCCCCAGTTTTAGAGTGCAACTGCTTAGTAAAACTTACGCTGCACAATTATACATACTCTAATCAGGGACCAACAGTAATGTATATCAGATTACTAAAATCATTAATATTTTTTCATATATTTATATTATTTTATAATATTAAACGTAATAATTTCGTTGAACGCATAATGAAATACTAGTTATATGATAAAGCAATATTTACAAATCAAGAACTCAATAGTTTAGATTGAGATTTATTCGTGGATTGCATGAAAAGATGAAAGAAATGTACAGAAAGGTTCGGGCTATAGATGGGCCTAGTCCAGGCCCACTAGTCCAAACAATAAGAGTCAGTGGCAAAATTGGATTATTAAAATAAAATTATGCAAAAAGCACTCACCCCTAGTCCCAATCTCTATATTAAAATAAGATAAATTATAGTTTGAGGTCAATTTGTTTTATAGAACCGTCTCTTTAAATTAAAAAAATATAATACAATCGATAATTTCTCTCTTTTATAGATAACAAAAAATGTTCAGATTCAACTAACTAATGAGTAAGTAGAATGATGGTTTATGAATTAAGTCGCTTGCAAATTCATTGAGATTGGCTTGAAAAAAAAAAAAATGAAATTGACTTGAAATCATGATTTAAAATAAGTGAAATGAATGGGAAACTTCTGTGTTTGTTAAGTAAGAGGAGGTGGCATTTATTAGGCTTGGAAAATTAAGCAGAGATCTGAAAACGCGGATTTTCTCACCGCCCTTGCAATTCTTATCCAACTTTCTACTTCAAATTTTTTATTACACATGTCATGCACTTCTAAATATATACACACACACACAAGCAGCCGTTTTAACCCTAAATTCATCCCCCCATTTCAAACAAAAAATGGATATTCTGGAAAAGGCCAAGAACTACGTCTCCGACAAGATAGCCAACATGCCGGTGCCGGAGGCGGCCATAATGGACGTCGATCTCAAGGGTTTCGGCCTCGACGGAATCACTCTGCTCGCAAAGGTCTCCGTCTCCAACCCCTACCCCGTCTCCATTCCGATCTGCGACATCGCCTACGCCGTCAAGAGCAACCAGAGGGTCATTGCGTCCGGGAAGATCCCCGATCCCGGATCTCTCAAGTCCAGCGACAAAACCACTCTGGAGGTGACGGTGAAGGTGCCGCACAGCGCCGCCGTCAGCTTGGTCCGGGACATCAGCGGCGATTGGGACATCGATTATCTCTTGGAATTAGGGCTCATCATCGATCTGCCGGCGATCGGGGATTTCGCGATTCCGCTGTCGTATAAAGGTGAGATGAAGCTGCCCACGATTTCCGACCTTTTCAGTGGGGAATCTTCGTCTGAGCCTAACGAAACCGTGAAAACGAAATAGTGCTTTGGTTTTGTTTTGTTTTGTTTTGTGATGATGATACAAATACTAATAATAATCCCTCTCTAATTCTCATGCATGGATGAGATTGGGGTTTGGAGAATATTGCATAAATAAAGCAATCGTTTTTTTTAAAAAAAAAATTTGAAAAAAAAAGAAGAAGGAATAGTTTTACCTTTTTCTTTTTGGTTTGTTTTTGTAACTTTTTTCATTCTGTTATATGTGTCGCTATTTGCGTTCTATCAACTTTTGAGGCATTTTTATATTGTTTTTACTTTCATTCGATACTGTTTATAAGTAAAATTTAGGGATTTTTAGTCGGAGCTTAAATAAACACTATAATTATATGATCTGTTATAATTCATTATTTTCATAAAAAGTATTACTAATTATCAATCAGTAACTCAAATATATGCTTGTGAATTAATTTAATATAATCAAGTTCTGAAATATCAACGTTTCACAAAATGAGTAGACTTATAGTAAAAAAATCGAGGTGTTTTCATGAGTTTGAGCAAATCCAAACTTGGAATTTCTCGATCTCGATCTGGAACTCAATTAGTTGTCAAATTTTAAGTTGAATGTCGATTCGATTGAACTCGACGACTCGATTCATTTTATTTTATTTGTTATTTCAATATGAAAAGTTTAAATTATTGTCTTTAGTTGAGGTGTAATAATAAAAATACTTTGTGTTTGATCTTTTTGGGAGGAATATCTAGGAGTTTTACATATTAAGTAATCAATTATCTAAATTTAAAATCTAGTGCAATATCATGTGATTCATATATGCAGAGAATTACTATTTTTTATTTCCTCTACCTTATATATATAATCGGAATCTTATTTAGAAGTAATGGAAGTACATTTAATTTAGCATATAATATGTGAACAAGTTTTTAAATTGACTAAGTAAAATATTTAATTTGTTCCATCAATATAGTAAAAATATTCATATTTTAGTTGATATAAAAATACATGGCAATGAATAAGCAAAATTAACTAATACTCCCTCCGTCCCATGTAATTAGTCCCATTTGGTTTTGGCACGATAACCAATGTTAGTGAGTGTAGTGGAATTAATATTTTATTGATGAGTGTAAAAAAATTTGCCATTTTAGGAAATGAGACAATTAGATGGGACGGACAAAAAAGGCAAATGGGACTAATTTCGTGGGACGGAGGGAGTATAAGATTGTTATATATCTATCATTAATCTCGACCTAAATTATATATATAATTATTTAGTAGATGATGAAAAAAATTAAAATAATAGTATTGTTGTTTATATATAAAATGCATATATTTCAGACCTAAATTATATATATAATGTTGGTCCCGGATTATCAGGGTATAACTTAGCAGCGGAAAATGTGATTAATCGTTTCTTGCACTCTGCTGGTTACTCAGCTGACTGGGACCTTGTCAGCTGGTAAGTCAACTTGCACTCTGCGTACTCAGCTGACTGGCGACTTGCTCGTCAGCTGGTAGCTCAAGACTTAGAATATTTTTAGCCTTGTTTGCACAGTTATATCAGTTTTCAGATATACACCAGCACTTGGGTGCTGGGTTTTAAATCAGTATGAAATGCAGAAAACTGATAAAAGACAAAGGATTTATAGTGGTTCGATCAACTGATCTACGTCCACTCTCCAGTCGTAGCACTGGAAATTCACTATAGAGTAATCAGGTACAAGTTGCCTACGATCTATCTCTAGCTGGTGCGACCCTTGTCCACCACTTCGCTAGATCAACCGCTCCCGGTCTTGTTTCCTTCTTCAACTCTGATCAGCTGATGGAGTGCGAGCACGTCACTTCAACCTCCACAGCTTCACTGGGTGTTTAGTTCTCCCAAGAACGTATCTTCTCAATACGGCAAAAGCCCGTAATAACTCAAGTGCTGGCTGGCACAAGAGCTGCTGTGAACTTCCTCAGAAGAGAAAGAACACCTAAGAGATCAGTAACTTACAAGCTGGAAGCTTGAAGTCTCGTGTTTGAATAAATCAACACACGGATAGCCTATAGAAAGGCCTCGAAAGTGTTTTGCTTCTACTTGCTTGAGCGTAATAAATTTGCAGTCTTTCGGTAGGTGAAGGGTATTGAATGTTGATGGATCCCAGATATTTATAGCCGAGGGATCCGATTCAAATCTTCTAGCCGTTTGGACACATCCGGAAAAGGTCTCTGTCCTCGCATGTCCTTCAGACGGCGGCAGGTAGGAATTTCCGGAAAGCGCCATGCTTTTGTCCACTTTATCTGACATTGATCTCTTTATGTCAGAACGGCACTATTCGTCAGTACGAGGAATCGGAACTGGTGTCTTGAACTGATAGACTTTAAGGTATCCTCCCTTAAAGTCATACTTTGTCAGTTTATTCCTCAGACGAATCTTCTTTTTGTCTCTAAGACTCTGGGAGAGAGAATCTGGAATTCTGCTGGTAACATCCGACTGGTAGATCATTCTGGTGATCTTGTGCTGGCAGTCTCTGCTGGTGACTTTGCGCTGGCACAATCTAAGTCTACCAATATGTCTGATGTTAACCTTTTCTTGGAATCTCCCATGACTGGTGGCTTCACCGCTGGTGAATAGTGTCAGTGAGAACACGTATTCTGCTGGTAGGATTTGTCAGCCGCCTGCTGGTGAAATCCTTCCCAACTGGTGAACAGTAGCCAGTCATTAGCTCTTTCTCATGCTGATGAACAGTGTCAGCACGAGACTTTGTCAGCCGCCTTCGGATGAGACTTTCCCAACTGGTGAACAGTAGCCAGTGGTAAGCACTTCTCATGCTGGTGAACAGTGTCAGCATGAGTCTTTGATCAGCTGCGACTTACAACTCAAAAGACCTAAACAGGACTTTACATTTGAGAACTAGAGCTATCTAGAGACAACTGATGCTGGTAGGACTTAGGATTTGATCCACCAAAATACCAAAACTAGAATCTAAACAAGTAGCTACTGGGGGAAGGAAACTTAGCCAAATTTCCCAACAATTTCCCCCTTTTTGGTGCGATCAAAGCCTAACCAGCGAGCACTCAGCTGATGAGGAAAGTTACAAAGTATTTCAGGGTTTTACAGAATAAACCTATCAGATCTAAACCCATGAAAATACTTCCTCACATCAGCTCTAACTAAAAATCTTCCCCCTCAAACCAGGAGAGATATTGCTCGTTTAAAATATGAAAATTGAGATCAGAGCAAAAAGATTTAAAGTGTGTGATACGAGTGCTGGTGCTGATTACACTGGAAGTGTAAGTTCAGCTGGTAAGTAAATACTTAGACAATTTGTTGGACAATGAGGAATTGTCATCAACTTGTCAGTAATCAATCCATTTAATATGTTGCAGTTACAAGTACAGGATAGAAAACTGACTAGTCTAGAGATACAAATACTTACAACAAAATGAAGGAACAAGATTATGGCTGAGAAGATGATCCTGGTGATTGAGTTCTGCTTGTGAGCGACCTCAGGATCTCAGTGAGCGCTGCCATATCTTGTCTGCTCTTCTCCCTTTCCTCAGCAGCAATTCTCCTCTCCTCTTCAGCAAGACGAGCTCTCTCTGCCTCAGCACGTGCTCGCGTACTTTCCCCCTCTTGGATCCGCGCCAAAAAGGAGGACACTCCAGCGGTTACAGACTCCATCTGCTGAGCAATTTCAGTGCGGAAGCTGGCGAAGCGCTGATCCATCCTGGCATCAATTAAGGCAATGAGTTGCGCAGGAGGATGGATCTCGGAGATTGGCATTGCTGAGACTTCAATGGAAGAGGAGGGCACATCAGGTGCGGAGGGAGCCATTGCTGGTTCAGATACAACTGATTCTTCCATGGAGGCTGGCTCCTCCGCTGGCACTGCAGCTGCTGCTGGTTCCTCTACTGGTACATCAGCTGCTGCTGACTCCTCTACTGGTACTTCGACTGCTGGTACCTCAGCTGATTCCACCACTGGCACTGCTGCGGGTGCTGGCAGGACTTGTTCAGAAACAACTGTTGGGGCTGTGAATTCCACCACTTGCCAGTCCATGGAATCAGGGACGAGATCGCCCGAGACAATAGGAACAGGAGGGACGGCAAGGGTCAGCCACCAACCACGAGAGGGATCCTCCTCTACTAAGTGATCTACCAGCAGAGCGCAGGCAGCCATGTCGAACAATATAGCATGGTAGGGAGGGATCCTCGGGAGGGTAACCAGCACATTGAGGCGACGGAGCGCGTACGTCAGCTGGTACCCCCGACTGGTGACTCGAAACTGGAGGAAAGGTAACTTGATCCTTTTCAGTGGCGGGAGGCCGGAGCTTCCAGTCAGCTGCCTATACTCAGCGATTTTCAGCAAGCGTCGCTTGATCCTCCTTGTAGACAGCTGCTGGGGGCAATCAGGATCAGTGCCCATGAAGGCATGAGCCCACTCCTCCTCCGCTCTCCAGTAGCCAAGACCCAGCCTGGCATAGAGGACCGCCCGCTTCTCCACTGTCAGCAGGCGCTCGCATCGATCGAAAATCCACCACCTCCGGAACTCCAGACATAGATCCAGATCCACCCTCCAGAGTCTACGGTAGCTGGATATCATTTCGTCATTGACGGCATTCTCCACCTCCGCCGTGATGTTTTCAGCATACTCATAGAGAGTGGAATTGAAGTATTCCACTGGCTGCAGGGGCAGGCACCAGTCAACAATTCTCGAAGCGTATACCGACTGGTGGGGGAGTCCGCTGAAGGGGATGATGTTGAATGCTGAAGGCTCAGGCACTCGTGAATTTAGAAACTCCATGTCCCCGCGGTGCTCCCACCGGTGTACCCCTGTCACTAGCGACTGGAAGGCATCCTCATCAATCAGTTGATGCTCTTGGATGCAGAGCATGTAAGGTCGCCTTTCAGTACGTGCACGCCTAGCTGGTGATGTAGAGGATGCTGCTGGTCGCCCGGAAGTGGATGTCGAGGCATCTGTAGATCGGGGGCGACTGGCAGGACGACGAGCCTTATCATCAAGGTCTGGGAACAGATCCCTTGGCTCCATCCTCTGCACCATGGAGTAATGTATCACCTCCTCAGCTGCCGCCTGCTCTGGCTCCTCAGCCCTTGGTTCCTCTGCATCCTCGGATTCAAAACTGACATCTGAGAAGCTCGCCAGTTTTACCGGGGTGGTCGCCCGTACTTCTTCTCCTCCACTGGCACCCCCTTGCGTGGCCAGTGGGTCTTCTTCACCTCCACCACCCCCTTGCGCGGGTGGAGGGACTTCAGCGACCTCCTCCTCCTGGTACTTATCCACAAGGGATAGTACATCCTCTTCAGCGCCCATCACCAGCAGGCGAGTAAAGGATTCATCTGGTAAGATCTCGCCTGGTGCTGGTGGCCTCGCACTTGTGGAGGTTTCGGGCACATCCCACTTGCCCTTGGCCACCTGGCGCAATTATTCGGCTATTTCCTCCTGACGCCTGGCGTCGTGCTCAGCCTTGATCTTGGCAAATCTCTCATCACGAGCAGCCAACTCCGCCTCTCTCTTCTGCTTGGCAATCAGAGCCCGGAGCCTCGCCTTGGCCTGTTTCTTCTTGATGGTGGAGGCGCCCTTCTTTTTCTTCGCCTGTTCCACCAGCCGCTGAGCCTGGGTCATAACCCTCTTGCGCTTGCGGGTCATCTTCTCCAGCGTCTCATCCTCAGTCAGTCCCAGAATGGACTTCTTGACTGGGATGGAGATCTTCCCAGACTCAGGGTCATATGCAACAGCTGACGGTGGCTGCTGGTGCTGGGAAGTCTTAGGCTTCTTGGTGACTGGTACAAGTTGTACGTCCCGTGGGTGGATACCAGTCGCCTCAGCCACCGCGCCTTCCATGGTGTCGAAGAGAGACTCCGTCTCCAGCTTCCTCTTCAACTCTGCTCTTGCCTCTGCTGTCAGCGGGTGAGCCATAACTGGTGCTGGCTCTCCCAGGTCTTCTGAGTCCTCCTCAGAAACGACCTCAGCAGGGTCCACTGCTGACTTCCCTTTCAGCCTGCGTGGCTTCTTGTAATCTGGGCGAGGCAGCTTCACCTTCGTGGCTGGTATGAAATCGGAACCAACCAGCTGTTCCCCCTGATCCACGCCATCACCCAATTCCATCTCCAGGATGTGGCTGATCCTCAGCCCGAAGGATACGGCGTGAGCAAACCTGCCGTCAGTCGGAACAGTGATGTTCCTTTCTACATTTTCCAGCAACCGGCCGAAGAAGAATTCAGCCCAGTTGCCCTCAACCCCGTCGACAAGCGCACACATCACGGAAAACTTGCGCAGGCTCAGCTCGGCGTAGGAGCCGACTTCACATTGTAGCATGCGCACTACAATGTCGCATACCATTTGCCAGTACTCTTCCATTTCTGACTTCCTCATTCCAGTCCGGAAGACGGTGACTTCTGGCTTCTTCCATTGCGCCCACCTCCTCCGGAATTCCACCGTATCATCCTGATGATACGTGGCCACTTCCTCTCCTTCATTCCTCAGTCCGAAGAGATTGGCGAGGTATTCCGCGGTGACGGTGATCAGGTGGCCGAAAACTGAAGTGGTGAACGACTTCCTGTCGTCAGCAATAACCGCCCTAGCATAGAACTCCGCAACCATATGAGGGTGGAAGGTCGTGGGCATTGCCGTGAGGTACTGACGGAGCAGTTCTCGATCAATCATCTCCATCAGCTCTTCGCCGAAATGTTTCTCGGCCAGTTTCTCATTCAAAATTTTCTCCTTTTGGACCTGAGCAGTCCTAATCTGCGCGTTAGAGAGCTGTCGCCTGGTCGCTGGCCTGTTCAACTGAACCAGTCGAGCGAACGGATAGGTGTAATCGATATCTTCGATCTTCACTATGCCAGTATACGTAGGCATATGAGCTTCAGCTACTGGTAGGTCTGGTGAACCAGACGAGGATGATGTAGATGTAGATGGAGGGTTATCAGCTGGAGGTTGAGAAGATGATGCCATGACTTCAGAAAGATTCAAGGTTCAGAAAATCTCAAGTGAAGATGAGAGAATTTTGAAAGATATTAGGGTTCTGAAAGTAGGGAAACATAAAGGTTAACCCGAAGGAAGTGATCAGGTATTTGTACTCGGGCCATGCAGGATCAGACGTCCAGGATCAACGCTCAGCAAGCGAGGATCGACGGTCATCAGCAGGCCCGGTTCCCTGTGGTGACGTGCGCGGTCGTGCTGACGGGCGCCGCGACGTGGAGCTGACGTGGCACGCAGCGATTGGTGTCAACCAAGCGTCGGACTGCGCAGACACTGTGCACATTAAATGTGGCATTAAATGCCGCATTAAATTCTGAGGACTGTACACGCTACTCGGATTTGAACAATCCCGCCTTTTCTGCGACAGCTGGCATAACTGGTCATCAGTAGCATATGCCAGTTGAACACTTCCCCCTGTCAGCATGGCCTCCTTACCAGTTGACAACTAATACTTACGACTGGCTCCCGAGTACTTGGATAAATTGAGAGCTGGGACTCAATTTCATCAGTCGTAGAAAATTCGCCAGTTGTCTGCTGACACCTTGAAAGATTGAAAGAATTGAGAGCTTGGATTTAATTCACTCCGCATAATCTTCTCTTCAAGAAATCCACTCCTCATCATCACTTGGAATTGGGAGCTGGGACCCAATTCTCTTTCAACTGATGGTTTATGCTGGCAAATTGAAATGAGAGCTGGGACTCATTTCCTTAGACATTTGAGAGATAAGTTCCGCCAGTAGGAGCCATCAGTGATCTTGAGATACCACTTAAATAAAAACAACTAAGAGCTTGGACTTAGTCGTAATCAGCGTCTTTCAGAAGATCAAGAACAGAATGAGAGCTGGGACTCATTCTTCCTCATCATTGGGGCTCACATCAATCTCCATAAGACCGAGTTTGATGCACAACTCCTTGAATCTTGCTTCTGGAAGGGGTTTAGTGAAGATGTCAGCCAGTTGATCTTCAGTTCTGATGTAGTCCACGCTGACATCCTTCTTCTCGACATGATCACGTATGAAGTGATGTCGAATATCTATGTGCTTGGTTCTAGAGTGGTGAACCGGATTCTTCGTGATGCACATAGCGCTGTTGTTGTCGCAATAGATGGGAACACAGCCAGTGTCCACTTCATAATCCTCCAGTTGTTGCTTGATCCAAATAACTTGAGCACAGCAACTGGCAGCGGCAACATACTCAGCCTCAGTGGTAGAAGTAGCAACTGAGTGTTGCTTCTTGCTAAACCAGCTGATTAGCTTGTGTCCTAGAAACTGACACATACCACTGGTACTCTTTCGATCTATACGGCATCCAGCAAAATCTGAATCTGAATATCCAATGAGTGTAAGCTCATCATTTCTGGGATACCATATTCCAAGAGATTCAGTTCCCTTCAGATATTTCACTATCCTCTTTGCAGCTTCCATGTGTGACCTTTTCGGATTGGCTTGAAATCTGGCACACACTCCGACTGAGTACGAGATGTCGGGTCTGCTGGCGGTGAGATAGAGAAGTGATCCAATGATTCCTCGGTAGATGGTAGGATCAACTGATTCACCTTGCTCATCAAGAAATATTTGACAACTGGTGCTCATAGGTATTCTGAGGGACTTAGTTTTCTCTGGGCAATACTTCTGAATTAACTCCTTCGTATACTTCCGCTGGCTGATAAAAATTCCATCAGCTGACTGCTGGACTTGGAGTCCTAGGAAGTATGTCAATTTGCCCATCATACTCATTTGAAATGATGTCTGCATCAGTTGAGAAAACTTCTCGCAGAGAGATATATTCCTTGATCCGAATATGATGTCATCAACATAGATCTGCACCATTAGCATGTCACCACCATCCTTGAGAAGAAAGAGAGTCCTATCAATCTTCCCTTTCCGAAATCCATTGCTGGTGAGGAATTGTGACAGCGTTTCGTACCAAGCCCTGGGCGCCTGTTTCAATCCATACAGGGCCTTTCTCAGCTTGTACACCTTGGTGCCAATTTCAAAGCCTGGAGGTTGCTCGACATATACCTCCTCTTTTAGCTCGCCATTCAAGAAGGCGCTCTTCACGTCCATCTGAAATACCGTGAAGCCGTGATACGCTGCATACGCAAGGAACAGCCGTATCGCCTCCATTCTTGCAACTGGTGCAAATGTCTCATCAAAGTCGATGCCTTCACACTGCCTGTAACCTTTGGCGACTAAATGAGCTTTGTTTCTGACCACGGTGCCATTCTCATCTCGCTTGTTCTTGAAAACCCACTTGGTGCCAATCACTGACTGATGTGATGGTCTCTCCACCAAGTCCCAAACATTGTTGCGAGTGAATTCAGCAAGCTCTTCTTGCATGGCATTAATCCAATCAGCAGATTCTAGCGCAACTCCTATGGAAGTAGGTTCCATTTGAGAAATAAAACAACTTAGGAGCGCACTGCCGTGGCGAGTCTGGACTGAACCTTCCGGATCACCGAGAATAGCATCGGATGGGTGATCCCTCAGCCATTTGGGAGGACCAGCGACTGCTGGTGCCGACTGTGAAACAGGTTCTTCTGTCCTGACGACTGGTGCTTCCACATTTCCACCAGTCGGAGCTGGAACTGCAACTGGCGGTTGACCTTCACCAGTCGGAACTGGATTTGCAACTGGTGGTTGACCTTTGCCAGTTGGAACTTCTTCATCAGCTCCACTGTCTGACTGGCTTCCTGAACCTTCACCAACGTTGTCAGTATCAGCTGGTACCTCCATTCCAGCTGGTTCATCGTTGTCTTCTGGCTCAAAGATTCCAGTCGGAATTCCCCCTTGATTTTTGCTAG
>JAPKLW010000616.1:5317-29366 GCA_026898455.1 Plectranthus barbatus
GTATTAAATCCTAACTTCCTATTACTAACCTTCACCTCTCGGTCCTTTGATTGATAACCTTAAGAAATTATTTACAAGTGATGTAAAGTCCTAACGGTAAGGTTATCAATTGTAAAAATAATTTTCTATATGGTTAAATTGTGGTCATCACTTAGATGTGAATTTCCATATAACTCCCCAACGGAGTCCCTGTTTTAATTCACGTGGCCTGTTAAATGGTCCGACTATTAATTTCATTCGTCATAAAGTAGAGGTTGACGTGATATTGGAATTAAAGATAGTATGTCTGGTCAATGGATATGTGTGTAAACGTCCACCCACCGTGGCTTGCATATATATTTGTTGGGCTGTTGGAGGTTGCATTAAACATTGGTTTTGAAGGTTTCCATGTTTTATGCTTCAATTAATGTGATTTAAATGCTTACGTGTTTGCATTTAATTTATTTCAGTGATCATCATGTCGTTTAATCCGCTTATGACTATTCTCAATCAAAACAAGCTTACTGGTCCAAACTATTTGGACTGGAAAAGAAATCTGGATATTGTACTGGTTGCTGATGAGTACAAATTTGTACTCAACACACCTCCTCCAGGACCTCTGAGTCCTACTTCTACTGAAGAGCAAATGGAGGCTCACAAGAAGTGGAATAAGGCTAATGAGATGGCTTGTTGTTACATTTTGGCTTCTATGTCAAATGTGTTGGAACAACAGCATCAGAATATGCCTAATGCTTCTGATATTATGTTGAGCCTCCAGGAACTCTTCGGTGAGAAGGATAGGTCTGCTCGGTTTGAGGCAATGAGGAAGATTATGTCTACCTCTATGCCTGAGGGAGTGTCTGTTAGAGATCATGTTCTCAAGATGATGGAATATCGTCATGAGATTGATCTTCTAGGTGGAAATATCGATAACCATTCAAAAATCGATATGGTTCTACACTCACTTCCTAAATCCTTTGAGAACTTCCGTTTGAACGTGATCATGGGTAAGAAGGAGTACACTTTGGCTGAACTCCTAACTGAATTGGTTGCAGCGGAAGGTCTCATGGGTAAGGGGTCACAGGCTCTGGTTTCTTTTAAGGCATCCTCTTCTTTGCCTCACGGCGGTAAGAAGAAGAAGCCTAACAATAAGAAAAAGGGCAGTGGGAGCAGTGGGAGCAAACGAGTAGCACCTTCTGGTGGTGTGGCACCTTCTGGTGGTGTCAAGAAACTAAAGGGAAAGTGCTACAAGTGCAACCGGTCTGGGCATTACAGATCTAATTATCCCCTCTTGAAAAAGGGTAACTCGGGTATGTCTTCTGCTTTAGTTGTTGAAACATGTCTTGCGGCTTGTTCTACTGTCTCTTGGATAGTAGATACTGGTGCCTCTGATCATGTTTGTTTTTCTCTGCATGGTTTTATGCAGACAAGGCAACTGAATGAAGGCGAGATTACCGTACGCTTGGGGAATGCTGCAAAAGTGGCGGTTGTTGCAGTGGGAGATGTGCACTTATCTTTTTCTAATAATGTTTTAGTTTTAAAAGACGTTTTATATGTGCCTAGTTTTTGAAAGAATTTAATTTCAGTTTCAAAACTGTTTTCGAATGGATATTCTGTTATTTTTAATAACAATGTTGTTATTATGAAAAATAACTCTTTTATTTGTTCTGGCATGTTGGACAACTCTTTGTATACTATTACTTGTGCATATCATACTGTAACTGAAACTCATGCATCTTCATCATCTAAAAGAAATGCTTCTTCTCTGTTGAATCAAACATATCTTTGGCATTTAAGATTGGGTCATATTAATCTGAGGCGGATCCAAAGACTGGTAAGTAGTGGATCATTGGAGTCTCTCCAAGTTGAACCATTCTCAGTCTGCGAATCCTGTTTGGAGGGAAAAATGACTTCCAGGCCTTTTAAGGCTAAAGGAAATAGAGCCAAAGATGTGTTAGAATTGATTCACTCTGATTTGTGTGGGCCTATGTCCATTCAAGCAAGAGGTGGTTTTGAGTATTTCGTGACTTTCACGGATGATTACTCAAGATTTGGATACATTTACTTGATGCGCCGCAAGTCTGAATGCTTTGACAAGTTCAAAGAATTTAAGGCTGAAGTGGAGAATCTGCAAGGTAAAAGTATCAAGTCACTACGATCTGATCGGGGTGGCGAATACCTCAGTGCTGAATTTAGGCAATACTTATTGGATAATGGGATTACATCTCAATTGTCTGCGCCTGGTATTCCGCAACAAAATGGCGTAGCAGAGAGAAGAAACATAACTCTATTAGATATGGTGAGGTCGATGATGAGTTATGCCACTTTGCCTACTTCGTTTTGGGGTCATGCCTTGGAAACAGCGGCGTACCTTCTGAACTTTGTACCTTCTAAATCGGTTCCAAAGACTCCAATAGAACTGTGGACTGTGCGAAAGCCTAGCTTTAACCACATTCGAGTTTGGGGTTGCCCGGCACATGTGCTGGACAAGGAAGCAGATAAGTTGGCACCTAGAACGGAAGTACGGTTGTTTATAGGATATCCTAAAGGTACGAGAGGCGGTTATTTTTATAGTCCCAAGGATCAAAGGGTAGTGGTGAGCACCAACGCCCGATTCTTGGAGGAAGACTATATAAATGAGCATAAATCCAAGAGTGAGATTATTCTCAATGAGTTGAGAGGAGACAATGGTACACCGAGTGTACTAAGTGATATACCACAAGAGACTACACAACGTGTTGACTCTAATGTACCTACACAGGTACTGCCTCGTCGCAGTGGGAGGGTTGTTTTTCAGCCTGATCGTTTCATGGGTGTGGGATAGTCTTCGGACTTGGGCCATATTGGTGAACATGAAGCAAACGATCCCTGGACTTACAAAGAAGCAGTCCAAGATATAGATGCAACATCTTGGCATAAGTCTATGGATTCTGAAATTGAATCCATAGATGCTATGGGTGTGTACGACCTTACAGACCTTCCTGATGGCAAAAGGGCCATTGGGTGTAAGTGGGTCTATAGGCGTAAGAGAGGATCTGACGGAAAAGTCATTGCCTTTAAAGCACGGTTGATGGCGAAGGGATTCACTCAAAGAGAGGGAATCAATTACGATGAAACCTTCTCACTGGTAGCTATGCTAAAGTCGATCCGTATACTCTTATCCATAGCAAATTACATGGACTATGAGCATCTTGTATGGAAGCTAAAGAAGTCTCTTTATGGACTTAAACAAGCTTCTAGATCTTGGAACATTCGTTTTGACGAAGTGATCAAGTCCTTTGGATTTGAACAGTGTCAAGATGAAAGTTGTGTGTACAAAATGAGCAATGGAAACGTAGTGGTATTCTTAGTATTGTACGTAGATGACATTCTTCTTATTGGCAACAATGTGAAGGTATTATCGGACATAAAGGTGTGGCTGTCGGAACAGTTTCAGATGAAGGATTTGGGAGATGCTGCGTACATTATTGGTATTAAGGTCATTCGTGATTGAAAGAAAAGAATGTTGTGTCTGTCCCAAGCTGCCTATATCGATACTGTTATTGCCAGGTTTAGCATGCAAAACTCCAAGAAAGGATTATTGCCTTTCCGACATGGAGTTCCTCTATCTAAGGACATGTGTCCAAAAACGCCAGATGAGATAGAGGAGATGGCAAATGTTCCTTATGCTTCGGTTGTAGGAAGCCTTATGTATGCTATGCTCTGTACTAGACCTGATATCTGCTATGCAGTTGGCATGGTGGCAAGATATCAATCTAACCCTGGTCAGGGGCACTGGACTGCGGTAAAACATATTCTCAAGTATCTGAAAAGAACTCGTGATTATATGTTGATTTACCAATCAGATAGTCTGACCCCTTTGGGTTATTCAGATTCAGATTTTCAAGCTGATCAAGATAAGAGAAAGTCCACCTCGGGTTATGTGTTTACCTTGGGAGATGGGGCCATATCACGGAGGAGTGTGAAGCAGAAATGCATCGCGAACTCCACCATGGAAGCTGAATATGTGGCTGCCTCAGAGGCTGCGAAAGAAGCTGTCTGGCTTAAGAGCTTTTTGTTGGACTTGGAGGTGATTCCGAGTGTGCCGAAGTGTATCACAATTTATTGTGACAACGCTGGTGCGGTAGCAAACTCGAAAGAACCTAGAGCCCACAAGGCAAGCAAACACATTGAAAGGAAGTACCACATTATACGAGAAATCGTAAAGAGAGGTGACGTTGCTGTGGAAAAGATTGCGTCAATGAATAACCTGGCTGATCATTTCACGAAGATTTTGACAACTAAGATCTTCGAGAAACACGTGGAGGGTCTTGGTTTACGATACGTAGCAGCTACACTTTGAGTCTAAGTGGGAGAATTGTAATGACATGTGTGTATACTAAAAGTTTAGCTTTAGTATAAGTGGGAGATTGTTGGTGTATACTGTAAAGCAAACTTTTAAGTGAGCTTTCTCATGTATTCAATCTCTTTGATTAAACTGAAATCAATCTGAAATAAATGTTATCACATTGTTGCTTTCTTATGATTGCATGTATATCCACTTATCTTATATTGTAGACAATGTGGTGGGTGCGTCGTCCCACTGAAGATCGCATTGTTGGGTTCCTTATAAGATATAAAACGTATTCACAACTGAGATAGTTCTAGATAAACTATTGTTTTAGGTTGTAGTATAAACTTGCGATAACTAGTCTTGGTTATTAGTTTATGCTAGTGCGTGGTGTCGCATTGAATGGATTGCGGTGAGACGTGTTCTTCTGTTCTGACTCTATGAAGAACCAAGGTCTCGACAACTTTGATAATTCTTAACCTTAGATGTGATATTTAGATACATGCAAATGATTGTTTGTTACTTTGACTTACCATGGGTGAGAATCAAAAGGATGATTCAATATACTCCGTATCTTGGGTAACAACATTATTTGTATGTGTTTATATAGTCACATTAGGGCACCGTGTCCTGGACATCCAGGTTGATGACATCCCCTTAAGGAGTTCATAAGTTTTATCGTATTAAACCCTGCAGGTGGAATTTATTCCAATACGATAATAATGTTGAGCGGGTACTACTTAAGGATTAAGATATTAATTAATTAATGCTGTCAGAGCTTTTAATTAATTAATGGATGTGCGTTATCTTAAACACGGGGAATTAATTAAGTCAAATAGAAGCCCTGATTCACATCGGGATAGGATGGCAGTTACAACATTAATTCTCTAGTGGAATGAATTAATGTTATAAGTTCAATTTATATTCTGGGCTGAATAAATGTGTTTGGACTTATGGGAGGCCCAATCCTATACCTTCTAGAGATCCCTGGCCTGGCCCAACTAGAAACCCTAGAAGATTCCTATAAATAGGATCTTATGGTTGAGAGAAAAACCCTAGTCGTTGTCATTCTCATAAGCTCATGTGTTGAGCGACGGTTAGGGTTTAGTTCTCTCAAACATTGTAGATCTATTATTTTGGATTGGCATCTACGATTCAGAGGATTGCTGTCCACCCGGTATCCGATCGTGGTTCGTGGGACACAGGCTAGAAGATCTCCAGTGGAATCAATCTCCAGATCTGTAGATCTGGTAAGGTAATCACTGATCTCCTTGATTTAATTTAATTAAACCATGTATGTGTGCGTTTGGTAACCAAAATCGATCGTGGGGACGATCCGCCTTCATCGGCGTGTTCCTTCACTTATGTCACGACGAAACTGTGAGTCTTGTAGAGCTCGTCGAGACATTTTCGAAAAGCACAATTAAGCCAAAAAGGACACCGAACGCAAAAGTTACGACAAAAACCACCAAAACGACCAAAACCGACGAAAAAGACAAAAAGGCACTAGTAGAAATAAGAAATTTAGGGATTTTTAATTTAATTTTACTCCCCCTATATTTTTATTTTCCCAACACTTTTTTTTGATTTTTTTTACGAATAGTCTTTTCTCTTCGAACTCTATCTTTTGTATTTCGTTCGAATTTTTCTTTCTTTTTTTTAAAAATTTTGCCCCCTTTTTTTAGTAACTAATTTCCAAATTGTTTGGTAATTCAATCAAGAAGGAAATAATATGGCCACCAAGGAAGGAAGGTATGAATAAGGTAAAAAGGTATAAGGAAAGATTTGACTTAATCTAATATGGTAAGAAAGATAATTCAAATCTTGACACACAAGGACTTCGAAACCTTAAAATTTTCGACCCACAAGGAAGCCTAAAATTTTTCAACTCTAAACAGGAAACAAGACAAAGAAAGGCACGAAGAAATACGAATCACAACGACAGGACACAAGAACAAGGACACGAACCCTAAGCAAGATTCAAATTTTTTCAAACACTAAAAGACACGAAAATTGAAGAAAACGAAGAGGAAGGGTACGGTTTGGATATTGATACCAAAATGATACGATCCTCGCCGGAAGGTTTAGATCGCAGCCCAGGAACTCGGACGATTCGACTAAGAAGTAAACTGAAAACTGAAGATGGGAGGATTCAACACCTTTGGATTCGGAAACCTTCAAGTACTGTAGTCCAGAAATAATTCTCCTACGACCCAAAAAGCGGATTGACCCAACAACGAAGGATATATGTGAAGACACCGCCAATGGATATGACTGTCCGATTGATTAGTCGAAATCAAAACCCTATGGATGAATAGGAATTTTGAAAATTTGAGCTCTCAGAAATAAAGGAGAAAACCTCACAAATTTTATTAAACTGAAAACTGAATCAAAATTGTTCCATACAAGGCCTATAAATAGGCAACTCAAACCATAAACTATTAAGGAAATATAATTTCAAAAATTAACTTAATACTTCGAAATTTAAGAAAGCAAGGCCTAAACATGTTGGCCCAAAATAATGGAATAAAATTAAACTAAGCCCAATCACTACAAATAATTAATATAATAATTTTTGGGTTTTCGTTTAATTCTTCCAACACCATCAAGTCATTGGAAATATTTGCAAACTAAATGCCTTTAATAAATAAATTCAATCCAGCCCTCAAAGTCCTTGCTCGAGCTCTAGTCATCGGCCCACTCGGAATGTAGACAGGATCGTCTCTAACAACTGCTACTTGGGCTCCATCACCTATTCAGGACCAACGTCTGCTTAGTCTTCTTCTCTCTACGCTCTCTGAAGAAGCCATGGTAGAGGTCCTCGGCTGCTCCACGGCTCGTGCGGTCTGGCTCGCCCTTACCTCTGCTTTCAGCAATAAGCCGAAGATGCGCGAGCTTCGCCTCAAAGATGATTTGCAACTCATTAAACGAGGCTCACGCACGGTGTCTGAATATGGCCATCTGTGATCAATTGGCTGCGTTTGGTTGGCCTGTTGACGATACGGATACAGCACATTGGTTCCTTCGCGGTCTCGGACCTTCCTTCTCTTCCTTCTCGGTTGCTCAGATGGCGCTCACTGCACTGCCCACCTTCCGTGATGTTCTCTCGAAGGCTGAGAGTTTTTTGCTTTTTCAGGAATCTATGGAGGCCCCCTCGATGTCCCAACCTACCTTTTATGGTCAGCATCAGTCCTCGGCTCCTCCTAATACCACTCATGCCTCTGCTGATCAGCACGACAATAAAAATTCTCAAAGCAAGTCTTCCCGTCGTTGTGGTGGCAGTAGTGGTGCATCACAACATTAGTCGCCTCATTGTCAGATCTGCTGACGGGACGGACACTATGCCAACGTGTGTCCTGATCGCTATTCTTGGTCCTCTAGTGCAAATCTTGTTGAAGCATTCACCACAGGCTATTCTATTTCTCCTGCATCTACTTTGGATTGGTTTCTGGATACGGGTGCTTCGGCTCACATGACTCCCGATGCTGATATTCTCGATTCATCTCAGCCCTACTCTGGCTCTAATTGCGTGGTTGTTGGTAACGGTTCTCATCTCAATATCTCTCATATTGGTTATTCCCGTGTTTCCAACTCTTTAAAATTATTGGATGTTCTGGTTGTTCCTTCTCTCACCAAAAATTTGCTCTTTGTCGGTAAGCTTACCTCTGACTATCCTGTTGATATTCTATTCTCTGATTGCTCATTCGTTATTCAGAATTGTCACACCAATGACGTTCTTGCAAGCGGTCGCCGTAGTTCTGGCCTATATCTTCTCGAGCATGTGCAACCTGGATTTATTTCTTAGTCGAAGAGCAACGCTTTACGTGCCTCTTTTAAATTGTGGCATAATCATTTAGGTCATGTTTCTTTTGATTCCATTTCTTTGCTTAGCAAACAAGGACATATAACTGTTACTTCTTGTTTACCTAGGCCTACTATTTGTTCCTCTTGTCAAACTGCGAAGAGTTCTTGCTCGTCATTTAATTTAAATGAAAAACGTTCTTCAAGTGTTCTAGATTTGATTCATTTTAATTTATGGGACCCCAATCCGGTTACATCCACTGCATGTTTTCGTTATTATGTGATCTTCGTTAATGATTTTAGTCGGTTCACATGGTTATATCTGCTTGTTAGAAAGTCCAATTTTTTCAACATCTTGCAGTCATTTACTTCCCTTGTCGAAAATTAATTTTCCACTTCTATTAAAGTTTTCCAAAGTGATGGTGGTTCGGAATTCACTAGCAATGCTGTCAAGAATTTCTTTCAATCGAAGGGTATTCTACATCAAATGTCGTGTTCATATACGCCCACAAAGAACGGTCGTGCTGAGTATAAGCACCGACATATTACGGAAACTGGTCTCACATTATTATTTCAGTCTGGTCTTCTGTTATCTATGTGGTTTGAGGCTTTCTCCACTGCGACATATATTATCAACCGCATCCCTTCCTCGGTTCTAGACGGTCTGTCACCTTTTCAGACTCTCTTTGGATGTCCTCCCAATTATGCAAATTTTCACCCCTTTGGATGTCGAGTTTATCCCTGTCTCCGGGATAATGCGGCAAGTAAGTTTTCTCTGCGCAGCGTCCCATGTATAATTATTGGTTTTTCCTCTCAACACAAGGGTTATCGCTGCTTGGATACTTCCACTACACGTCATGCCCGCTTCCACAAACTCTTATTTCCGTACCAAATTTTGCGCTGATGGTAGCATCGAGCGACACAAGGCACGACTTGTCGCTCAAGGATTTTCTCAGATCCGAAGTCTCGATTTTTCCCACACTTTTAGTCTTGTAGTTAAATCTTCAACAATCCAAATCATGATTTCTCTTGTCGTTGCAAATGGATGGTCTCTCTACCAGCTCGACGTAAAAAATGTGTTCTTGAATGACATTCTTTCGTTGCTTGTTTACATGAGTCAACCTCCTGGATTCATTGACTCGTGCTTCCCAAATCATGTGTGTCGTCTCAAAAAAGCGTTGTATGGTCTCAAGCAAGCGCCCCGTGCTTGGTTCTAGCGATTGAGCTCCTTTCTTCTATCGTCCGGTTTCTCTTGCAGCAAGTCAGATACTTCTCTCTTTATTTTTGCTTCCAAATAGAATCGGTTGTACTTTCTTGTCTATGTGGACGATATCATCCTCACCGGCAACAGTCCATCTCACATCTCGACTTTTATTTCTCGCATGAACTTTGCGTTTGTCATTAAAGATATGGGGAAACTTAGCTATTTTTGGGGTTTAGAAGTCACATACACAAACGCTGGTCTCTTGCTCTCTCAAGCCAAATATGCTCGTGACATATAGGCTCGCACAGACCTGCTAGATGCTCGTCCCGTAGGCACACCGCTCCCAGCTGGTCACACTCTCACGCAATTTGGTCAGCCATTCGATGACATTACTAGCTATCGCTCGATTGTTGGAGCACTTCAATATCTCACGATCACTCGTCCGGACATAGCCAATTTTTCAAATCTCCAACAACAGACCATTTTCAGGCGGTTAAAAGGATTCTACGCTACATTAAGGGTATGCTCTCACACGGTCTTCTCTTCTCTCGTACCTCATGCTGCGATCTTGCTTGTTGCTTATTCGGATGCCGATCGGGCGCGCTGTGTTGACACTCCCCGCTCAACATATGGGTATGCAATTTTCTTGGCCGAAAATTTGGTGTCGTGGAGTGCCAAGAAACAACCCACAGTGGCACGGTCCAACTGCGAATCAGAGTATCGTGCCATGGAAAATACCGCAACCGAAGTAGTTAGGGTTTGCTCTCCCTCCGTGAGTTGCGGGTACCTCTCACTCGCCCACCTCATCTATTTTGTGACAATAAGAGTTCCATTTTTCTAACCCAAAATCCAGTGGCACACAAGCATGCGAAACACATCGATATCGATTATCATTTTGTGCGGGAACTTGTTCAGAATGGTAGTCGGGTTACGGAATTTATTCCAACCGATCAAATAGTGTATATCTTTGCAAAAACCTTGACTCGTCCACTTTTTGAGTTCTTTCGCAGCAAGCTTTGACTGTCCTCCGTTCCAACGTCTCGCTTGAGGGGGATGACAAGATATGATATAGTTTAGATATTCCTGTATTTTTCATATCTAGGGTTTGTATATATTTTTCTTGTTCTTGATCATATCTTTTGCACTCTATATATTATCAATAATACACATATTTCTTTGTGTGGAAAAACCTTATCAAAGAACTTGCAGTTTCATACTCGTTACAACCTCACCACTGCAAAGTTTTGTACGACCAAACCACTCAGCCTTTTGGAACTTCATCCCCAACCTCAAACTTGATGTAATGTTGGTAAATGCGGCCCCTGCTCGCGACAAAAAACCACTCAGCGGCATGCGGTGTTCATCGGCAGGATGAAGAAGATGCAGGCGGTGGTGTTCATTGACAAGAAGAGAAAATGCAAAAGGATAAAAGAGGAAGGGGAAGCTTATTTTTTCTCAAATTTAATAATTACATACATTACTTGTAGGAAATAGAAACTGAAAAAGTAAATGTAATATTGTGTTTTGTTTTTCTTTTTTATATTTGCATTCACACATATATATATATATATATATCGGTTACTTTATATTTATAATAATGTTAAGATTTTGTTTTGAGATAATAATTATTTATTAGTATTTTTTTCATAACTATGTTTTATGATTATGTCTAATAAATTTTTATCAGTTATTGAGCATTTCATAATTAAATTTATAAAAACAGTTTTCCAAGAAAGAAAATGATATAAAGCAAAATAACAAGGTAATTCAAAACATATATTCAAAGCACCATTTTTATGATAACATAATCAAAGATACAACTAAGATAGTTTCTTAGAATTAAGTGATATATAGGCACTAATTAAAAATTATTATCATAAATAAAAATCTAAAATAATAACAAAAGAAAAAGGAAACATAAATACATGAATGTAAAGGAAAAAAGAAAAGCAAAAAACATTAACAACTAAACAAGAAGCGTACATAAAATCAGACATTTAATAATATAAAAGGGGGGCGAAAACACTCAAATTGGACGCTGCACGATTGTGAGAAATGAGAGGAAGAGGATTAGATTGAAGGAAAAAATCTCCTTCCTTAGGTACAGGACTTCCCCTCTCTCTCTCTCCCTTCCTTTACTTTCTCTTGCTTCTTCATTTTTATTTATTTATTTATTTTTATATTTTTGTATTTTTGAGAGAGAAAGAGGCAGCGATAAGAGAGACAATGTGTGTTGTATTGTGATTGTGAAGGCTACTGTGTCTCTTCAATTTCAAACTCCTTTCCTATTTATTTGTTCTGCGCAGAACTTTTTATTGTATTCTTTTTTTCAGAAAAATTTTGAAGGGCCCTTTTTTACTATAATATATCATAAAAATGCCTCTTTATTTTATGAAAACAATTAACAAATGCCCCAAAGAATATATTACACATTATCTAACAATAACATATCGGTGTAGTTTTTTTAAAAAATTGTAAAAAATGAATTTATTATATATTTAAAAAAATTTAAGGTCTTGCTCCAATCATTATCAAAGACGACCGAAAATTTTAAAAAAAAAATAAACAATGAAAAAATGAGATAGGAACTTTCTAACATATATAAACCAAAAATGTTGGGTATCAGGCCGCTAGCTTTGGATTTACAACCGGTTCTTGCCGGACCCCGACCAGGCTCAGATCGAGCCCAATTTCCACGCGCTTGGGTTCGAACCCCCTAGCTCTTCAAGCTTGGACCCTCGAACGCTGGATCTTGAACTTCTGGCCTCCAAGGAACGTGAACAGGTGCCCGATGCCTTGCCACACTAAGATCGGGACAAAGATCGGCTTAGAACTCACCTCTGTGTGGTTCTTTGCCTTCCAAACGGTCGCGAAAGGGAAACTATGGGTGAAGGCTTCTCAGGCTACTCACAGGCTCACATGATCTCTCACAGGGAACCATTTTCAGGCCACGAAAGGATCGGAAAAGGAAGTGAGAAGGCGGAGCGAAGAGAAGAGAGAAGAAGAAGAGTCGTGCAGTGCAGATAGGGCTAGGGTTTCAAGTGATACGCAAAGTATCGGATCAGGAAAGATATATATACAAGCGGGTCGGACAAAATAACCGCTCCAACAAACTCCGATCCAAAACCTACACCAAAACCCAATCCATAAACCGGGTCAAGATAGTATTGGGCTCGGGATTAATAAAGGTTGGGCTAGAATAGCTTACAGGGCCAACACATCTCACAATCTCCACCTTGGCCGGGGTCGCAAAGATAAATCCACTTATTAAGGATGTCGTCAACACCATGTTGCCTAGCTATTCTTGTACTAGGACTATCTTGGGCAAGGCAAGAGGCACACTGTGTCACGCAAGTCTAGTACCTGCACTAGCCACAAAAAAACCCAAGTTCAGAAGTTGTTCCACAAAAAGAAACAACACACACAAAGTTAATGTATTAGTAATCAAGCAATGCATAAATAAGACCAGCTAATCAAGTGAAACATATAGGTCTCAATCAATCATCAAAGTTAAGCAATTTCTGACATGAGGAAAACTTTTCTAAATGTAAACACTTAGTGCCCATATCAGCAGGGTTAAACTCATTGGCAATCTTTTGTAATGAAATAATTCCCTTTTCCACAATATATCTAATGAAATGAAAGCGAACATCTATATGCTTAGTCCTATCATGAAAGACAGGATTCTTACATAACTGTATAGCAGATTGAGAATCAGAAAACACAGTAGGTTTCATGTTCAAAAATTTAATTTCAGAAAGCAAACCCTTAAGCCACATGGCTTCCTTACAAGCATCTGTAATGGCTATGTACTCAAATTCAGTAGTACACAGAGCATGATGGATTTATATACTGAAAGCATTATGATTGGTATATTATGTTCAAGGTCGATTGGTTAATATACTGGGAATCATAATGTTGTATGTTCATCTCCTGTCTGAATTAACAAACATGTGTCGCAAACGCAATTATCCTCTTATCTCGTCAATAGGGAGATCATACAGTGTGTAGTAGATCACGGAAGATCATATGGATTGTTTGACCTAGCAAAATATAAATGGTTATCAAAGCTGAGACAGTTCCAGGATAAACTGTCGGTGTAGGCTGCAGCATACGCGGTAATAAACATCTTATCTTGGATGACTTGGTATGCTGGTGTGGGGCACACATTGATAAGGACCTAAGTTGAGATCGATTCTTTTATCTGACATTAAAAGAATCCATATCTCTATGGCTTGATGAGATCTTAAACCTAAATGAAGGTACGGAAGTATATGCAGATTGTGTATCACTTTGAGTTGCAGTGAAAAGCTCTAGTTGAGCTTGTATATCTGTATCTTGGGTATAGCAGTTTGTCTATGACTGTCTGGTACCGGAACTATGTAACCACATCCAGTATAGGATGGTGACATTCCCTGAGCAGTTCAAAAGGTTCGTTATGCTAAAGTCCTGTAGGCTGATTAAGTTCAAGCATAAGTGAAAATGTTTGAGTGGATTGACTCAGGAATATAAGATGTTAATTAATTAAATAGCTTGCCAGAGCTTAAATTAATTAACGAATGTCTGTAACCATAAATGTGGGGATAAACTGAGCCCATGGAACCCGTACCTCAAAACGTGATAGCAAATAGGTAGGACAATATTGATTCTCTGGTGGAATGAATCAATATTAATTGATTAATTATATTCTGGGTTGAATATGGGAATTAATTAATTGATAGGCCTTATTTTCTATTTGCATTATGGTCCCTGGTCTGGCCCATGAAACTCAGGCCCAATAGAAGTCCAGTATTTTCCTATAAATAGGCCTCAGTTCCTCAGATCTCAACACACCACAAGATCATATGTTGCACACAGCAAACCAGTATTTTGGAGCTGTGGTGATCGACTAGATCTGAGAAACGAGGAGAAAATTATGCTTCTCAACCGGGCGAGGAATCCGAAAGGAATCTTCACCAAATATTCGGATTCAAGTTGGGATACAGATCAGAAGATCAGATCAGGAGGATCTTCTTTCTTCTCTCCCTCTTTGTTTTCGAAAATATTTGTTTTATTTTCATAGATTTAATTCCTTGATCCGTTAGGAATAAATCTTTGTGCGTGGGTAAACGATCGTTGATCAAATCTATAAGCACTTGTTCTTCAGGTTTCTACAATCCAGGTATTCCACATAAATCCCCTTATGCATAATCAATAGGAGCATGCTAGGAATAATCATAGGCATAACAATTTATTTTTGATATTCCAATTAACGATCCTTGGCAAACGGACTTCGTGATTCAGTTCACGAATCCCTTCAATTGGTATAGAGCCAGGTTGAATTAATTGGCTCTATCGGAAAAAAATAATATTGCCTATGATTTGCATAATAATAATTATTGAATGATTGCATGGGTTTTATGGATTGTATGTTTGTGTCTTTTCGTCCTCGTGGTTCTCGGGTTAATCCGCCCTTTTATAAGGATTCGTTTTTCACCCACGAGATAAATCCGTGGTTAGATTTAAATTTCAAATTGTATTAGGATGCAATTCAATGTAATTTTTCAAATTCAAAATTAAATCTGTTAAACGAAAAACGAAGAACGAAGGAAGTGTAGGATTTTTCCGTGAACCGAATCACCAAAAACAATTTGAACCAGATCGATTTATGGTTATTGCACATAATTAAAATTCACAAAACCCTAGCATGCTCCTATGAATTTAATACATAGATTTGTGGATTTAGGGTTTACCGTTACTCCGTCGAGTCTGAACCGATCTTTCGCGTTTCAATTCCAAAACTCAATTCAACCACGCGATTCGATTTAATCTGCGGAAGCAGAAATTCGTAATCTAATTTCTTAGAAAAAATCGAAAAACAAAGAGAGAAGAAAAGAGAAATTTGTTCTCCAGATTAGATCTTCAGGGCTGTGTCCCAATGCTGCTCAGATCTGCTACTGGTGAGGATTCCACATATCTGTGTTGTAGGCCGGAGCAGAAAAATCCTTCTTTTCCCCTCTACAGGCGCCGCTCACTCTCTCTCTGCCTCTAGGGTTTCACTGATTTGAATGTGTTCAATAGTGGCTAGGGTTTCCAGAGAGAATGATCTATTTATAGACCCAGGGTTTTATCCATAATGGGCTACTGGGCCTTTTTTCAGCATGTTTAATTGGGCCAGTCCTGGGACCTAATGTAAATAATAAAGTGGGCCTATAATTATTCTCAAAAAAAAAAAAGTGGGCCTATAATTAATTAATTCCCATGTCCACAACCCAGGACACAATTAATTAATTAATATTAATTCTTTTTCACCACAGAATTAATACTGACCTACCACTTTATTACCACGTTATGAGAACGGGCTGCATTAATTGAGAATCCCCATATTTAAGGTTACCGGACATCCATTAATTAATCGGAGCCTCTGACAAGCACTAACTACAATTAATTAATATCTTATAATTCCTGAGTAGTACCACTCAAACCTTATCACTCGTGTCTGAACTTAATCAGCCTGCAGGAATTTGGCACGATGAATGTTATTGAGCTCCTCAGGGAATGTCCCCATCCTATTACTCGGATATGGTTACCTAAACCCAGTCTCAGGCGGTACTACACGAACTGCTGTTACCAAAGATGCGGATATACGAGCACGCTACTTAGGCTCTCCATCATGGCAAGTCAAAGCAACATTCAACCCGTGCAAAGCCCTGAACCTTCGTTAGGGTTTGGACTCAATCAATATAACGAGATCTTGTATTCGCTGATGTCAGACAGACAAATACATCTCACTGCGGCCCATCAATACGCCACCTCTGCGTACCAGCATGTCCAGTAACCAAGATAGACTACTTATTCCGACAATGCCGTAGCCATCCGGATAGACGTATCCTCATACGCTGTCTCGGCTGTGATCAGGTTTATGTCTCACTAAGTCAAGTGATCATACTGTCTTCTGCAATCTACAAAATGCCGTATGATCATCCCTATCGGTGAGACAAGAGGATACCATTGTTCATACATGTACGATTGTTAACAGATAGGAGAAATAAACCGTTGTATACTCATTATAATAAATGCTTTCAGTATACAAAACCCATCAGGAAGAACACGAAGAATGAAGGACCGCACGACAGCGCTGGCACGGCGGGTGGCTGTGCACGTCGGTCCTTAAACTGCGAGCAGCAGGCGGCACGGTGGGATGGGTGCGCGGTAGCCACGACGGCGGCGCTGCCGTGGCGAAACCTTAGGGTTCGCCGCAAAGCTGCGCGTACCACGAGGCAGCAGCGGTGCGGCCCAAGGCCGGCCGATGGGATACGGGGCTCCAAGAAGGCGACGCGGGGAGGCGGACACCGGGCCAAAATGGCGAGCAGCGGCGGGCTGGGCACGATGGAGCGCACACGACACGGCGGAACCCTAGGTTCCCCGCGCGCGCGGTACCCATGCGGCTCTGCGCGCGCTCTCTAGACAACGATGATGGGGCAAGGTGGTGCGGCATGGCTCGGGATGGCTAAGGGAGCAGCGTCGGTCAGTTGCGATGGCGTGGTTGCGGCAAGCGCAAACCCTAGGGTTTGCGGCTGCAACCGGGGCGTGCATCTTCACCGCGCCCTGCACGCGACTCTGGTGAGCCAAGGGACGTGGACGGTGGAGAAGATGGTGACGGCGGTTCGGGCGACGATCGAGGCAAGCCGGGGCTGCGGCATGCAAAGCGGGCAACGGCCGAAGGAAGCGAAATCGCGGGCTGCAGCCTTGCGACGTGCGTGCATGGCTGCTGCGCGATTCCGGTAGCCCTCGTAGTGGCGGCGGGTGGCCGTCTGTGGTGGTTCGCCTGTGGTGGCCCGTTAGGCTGAGTTCTCGCGGGACATCGGGCTTGCAATGTGTGCCCGACCTGCGATTTGGTTAACTGGCCATGTTGTCCTATTTTCTGATGGATCTAATCTTGGAGGCCCATTTTTCAGAAAATAAATTCAGATCATAATCCAAGTAGTGGGAGCCCAGTTGAAGATCTGTGAAATAATTCCAAAATGTAATAGATAGGATTATCTCTTAATTCCGTATCATGAGGCCACGAGACATTTTTTATTTGTTTTATTATTTATCTTCGCATGATATATGTGTTTTAAATTAATTGCGCAGCATATAAGCATGTTGTAGATAATATGAGCACATTTACTGCTTTTATTTATAGCTTTAAAGCATGCTATGTGATTTATTTTATGTAATTAATTATAACTATAAATTCGGGGTTCATGCTATGCATGATAGAATTTTAGCAATGTTATAATTATGGCTACATAAAATAATCTATGCAATTAAACCTTATGAATTTAAAATTACTAAGCTGATTATTTAATAAGACCTC
This sequence comes from Plectranthus barbatus, assembly GCA_026898455.1. Lineage (NCBI taxonomy): Eukaryota > Viridiplantae > Streptophyta > Magnoliopsida > Lamiales > Lamiaceae > Plectranthus > Plectranthus barbatus. Next base: position 22,973 of record JAPKLW010000616.1, read on the forward strand.
CACAAAGCGATCCTTTATTGGAATTGGGTAATTTATTAGGTAAACGTCTACATGTGTAGCTTACTTAATTTATTATTCATAAGTTATAATAGATAGGATTTCTTAAAACAAACATTTAATTCATGTGAGAAGTGGGAGCTAATGCGTAAACGTCTACATGTGTAGCTTGCGTATTGAATTTTCATAAGTTCTCTAGGGATTGAATTAAATGAGACATCCTTATTATAAAGGATCAGGTGTGTCCTAGTAGATCCTTATATGGGAGGGTTGGCTTTGGTGGTAAGCTAGCTTAGATGTTATCCAGAGTATAACTCATTTGTGATGTCCCTGCTCAGTAGGATAATATGGTCTTAAGTTAGTCTTCAATTATTAATTCCATTTGTCTAAGGACCCCGAGCATGGATTGGAATTAAAGGACTGGAATTGAACGATGCAGTTTGGTTAAGTGTTTTGTTGTAAACGTCCACATGTGTGGCTTGCAATACTAATACTTAGGAAAATTGGAGGAAACATTAATATTGTTTTATCATAAGGTTTCAATATTTAATTGTTTCAATTGTTTGCGACTCTGTTTTAATTTCTGCTTTAATTTATTGTTTTCAGACATGTCTATTGCTCATATCATTAACCTGCTGACATCAAACCCTTTGACTGTTCCGTATTTTCCTGAGTGGAAGTTTTTCTTCATAGAAATACTCTGCACTGCAAAACATGCTCGTCTACTTTACATGGACCCTCTATCTCCCAAGTACTGGAACTGTACCGATTATGAGCGAGAATTCTATGAAAGATGGAAAGCTTCTGATGAGTTTGCCCGCACTCTCATCATGAAGAGGCTGTCTAGAGAATTAAGGCTCAAATACAAGAAGTACCAGTCTGCAGTTGAGATTTGGAGGGGCCTTGTGAAAGTATATGGGGAGGTGAGACGAACTGTCGGTTATAATCTTGTAGAGGACCTGGTCTGCAAGAAAATGACTGAAGGGAGTTCGTTGATTCTGGACTTCATCAGAATGATGAGAATTATGAGAAAGTACAGAAAGAGAGGTGGACAAATTAGCAAGCGGGCAGAAATAAATATTGTCCTACACTCTCTATCTGATTCTTATAATGATTTCATCAAGTCTCTCGGTGCCAGACGCGAGTTTCCTCTTTATGGGTTACTTGGGGCCCTGCTGCGAGAAGAATCTGACATGATAGCATCTAAGTTTACTCCAACTTTGTCAGCTTTTGACAAGACAGTTGTTGAAGCAAAAGAAATGCTTAAAAGGTTAGATGAAGTTGATCTGGCAGAAAACATCACCAGGCCATGCAAACGCAAGCGAAGTGAAGTAGATTGTCTAGTGCCTAGCACGGGTAGACAAGGTACGTCATGTTCATTAATAACGGAAACATGTTTAGCATCGGTTTCTACCCATTATTGGGTGGTGGATACTGGAGCTATTGATCATGTTTGTTATACTTTGCAGGGGTTCAGGCCGACAAGGCAGCTGAAGCATGACGAGATTACCATCTCAATGGGCAGTGGAGAGCGAGTCACATCAGTAGCCAATGGAGATTTTACTTTATGCTTTGAAAATAATGTTTAGATTTTGAGAGATGTTTTATATGTGCTGGTTTTTCGGCGGAACTTAATTTCAGTTTCCAAGTTATTTAGTGATGGATATTCAATTATTTTTGATAGTGGAGTTTCTATCATTGGGAATAACAGTGTTATCTGTCGTGGCAAACTGATTGACTCTCTCTATATCATTTATTGTATGCATAAATCTTCCGTGAATGTTGCAAACTCATCCAATAATAATAATCATTTAAAGAGAAAGTTTTCTTCCGATGAGGATCAAACATATCTCTGGCACTTGAGACTGGGTCACATCAATCTAAAGAGGATTAAAAGATTAGCATGCGATGGGCTCTTGAATTCTTTTCAAGTGGTACCACATCAAATCTATGAATCCTCTATAGAGGGAAAGATGACGACCATGCCTTTTAAGGCAAGTCAATCTCGATCAGAGGATGTGTTAGAATTGATCCACTCTGACTTATGTGGACCAATGTCCACGCAAGCTCGTGGAGGTTATGAGTACTTCGCCATATTTATTGACGATTACTCAAGATTCGGATATGTCTATTTGCTTCGCTAAGTCTGAATGTTTTGAGAAACTCAAAGAATTTAGGACTAAGGTAGAAAAGAACCTAGGTAAGACTATCAAGACACTACGATCATATCGTGGTGGAGAATACCTCAATAACGAGTTCTTGCAGTACTTGTCAAACAATGGGATTACATCCTAGTGGACTGCACCGGGAACCGCTCAACAAAATGGTGTAGCAGAGAGAAGAAATAGAACTCTCTTGGAAATGGTCAGGTCGATGATGAGTTATGCAAGCTTGCCGATTTTATTTTTGGGATATGCCTTGGAGACAACGGCCTATTTGCTTAACCTGGTACCTTCTAAATCAGTTCCTAAAACGCCTCTGGAACTCTGGTATGGGCGAAAGCCAAGTTTGAACAGAGTGAGGGTTTGGGGTTGTCCAGTATATGTGCTGACAAAGGAACCTGATAAGTTAGAAAGTAGGTGTAAGCTGATGTTGTTTGTAGGATATCCCATGCAAACGAAAGGTGGTTACTTTTATTGTCCTGAGAATCAGAAAGTGGTTGTCAATACCAATGCAAGATTCTTGGAGGACGAATATGTAAGAAACCACAGATCCAAGAGTGAAATTATCCACCATGAGCTTGAGGATAAGGAAGCGATTCCATCAGGAAGGCCCAGTGTAGTGGTAAATTCACCTGTATAGGTGAGGCAATACCAACACTGCCATTAATGCAAGGTATGGGACCAACGGGTACTGTGCCAACTACTGACACGGTTCAGATGCCTCGTCGCAGTAGGAGGGATGTCCACCAACCCGAGAGGTATATGTTCGTGGGAGAGTCCTCTGACTTGATCCCGGAAAATGAATTGGATGATACCAATCCCTGGACGTATGACGAGGCGGTATCTGATAAAGATGCAGACAAATGGCTGATCGCCATGGATTCAGAAATAGAATCCATTACAGCTATAGATTTATACCAGAAAACTGATTTGCCAGATGGCTATCGAGCCATAGGGTGCAAATGGGTATACAAAATAAAGAAAGGAGCGAATGGTGAAATTACAGCTTTCAAAGCAAGGCTGGTGGCGAAGGGTTATAGTCAGAAAGAAGGTGTAGACTATGATGAGACCTTCTCACCAGTAGCCATGCTTAAGTCCATTCGTATACTCCTAGCCATAGCAGGACATGAGGACCTAGAGATCTGGCAGATCCACATTTCTAAACGGGTACCTTGAAGAAGGTCGGACATCTATATGCAACAACCAGAAGGTTATGTGCAAAGGGGCGAAGAACATTTGGTCTGGAAGCTAAAGAAGTCGCTGTATGGACTTAAACAAGCTTCACGGTCATGGAATCTGCATTTTGATGAAGTGATTAAATCCTATGGATTTTCACAATGTTCAAACGAGAGTTGCGTGTACCGTTTATGTATCAGCGGAAGCGTGGTGTTCCTTGCACTTTATGTAGATGATATTCTCCTATTTGGCGACAATGTGGAAGTATTGTCGGGCATAAAGGGGTGGTTATCCGAACAGTTTCATATGAAGGACCTTGGGGAGGAAGGATACATCCTAGGGGTAAAAGTATTGCGAGAGTGCAATAAGAGGATGCTGACCTTGTCTCAATGGTCATATGTGGATACTATGATTGCCTGTTTCAGCATGCAAACTGCCAAGAAAGGTCTGTTACCCTTCAGACATGACATACATCTTTCCAAGGATTAGTGTCCGGTGACACAAAAGAAGAAAGATGAGATGAGCAACATGCTGTATGCATCGGCCGTGAGGAACCTCATGTATTGATAGAGCCCAAGTAGCAGCTGTGAGAGATGATCCAGTCTACATTCCGAGTTGGCCGATGACTAGAGCTCGAGCAAGGATTTTGAGGGCTGGATTGAATTTATTTATTAAAGGCATTTGGGCTGCAAATATTTCCAAGGAGTTGATGGTGTTGGAAGAATTAAATGAAGACCCAAAAATTATTAATTTAATTATGTGTAGTGATTGAGCTTAGTTTAATTTATTCAGTTATTTTGGGCCAAGATGTTTAGGCCTTCTTTAGTTTGTTTTCGAATTTTATTAAGTTAATTACATATTTTATTTCCTTATTAGATTAGGATTTGATTTGCTTGTTAGATTAGGATTTGATTTCCTTATTAGGATTTGAGTTTGCCTATATATCGGCCTTGTTATGGAACAAATAATTTAGTTTTCAGTTTAATAAAATTTGTGAGTTTTTCTCCTTCAATTCTGAAAGCTCAAATTTTCGAATTCCCTCTTCATCCATAGGAGTTCGATTTCGACTAATCAATCGGACAGTCATACCCATTGGTGGTGTCTTCACATATATCCTTCGTTGTTGGGTCAATCCTCTTCTAGGTTCGTAGGAGAATTAATTCTGGACTACGGTACTTGAAAGTTTTCAAATCCAAAGGTATTGGATCCTCCCATCTTTAGTTTTTAGTTTGCTTCCGCGTTGTGTCCGAGTCTAATTGTTCGAGTTCCTGGGCTGCGATCTAAAACTTCCGGCGAGGATCATATCATGTATGCAATGCTATGTACGAGGCCAGATATATGCTTTGTTGTAGGCATGGTAGCAAGATACCAGTCTAACCCTGGACAGGCGCATTGGACCGCGGTAAAGCACATACTCAAATGCTTGAAAAGGACTAGAGACTATTATCTCATCTATCAGTGTGAGGAGTTGTGCCCTGTGGGTTATACTGATTCGGATTTCCAGGCAGACCGAGACGAAATGAAGTCCACCTCTGGCTATGTGTTTACATTGGGAGGTGAGGCCATATCATGGAGGAGTGCAAAGTAGAAGTGCATTGCTGACTTCACCATGGAAGCAGAATATGTGGCAGCTTCTGAAGCTTCGAAAGAAGCAGTATAGTTTTGAAACTTCCTTCTGGAGTTGGACGTGATTCCTAAGCTGCCCAAGACCGTCACGGTATATTGTGATAATTCGGGAGCTGTGGCAAATTCAAAGGAACCACAAACTCACAAAGCAACAAAACACATTGAAAGGAAGTACCATATTATACGAGAAATCGTAGGAAGGGGTGATGTGCTAGTAGAGAAGATTGATACAAAAGATAATCTAGCGGATCCATTCACAAAAGCTCTGCCTCTGAAGGTCTACGAGATGCATGTACGTAACCTTGGGCTGAGGGCAAAGTCAGCCATGTAGAATGATTGATGTAATATCAAGATTAGTTTAGACGCGTTATACTCTGGAAAGCACCTGTATAATGCTTTGAGTATAAGTGGGAGATTGATGGATTTATATACTGAAAGCATTATGACTGGTATATTATGTACAAGGTCGATTGGTTAATATACTGGGAATCATAAATGTTGTATGTTCATCTCCTGTGTGAATTAACAAACATGTCTCGCAAACGCAATTATCCTCTTATCTCGTCGATAGGAGATCATACGGTGTGTAGTAGATCACGTAAGATTGTATGGATTGTTTGACCTAGCGAGATACAAATGGTTATCATAGCTGAGACAGTTCCAGGATAAACTGTCGGTGTAGGCTGCAGCATACGCGGTAATAAGCATCTTATCTTGGATGACTTGGTATGCTGGTGGGGGGCACACATTATAAGGACCTAAGTTGAGAACGATTCTTTTATCTGACAGTAAAAGAATCCATATCTCTATGGCTTGATGAGACTTTAAAATTAAATAAATGTACGGAAGTATATGCAGATTGTGTATCACTTTGAGTTGCAGTGAAAGGCTCTAGTTGAGCTTGTATATCTGTATCTTGGGTGATAGCAGTTTGTGTATGACTTTCTGGTACCGGAACTAGGTAACCACATCCAGTATAGGATGGTGACATTCTCTGAGCAGCTCAAAAGGTTCGTTATGCTAAAGTTTTGCAAGCTGATTAAGTTCAAGCATAAGTGAAAAGGTTTGAGTGGATTGACTCAGGAATATAAGATGTTAATTAATTAAATAGCTTGTTAGAGCTTAAATTAATTAACGAATGTCTGTAACCTTAAATGTGGGGATAAACCGAGCCCATGCAACCCGTACCTCAAAACGTGGTAGCAAATAGGTGGGACATTATTGATTCTCTGGTGGAATGAATCAATATTAATTAATTAATTTTATTCTGGGTTGATTATGGGAATTAATTAATTTATATGCCTTATTTACTATTTGCATTCTGGTCCCTGGTCTGGCCCATGAAACTCAGGCCCAATAGAAGTCCAGTATTTTCCTATAAATAGGCCTTAGTTCCTCAGATCTCTGATATGTGCGTAAAATGACCTATTTTT
>JAPKLW010000616.1:29376-131242 GCA_026898455.1 Plectranthus barbatus
ATTCATACGATTTTAGTTCCAATCCATGTGCGGTGCTAGGTCGTAGGCAATAATTGACGAACTATTTGGAGTGGTCTAGGGCTTAATAACGTGATGGTTTGCAAGTCTTAGATCATCAACCATTAGCTCGCCGTGACAAGGGGTTAGCGAGTGTAGGGTCGATTGCTCAATCTCCTAGGAATTAAAATGTGTTTACATCAATGATTAACCTCATTTGATTGCATCTACACTCATCTCAACATCCTATCTTCCTAATTTGAGAATTTGATTGTCTTGGTTTACCGATTGGGGAAAGTATTGATCAATTGATGATTGTTTGTTTAATTCAATGTTTGTCATATATTGTTAGAATGGGTTTAAATTGAATGCTTAGATTGTTAGAAACTACTCAACGATTGAATCATGCCTAGCTATAGGACTTTGCTATAGTATCTCGGTATTCTAGCGGGCGAAGCGGGGAAGAACCTGGATTTGACAAATATTATTCTTGTGTAGTTAGAGGTTTAATTTGATTGAACTTTTAGCCGCATCAATCTCAACACACCACAAGATCATATGTTGCACACAGAAAACCAGATTTGGGAGCTGTGGTGATCGATTAGATCTGAGAAACGAGGAGGAAATTCTGCTTCTCTCCCTCTTTGTTTTCAATAATATTTGTTTCATTTTCATAGATTTAATTCCTTGATCTATTAGGAATAAATCTTTGTGCGTGGGAAAATGATCGAGGATAAAATCTCTACGCACTCGTTCTTCAGGTTTCTAAAATCCAGGTATTCCGCATAAACCCCCTTATGCATAATCTATAGGAGCATGCTAGGAATAATCATAGGCATAGCAATTTATTTTTGATATTCCAATTAACGATCCTTGGCAAACGGACTTCGTGATTTAGTTCACGAATCCCTTCAGGGCAACTATGGGTTGTAATTGGGATTTCCAACTCACACATGCACCACACAAAGTAAAGACATAAGACGTTGTATATTTTCTATTGTCCCTATCATTGGCATAGTTGGAGTCTACATATCCCACAAGTTTCACACCTTCAGATCACTTAGCAAATTTTAAACCCATGTGTTGTGTGTGCTTAAGGTATCTGAGCAATTATTTTAAAGCTTCCCAATGAGGCTTACCAGGGTTTGACATGTATCGACTCAGAATGCTCACATAATAGGAAATGTCAGGCCTCGTGCTTAGCATGAGGTACATGACAGAGCTAACAACATTTGTATAAGGTACACATTTCATATCATTCATTTCAGAAGCAGTCTTGGGAGACTGTTCCTTACTTAGCAGAAAATGGAAGGCCAAAGGAACATTCACAGGCTTAGCATTGTTCATGGAGAATTTAGACAAAATCTTAGCAACATAAGAAGATTGGTTAAGAGTAAGTACACACTTAGACCTATCTTTAATTATATCCATTCCTAAAATTCTCCTAGCTTTACCAAGATCTTTCATTTTAAAATGCTTGCAGAGATGGTCCTGAACTTGATTAATAGATTTCATACTAGGGTTGATTATTAACATGTCATCCACATAAAGTAGTAAGAAGGTAGGCAGGTTATTTTCATACTTATAGTAGAGACAATGGTCATGTATGCTTCTCACAAATTTAAGAGACTTAATGACAGTATCAAATTTAATATTCCATTATCTTGGGGATTGTTTAAGGCCATATAAAGCCTTTATCAAAAGGCACACATGGTTAGGACACTTAGAGTCACAGAAACCCTCTGGTTGATTCATGAAAATATTCACATCAAGATCACCATAGAGAAATGCAGTAGTGACATCCATTTGCACAAGTTCCCAATTAAAGTGAGAAACTAAAGCAAGCATGATCCTAACAGTAGTGAATTTTACTACAGGGGCAAAAATTTCATTGTAATCAATCCCTTCCTTTTGAGTAAACCCCTTGGCCATAAGTCGGGCCTTATATCTAACAGATTTTCCATCAAATTTGATTTTATATAACCACTTTCAATCAACAACAGACATGTTACTGACCCTAGGGACTAAGGTCCAAGTTTTATTTTCATGCAGACTATTAATCTCTTCTTGCATTGCATTTTGCCACAGTTTAGAGTTAGGTGATTTAAGAGCTTGTTTATAAGTCTTAGTTTCATCTTCATCTAACTCTTCAAACACATTCAAGGCAAGTAAAGTTAGTTCATACTCATTGAACTTCCTATTACTAATGATGTCTTCTAGTCCTATCTCTAGTAAGATTATAGTCAGTTGAGTTGTTATGCACAGTATTAGGAGCTCCACCTTGATCAGAAAAATTAGGGCATTCAGTATTATCAACATTATCAGAAACATCACAGTTAGGTCCATGTTGAGAGCTATCTTCCCCTTGAATGTCATCAATTTTATCAAGCTTAGGAGACTCCACCTCACTAGAAGTACCCTCATGCTGAAAAAAGGGTTCAGAACTAGTGGAACAGGGGAAATCTTCTTCATTAAAGGTAATGTCTCGACTTATTATGACCTTATAGTCTAAGTCAGTGTTATCCCAGACCCTATACCCTTTTGTTCTCTCTGGGTATCCTAGGAAGACACACTTTTTTGCTCTAGGGTCTAACTTATCCCCCTTTTGGTGTACATAAGCAGCACAACCAAAGACTCTAAGATAGGACAGATCTAGTTGTTTGTTGGTGAAAACAGACTCAGGAAACTTGCCTTTCAAAGGGACAGAAGGGGATCTATTGATTAAGTAAGCAGCAGTCATCACAGCCTCCCCCCAAAAGGATTTATCCACCCTACTAATAGACATCAAGCACCTAACTCTCTCTAGGATGGTTCTATTCATTCTTTCTGCTATACCATTCTGCAGGTGAGAGTAGGGCACAGTTCTATATCTTTTAATGCCACATTCTTCACAAAGATCATTCATTTGGGTGTTACAAAACTCAAGTCCATTGTCTGTCCTAAGAATTTTTATCTTTTTACCAGTTTGATTTTCTATAAGGCTCTTCTAGGTTTAAATTGGTAGAACACATCAGATTTCTGGCTCAAGAGGAATGCCCATACCTTCCTAGAGTAGTCATCTATCACAGATAGAAAATACCTTTTTCCACCCCGGGTTGGTTCACTAGATGGACCCCACACGTCAGCATGAAGGTATTCTAATATAGATGTACTCCTAGGAGAATTAGGTGGGGTGAGTGCTGGAAATGTAACCCTACTTTGTTTGCCTAACACACAATGTTCACAGAAAGGCACAAGGGAAACATCAGCATTACCAAATAACCTCTCCTTCTTAAGAATCTCTAAACCGTTATTGCTCATGTGGCCTAACCTTCTATGCCACAATCTAGACAAATTAGGATTAGAATTAACAGTGTTGGCATAAATCACATGTTCAGCAGTGCACACATACAGGTTATTCCTTTTAACAGCCTTGAAAATTATTAAAGAGCCTTGCAGAATTTTCATCAAATCCTTACCCCGTTTACCCTCTAAACCATCATCTTCAAGAGCAGAGCATGAAAGAAGGTTAAAACAAAATTCTGGCACATATCTAACATGTTTCAGAGTGTACATGCAGCCATCATTAAACTTTAGTCTTATGTCTCCTATGCCTTCTACTTTACATTTCTTTTCATTTGCAAGTAGGATGTAGCCTTTTTCAATATGTTTCATGTTTGCAAATAGATGTTTATGAGGAGTAATATGGTATGTACACCCAGAATCAATAATCCAGTCATTAGCACAAAGCTTATCAGAGCAGGAGTAGGCAGATGGTAAGGGATTTAAGCATTCAACATCAGAATTCAAGCATTCAGTGGTATTATTCAAGCAATCGGAGGCAAAATTCAAACAATCAGGAACATATTTCACGCAGTCAGAAGAATATACCATATAGACATCCCCTAAACTATCTCCCTTTGCAGAGTTAACATTAGAGTTACTGCTTTCTCCATTTTCTCTCTTAGGCTTAGAACATTGCCTAGCATAATGGTCGTATTCCCCACAATTATAACATTTCCTTCCCCTTGATCTAGATTTTGACCTATTTCTATTATCATAAACAGGTCTCTTACCATCCTTGGCATTATTAGGGTCACTGCTTCTATTATTTTTATGATTTCTAACTTTAGATCTACCCCTAACATGTAGAATCTCATTATTATTATTATTGTTATCTCTATTCATACGATCATTCATTTGCTCCTTACTTTTTAAACCTCACATAACAGTCTCTAGGGTGACAGAGTCCCTACCATACTTAATGGTTGATTTCACATCATTGTAGGAATCAGGTATGACATTTAGTAAGGCTATGGGGGCATATTCATCAATGTGTTCGTCACCAGTCAACTTAATATCCTGGATTAGTTTATTAAACACATCTAAGTTTTCTTCTATGTCCCTGTTTAGGTCTAGTTTAAACCTAAAGAATGTCTCTAGAATGTACATTTTGCTAGGAAGAGATGTTTCAGTGAATAGAGTTTCTAGCTTATCCCATAGTTCCTTAACAGTATTAACTTTTCCTATTTTTCTAAGCACAGTGTCAGAAAGATTTAGAATAATAATGGATCTATCCAATTATCCATTTCTACACGTTTTTCAGGGGTATCATTATCATTATAATCAGCAGTAATGGCCCTTAACACTTTTTGTTGAATCATTATGCATTGTATCTTTTGTTTCCAAATTGAAAAGTCAGTTTTTCCATTAAATGGAGTCATACCATGCGAATTCACACCAGACGACATGATTGACAGGAAATTTAACACACAGGAAAACCACATTTAACAAATTTAAAGAAATTTATTCTTCCTAGTTTAAAACCAGAGAATCAGATGATGATTCAGAGAAACAAACAACGCAGATCAAGATATCACAGAAGATTCGAACAAAAAATTAACAGAACAGACATGATTATCACAGAGTCAACAGTTTTTTAAACAGAGCAAAGATCACAGAGATAGGTTTAACACTCATAATAGCAAAGTTAGCAGCGGAAACATGTAAACCTTGAATAGATCTTTAATCCCTAACACTTAGCAATCAAGAAAACACAGATGGATCCTAATTTACTGCGGTTATCTGCCAGTAAAGAGGATTCTCAATAGGTTGCGGTTATCTGGACCAAACTATTAAGCCATGCGAAAGGGAAAGGGGTTTAGGGGCTGTGTTCGACCACAAGGGGGCCAGAACACCTATCTAACATGCAAGAAACCCTAATTTCCTATTGACTTGAAAAAATTGCAGAAGGAATGTAAAAGGGTGAAGAGTACAATACCAGAGCGGGGGCTCTAGATGAGGGCACACCCGAATTACCAATCGTGCCCTGGGGCATAGACGACGTGAGTCCTTCAGCAGGCCGGCAGATGTAGAGCAACAGAACCTGGCTCTGATACCACTATTGGGTATCAGGCCGCTAGCTCTGGATTTACAACCGGTTCTTGCCGGACCCCGACCAGGCTCAGATCGAGCTCAGTTTCCACGCGCTAGGGCTCGAACCCCCTATCTCTTCAATCATGGACCTTCGAACGCTGGATCTTGAACTTCTGGCCTCCAAGGAACGTGAACAAGTGCCCGATGCCTTGCCACACTTAGATCGGGACAAAGATCGGCTCAGAACTCACCTTTGTGTGGTTCTTTGCCTTCCAACCAGCCGCGAAAGGGAAACTATGGGAGAAGGCTTCTCAGGCTACTCACAGGCTCACACGATCTCTCACAGGGAACCATTTTCAGGCCACGAAAGGATCGGAAAAGGAAGAGAGAAGGCAGAGCAAAGAGAAAAGAGAAGAAGAAGAGTCGTGCGGCTCAGATAGGGCTAGGGTTTCAAGTGATACGCAAAGTATCGGATCAGGAGAGATATATATACAAGCGGGTCAGACAAAAAAACCGCTCCAACAAACTCCGATCCAAAACCCACACCAGAACCCAATCCATAAACCGGGCCAAGATAATATTGAGCTCGGGATTAATAAAGGTTGGGCTGGAATAGCTTACATGGCCAACATATCTCACAAAAAACAATTTAGATCAGTACTAGCATAACTAAAAACAAAAAGATAATGACTAAATACTTTGAAAATAAAATATGAAAAATTAATGAGATTTGAGTAGGTTAGAACACTTTTTACATTTGAGGAAAAAAATGGCAACGGAGGCGGTGGACGCCCGACATGATAATCGAGTTCTTCCCCACTTAGTTTGAGACTGAAAAATAAAATATTTTATATTGCTTGCTTTAAAAGTCAATATTCATCAATTGGTTTTGGAGTATAACTAAAACCGAGATTAATATATGATCAATTTAAATTTTTATAACTGTTCAACTCAAATCCGCTAATGTTGTCTAAGATAATGGAGGTTACTAATAATGCAACCATCGAGCTCTTCTCCCTTTTGGTTTGAGACCGAATAATTCAAGATTTTATTATTGTAGATTAATCTATGAAAAGTTCTAGTTTATATTCTCATCTTGATTACAACTATTGAAATCCAATTCTGTCATTGATCAATTCAATATGCGGATTAACAATAGTTAGAAGTAAAAATATGGATCGGCTCATAATAATAAAAAAAAAATTATCTAAATTAACATTGAATTGGGCCAAAGATATTCAATAAATGTAATAGATATAAATTAGGAATTTGTATAAATGTAGAATAAGTCTGAAATTATTATTATTATTATTATTATTATTATTATTATTATTAACTACGTTCTAAAAAAATATTATAAGTTAAAAAGTAATAAGGTCTAAGAATAAATAATACTCCATACAACAAAAAGATTTTAAACTTTAGGCCTCCCATAATACATACATCAAATATTTTAAGAAAATAAAATCAATATTATTGTCATGTATTCAACAAAACTAACATGCCATCGTTCTATATAATCTCCCCTTCAAAAGTTCTTTTTACGATGAAAATACTGGATGTTTTCATATATAAGGAAATGATCCATCTATCAAATATGTAAAAAAAAAACAAAGAAGACAAAAGGTTGACATAATTTATAATGTGTGAATAGAGTAGTCTTACACTAACAAAGAAGCAAAATGTAAAGCATTAAATGGGAATGTGGATGTTAAAATTATGAACTAGCAAGTCTAAGTGTCTAGTTGTATAAATGCATTAAATGACGAATTGACCATATCATTGTAGCACACTTATTTTTTCTAAGTAAAGTGTGTTGCATAGCTGCATGCCCCCTACAACCTCTCTCTACTTTCTCATGCAATCTAGAAACAGAGTTCAAGGGTATTAATGATTTAATTATATTTCACAGGCCAAATTCTCAATTTCAATATAAAAGAATATATGTATATACATAGATAATTTTGTTCAAATATGATAACACTGTCCCAGGGGTAGAGGATTATCTGCAGTTTAAATATACACAGCATGCGGTGTTGTGCCATATGCGACGCCGTTTTATTTGCAAAAGCTGTATTGATTTTCAACATTTTTTAAAAGTAATAATTTCTTTTTAAAAACAATTTGTTGTGTACAAACAACAATTTTTTTCCCTCTTCAATAATAAAGGATGGGGATTTTTTTTAATAAGTTTCCTTTTGGTATAATTAATTTTGATCTTAAGACATCTAGTATGAAACTGACTGTAACTCTATTTTCTGGAAAGTACAATTAGCAAAAACACAAGTAGAAATTTCATTCTACAAATGCCCACAAACTGTTCGACTAAAAAAATTTATTATAAGCTAAAAAGTAATAAGGTCTAAGAATAAATAATACTCCATACCACAAGAAAATTTTAAACTTTAGGCCTTCCATATTACATACATCTAATATTCTAAGAAAATAAAATCAATATTATTGTCATGTATTAAACAAAACTAACAAGCCATCTTTCTATATAATTTCCATTTCAAAAGTTCTTTTTACGATGGAAATACTGGATATTAGAGTATATAAGGAAATGATCCATCTATCAAATATTAAAAAAATAAAGAAGACAAAAATTTGATAGTATTTATAATGTGTGAAACGAGTCGTCTTAAACTAATAAAGAAGCAAAATGTAAAGCATTAAATGGGGATGAGGATGTTTAATTATGAGCTTGCAAGTATAAGTGTCTTGTAGTGTAAAGACATTATATGACGAATTGACCATATCATTGTAGCACACTCCTTTTTTCTGAATAAAGTGTGTGCTGCATGGCTGCATGCCCCCTACACCTCTCTCTACTTTCTCATGCAATCTGGAAACAGAGTTCAGGGGTATTAATGATTTAATTCCACTTCACACTCCAAATTTTCAATTTCAATACATAAGAATATATGTCTATATATAGATACTTTTGTTCAAATAGGATAACACTTTCTCAGGGGGAGAGGATCCTCCACATTTTTAATAAACACAACATGCGGTGTTGTGCCTTATGCGACGCCATTTTATTTGCAAAAGTTGTACCGATTCTCCACATTTTTTATTCTTAAAGTAATAATTTTTTTTAAAACACAATTTATTGTGTACAAGCAGCAGTTTTCTTTTTTCCTATTCAATAACGAAGGATGTTGATTTTTTTAATAAATTTCATTTTGGTATAATTAATTTTGATTTTAAGATATATTAAAAATTATTAACTACATATAATACTTTGGAACTCATCTAGTATGAAACTGACAGTAACTCAGTTTTCTGGAAAGTTCAATTAGCAAAGACACAAGTAGAACTTTCACTCTCCAAATGCCCACAAACTGTTCGACTCAAAAAAAAATATTATAAATTAAAACGTGATATGGGCTAAGAATAAATATTACTCCAAACAACAAGAAGATTTTAGAATTTAGGCCTTCCATATTACATACATCTAATATTCTAAGAAAATAAAATCAATATTATTGTCATGTATTCAGCAAAATTAAATGCCATCTTTCTATTTAATTTCCATTTCAAAAGTTCTTTTTATGATAAAAATACCATATGTTAGCGTATATAAGGAAATGATTAATCTATCAAATATAAAAAAAAATAAAGACGACAAAAAATTGATTGTATTTATAATGTGTGGATCTAGTAGTCTTACACTAACAAAGAAGCAAAATGGAAAACATTAAATGGAGATGGAGATGTTTAATTATGAGCTAGCAAGTCTAAGTGTTTAATAATGTAAAGACATTAAATGATGAATTCACCATGTCATTTTAGCACACTCATTTTTTTGCAATAAAGTGTGCTGCATAGTTGCATGCCCCCTACAACCTCTCTCTACTTTCTCATGCAATCCGAAAATAGAGTTTGAGGGTATTAATGATTTCATTTCACTTCACACTCCAAATTCTCAATTTCAATACAAAAGAATATATGTCTGTATATTGATACTTTTGTTCAAATAGGATAATACTTTCTCAAGGGGAGAGGATCCTCTACGGTTTTAATAAACACATCATGCGGTGCTGTGCCATATGCGACGCGGTTTTATTTGCAAAAGTTGTACTGATTCTCCACATATTTTATTCATAAAATAATATTTTTTTTAAAACAAAATTTATTGTGTACAAGCAACAATTTTCTTTTTTCCTCTTCAATAACGAAGGATGTTAATTTTTTTTAATAAATTTCCTTTTGGTATAATTAATTTTGATTTTAAGATATATTAAAAATTATTAACTACATATAATACTTTGGAACTCATCTAGTATGAAACTGACAGTAACTCAGTTTTCTGGAAAGTTCAATTAGCAAAGACACAAGTAGAACTTTCACTCCCCAAATGCCCACAAACTGTTCGACTAAAAAAAATATTATAAGTTAAAACGTGATATGGTCTAAGAATAAATAATACTCCAAACAACAAGAAGATTTTAGACTTTAGGCCTTCCATATTACATACATCTAATATTATAAGAAAATAAAATCAATATTATTGTCATGTATTCAGCAAAACTAAATGCCATCTTACTATTTAATTTCCATTTCAAAAAGTTCTTTTTGTGATGAAAATACCAGATGTTAGCGTATATAAGGAAATGATTAATCTATCAAATATAAAAAAAATAAAGAAGACAAAAATTTGATAGTATTAATAATGTGTGGATCTAGTAGTCTTACACTAACAAAGAAGCAAAATGAAAAACATTAAATGGAGATGGAAATGTTTAATTATGAGCTAGCAAGTCTAAGTGTTTAGTAATGTAAAGACATTAAATGACGAATTCACCATATCATTGTAGCACACTCATTTTTTCTCAATAAAGTGTGCTGCATAGCTGCATGCCCCCTACAACCTCTCTCTACTTTCTCATGCAATCCGGAAATAGAGTTTGAGGGTATTAATGATTTAATTCTACTTCAAACTCCAAATTCTCAATTTCAATACAAAAGAATATATGTCTATATATTGATACTTTTTGTTAAAATAAGATAACACTTTCTCAGGGGGAGAGGATCCTCTGTAGTTTTAATAAACACAGCATGCGATGCTATGCCATATGCGACGCCGTTTTATTTGCAAAAGTTGTACTGATTCTCCACATTTTTTATTCATAAATAATATTTTTTAAAAACACAATTTATTGTGTACAAGCAGCAATTTTTTCCCCTCTTCAATAACGAAGGATGTTGATTTTTTTTAATAAATTTCTTTTTGGTATAATTAGTTTTGATATTAAGATATATTAAAAGTTATTAACTACATATAATACTTTCGAACTTATCTAGTATGAAACTGACAGTAACTCTGTTTTCTGGAAAGTTCAATTAGCAAAGACGCGAGTAGAACTTTCACTCTCCAAATGCCCACAAACTGTTCGACTCAAAGAAAATATTATAAGTTAAAAAGTAATAAGGTCTAAGAATAAATAATACTCAATACAACAAAAAGATTTTAAATTTTAGACCTTCCATAATAAATACATCAAATATTTTAAGAAAATAAAATAAATATTATTTTCATGTATTCAACAAAACTAACATGCCTTCTTTCTATATAATTCCCACTTCAAAAATTCTTTTTACGATTAAAATACTGGATGCTTGCATATATAAGGAAATGATCCATCTATCAAATATATTAAAAAAAAAAACAAAGAAGACAAAAGGTTGACATAAATTATAATGTGTGAATCGAGTAGTCTTACACTAACAAAGAAGCAAAATGGAAAGTATTAAATGGGGATGGGGATGTTTAATTATGAGCTAGCAAGACTAAGTGTCTAGTAGTGTAAATACATCAAATGACGAATTGACTATATCATTGTAGCACACTTATTTTTTCTTAACTAGTTTGCTACCTGCGCAATGATCAGAATGTATATATTTTTTTATTAATAATTTATATAAATTAAATCAATTTTTTATTATGTATATTTAGAGTAATGATATATTAAAATCCGATCTAGTTTAGATTAATTTTGTAATGTTAATTAAATAGTATGCTTCAAATTACTTAACTCATTATATTAATATCAAATTTATTTGCTTTTTATCTTTATTTGTACACACTACATCACTTATCTTATATGTTATGCATATACACACATTTGAATATAAGGTTTCATATCATCTCATTATTTCTATCAATCTCATCAATATTAAGAATATTAAATATTTATATATCAAGAAATATATATAATACTTAATTGATATTAAAGTGAATTATCTTCAAGATAAATATTATAGTGATGTCCATATAATACAATATGTTTATTATGTTTTATATTACAATAATATTAGAATTTAATATAATTGAGCTCGAGGTTTAATTTTTTTATTGATATTGAGTTTTAACTTGAAATATAATATTTGTATGTCATTGATTATTTAATTCAATATTTATTATCTTTTGTATCTTTTTCTTTTTATCTTAACTTACACTACATAATATTTTTAAAAAAACAATACATTTGTTTAAAAATCACATACTCAAATGCCTATATTGTATCTCATATATGATCTATTGATCAAATATTGAAATTCACTAATTTCAATATTTGAGTTTCATATCTGCATAATATTAGAGCTTGTTTTTCTCAATTGAACCGATGTTTGAATATGAAACTATTTAAATATTCTTAATTTGTTTATATACATATTTGTTGTATTTCATCTCTTCTTTTCTCTATCTCTACATACCACACACTTTATTTTTCTTCCCTCATTCATACACGCCCTTGTTTGAACATTGTTTCTCCCATTTTAACCTATTTTATAATATTTTGTTTTTTTTCAAAATTTTCCTCTTTCTTATTGATTTAAGACTTGATTTATATTCTAATTAATAATGATGTTGTTGCAGCTAAATATTAAAATTTAAGTATAATTTGAGGTCTAGTTTTAAATTTTCAATTCTAGTTGAAACTACTCTTATCTCATCCATGATTTTTAAATCTATATATAGTATTTTAAGTTTTTTTTTATCTCTCTTATATACACATTTTTGTTTCTCAACTATTTATATCTCTATATAATATTATTCACATCCATCTTAAATTGACTTTTCTTCTTGTATAAAAAATTGATATTCGTGTGATACATAATGTGTATTTATTATCTTTAATATTTTATAATAAACTAAAGATTTATAATTATGTTTCATATTAAAAATACATAACTTTGAATTGTAAATTTATGTATATTATTTTCTTTTAAAACTATGTATTATAGTATTGTTGGAAAGTATAATTGTGTCAAAAAAGTTATTGTAATAGTCTTTATATATATATTATATATATATATAGGGAGCGGATCCAGTGAGAAAACTCTTAACGTGAGAAATTGAGAAAGATGTTTGATTGCATTCACGGCATTGCTTGATTGTATTCAGGTCGTTGCTTGATTGCAATGTTGCTTGATTGTGCTTTAGTTGTTGCTTGATTATTTTGTTACTAGATTGCATTTAAGTTGTTGCTTGATTCAATATCAACCATTGATTTTTTTAGATCTGATGGACATGATTCATTCTTTTTTTTCACATGGGGATTTATTTTAGAGGAAAAATCTGGAATGCCCCATTTCACTATCAAACATAATAAAAATGCCCCATCTTATAACTATCTTCAAAAAATGCCCAAAGTACAAAATTCTGTCACATTTAGTTGTCAGTTACACGTTGTTTGATGTATTTGGTCAAATAACGAATTTTGAATGAATTTTTTTGAATAAAAAATTTCAAAGCTATGATTATGACCAGTCCTGACTCCAATTTTTGTATTTAGTGAGTTGGGAAAGAATAACACAATTTTCGAAAAAAAAAAAATTTGAAGTCGGGACCGGTTCGTGGTCCTGACCGGTTCAATACGGTCCTGACCCGAGCAAACCGGTCCTGACTCCATTTTTGTATTTAATATATTGGGAAATAATAACACATTTTTCGGAAAAAAAAGGTTCAAGTCGGGACCGGTTCGGTGGTCCTGACCGGTTTAACACGGTCCTGACCGGTTTAACGCGGTCCTGACCAGAGCAGACCGGTCCCGACCCCATATATTAAAACCCTAAAAATTCACCCACTTTCATTCCCACACAATTTTACCCCATTCCCATTCCTTACCTGTGTGTGTGTGTGCGGCGCAAGGAGGAGGAAGAAGAAGAAGTGGTCCAACACCATCATTTTCAAATCACCGCAAACAAAGGAGGAAGAAGAAGTGGTCCTCCCTTCAAGTCAGGACCATTATTTTATCCTAATCCAAATATGGTAAGTTTGTTTCTTGTTGAATTTAATTATTATTTTGTTCGAATTTTATGTTAGTTCGAATTTTATGTTAGTTCGAATTTTTGGATGATGAATACACTTATTTTTGTCAAATTTGTTTGATTTTGGTGATGACTTGAACTTTGTGACATTTTAGTGTATGAATTGATTTTTTTATGGTTGAATTATGGAATTGATGTTTTGTATTTAATGTTTTATATGTTTCGAATATTCTTAATGATATCTTGTCATTTTTTTGTGTTCAACTTTGTAATTTTGCATTTGTTTATTTCATTAGAATATTTTAGTAATTGTGATTTAAAATAATTTATAGATTTAATATTAATTGTGCAGGTTGAATTTATTAGACCGCGTTTACGTAGCGTAAATTGTAAGGTTAATTTATGTACGAAGGTGACTTTATTGGAGACAATTAACAGTACGTTGTATTCAATAGGGGGTGACGATTTGGTTGATGAGTTTAAGAATGGACCGTTTGGTAAACTTTTAATTTGGAGGGAAAATGGAGCTAGTGCCTCTCAGCCATTAGTACGACTTTTAAGTTATCAAATTAGTAGTCCGGACCCTAATGCTTTATGGTTTCATATTGGTGGGCAGACTATTAGTTTTGGGGTGGGTGAGTTTGCATTAGTGACTGGTTTGAATTTTGGATCTTCTGATTTTGATCCTTGTGGTACCCACGATCCTTCTGAGACATCGGTGTATATGTTGTTCTGTGGTGGTAAATCTATCACAGCTAGAGACTTATTACTGATATTTAAGGATGCTAAAGTTCGAAGGAATAACCACGAGTTGTATTTAAGAGTGGCTAATATATTAGCCATGTGGGTTTTTGTTTTAGGGTATTCAGAAATGTGAACGTGCTATCTCGGAGAGTGGAGCAATCTTCTGCCATGCTTCCTCAGTTAAATCATCAGTTCTTGCATTAGCCTTTGCTCGCCTCTGATTGAACCATTGTTCGAGTATTCCTCGATAAGTGTCAATAATAGAGCACACAGGCAACCGTCGAGCTTCCAGCAACCTTGCATTGAAAACTTCAGCTGCATTTGAAGTCAAGAAACTGTAGCGGCGGACTGGGCATTTCGACCTGGACCACCGTTCAGGACCCACATAAATGAGCTTCTCGTAAGCAGTAGGTTTTGATTGTCGAATTTGATCCATGGCCTGCCTATAGCTCGACAAACGATACGAATAAGCAGCACGGTGGTACAACTTCACAATGGTCGGACCATAGGTTGTCAATTTATTCCGGAGATGATAAAAACAATATCCGTGTGTCGTACCCGGATATATTATGTTGACTGCATTTCCGATGCTAACGTGCTGGTCTGATACGATCAACAGTTGATCGCTGACTGCAAAAGACATCCTCAATCGAGAGAGAAACCAGGTCCAAGTCTCATCATTCTCGATTGGCCCAACACCAATAGCTAGTGGAAAAACATTTTCATTGCCATCTTTCGTAACTGCAACTAATAAGATGCCTTTGCTTCTTCCC
Organism: Plectranthus barbatus; assembly: GCA_026898455.1. Taxonomy (NCBI): domain Eukaryota; kingdom Viridiplantae; phylum Streptophyta; class Magnoliopsida; order Lamiales; family Lamiaceae; genus Plectranthus; species Plectranthus barbatus. The sequence goes on from JAPKLW010000616.1 coordinate 44,523, forward strand.
TTCAAGTGCGTGGCATCAATAACAATGACTTGTCTCAACAAGCCATTATTGAAAGCTATTCTTGACACACCGAGTGCAACGAAACAATGTCGGAATGTTCCATCTGGTGCAATATCCAGATCTGTGATCGTGCCAGGATTGTACTCCCGAAGCACCTCAAGATATCTAGGCAAGACCTTAAAGGAATCCGCTATACTGCCATACATCAGGGAAATAGCTGCATTTCTAGATCGCAAGGCAACACCGTAACTCGCTCGAATACCAAAGTTTCGTTGCAGTTCGGCCATTATTGCTTTTGGTTTGATGATTTGCCCTTGGCGACGCATCATCCGGGAAAAATACGCAGCCACCACTTTTGAACGAATATTTTTGGATCCAATGTCCGCAAGGTTCAACATGCAACTATGATTTGGTTGAAAGTGGCGGACAATCCAGCAACCATCCCTGCACCTCGCTCGTATATGAAACGTACAGTTCTCGTTTTGTTTGCAAATATAATCAACACGGGTGCTATCAGACTTCTTCACTTTAAACTCTTGTTGGTGCTCCATATGCCACAGACCAACAGCAATTAGCAAATCGTCTTTCTTCCAAAATAGGGCACCCAAACTCAAATCCTGATCAAGTATGGCTGCCACATCTCTCACAACAGGTGCCTCAGACGTATCCAATGGCATGATTGGAACGAGCCAATTATTCATATCACCTGTAATTTGACAACTTTCTGGTAGGGGATTGGTAGGCATAAGATTCGAAATAAAAGAACTCATGCCGCCAGCTAATCTTATCCATGCAGAAAATTCTGCAACTGTGCAACCCATCAAGAAATTCTCGCCTTCATTATCGGAATCAGATCCAGATCCAGATGAGACTGAGTCAAGATCAGCCTCCTCGTCTTCTTCCTCTTCCACCACACCACCATCAGTTCGTGTGTGATATTCAGGATTGAAGCCAACCTCCTCATCTTCGGTCTGAACATCGTAGCTCGCTTTATTGGGCTCTTCATAGACTTCATTGTTTAAGTCAGGAATATGTGAACCCCGACTTCCACCTTGAGAACCCATATCAAAATGCATGGAAGATGAAAACCTTTGAAGTTCTTCTGCAGTTGGACTGTAATTCACATACGGTTGTGGACTCATTGAGGATATGAACGGGATGTAGGGGGATGGCTCCCGTTGAGAAGTGCCAACACCAGTGTCGATTGTAGGATTCATAATAATATAAATATCAGGCTCCGAGTACAAACGGAACAGTCGCTGTAGCTCGCCATTCTCCGTCAGCAATGAGGCTCCGTTTCTGCCGCTACGAGTTTGAGATGTAAAATATATATTGTACTCACCTCGAATATTTTCTGCATCAAGAATCATCTGGATGCTGCTTCTCAAGGCAGCTATTGATATATTGGCCGTTGATAAGTAAATTAATCGTTCATTCCCGCCAATATAGTGCCACGATTGATCGAACTGACCATTGTAGTGCAAAAATAGGTTGCACCAATTCTCCATTACGAAGTGTCGAAAGTGAGTAAGTGAGAGAGAGAGCGTAAGAAAAAGATGAGATAATTTTTGCAAGTGTCGAAAGTGAGTAAGTGAGAGAGAGAGAGCGTAAGAAAAAGATGAGAGAATTTTTGCAAGTTTCTGGTGTACGCAAGTTTGCAAATCAATTGAATTATATAAAGTAAAGTTACGTATATGATTCAATGAATGGATTCAAAGTCGACAAAAAATAATTGATGGAATTGATTAGTGCAGTACAAAATAGGTCGATTCTTACTGTTTTTTTCAAAAAATAATTGATGAAATTGATTAGTGCAGTACAAAATAGGTCGATTGTTACTGTTTTTTTCAAAAAAATTAACAAGTTGGCATGCATGTGTCTGCATCGCAATGTACGACTTATTTGTATTCACACATCTACTCAATAATTTATTCATTGCAGGAAACAAAAATTTAAAAAGAAAAAATCAACTCAAAAAGATGTAGGGATCAATTTAAAAAAAAAAGAAAATTGGAGTCAGGACCACCAGTCAGACCGGGTCAGGACCGGTTCCTGGCCGGTCATCACCAAGTTGAACCGGTCATCACCAATGTAAAAAAAATAAATTTGCATTTTCGGTTTCCTGGCCGGTCAGCACCATTCTGAACCGGTCAGGAGCATTACGTTAAAAAAAATAATAAAGTGGTCATGACCGACCGGTTCGAACCGGTCGGCACCGTTCCTGGCCGGTCAGGAACACTCTGAACCGGTCAGGATCACATATTATATATATATACATATATTTTTCCCCATATAGTGATGATGACCATATCAAGTCAAGATCCTATAAATTCTTTTTCTTTCCTTATTTATAAAATTGTTAAATTCATTATAATACTTAAATATTGCTCTTATTTAATAATATGGACATCATTACACTAATAATTGTCTAGATTTGATAGTTAAACGAAAATTATTGTCAGAAATTGTACTTTTGGGCATTTCTTATACATGTTTATAAAAGTGGGCATTTCCTTGATATGTTTTAAAAATTTGGGCATTTTTAAATATTAAGACTTTTTTTTACATGATCCCTCCTCTATATATATATATATATATATATATAGGGATTGGATCCGGTGATAAAAAACCATCCCGTGATAAAATGATAAAGCTGCTTGATTACCTTTACAATGTTGCTTGATTGTGTTGTAGTTGTTGCTTGATTACAGTATTGCTTGATTCTATTTCAGATGTTGCTTGATCATTTATTGCTTGATTGCGTTTTAAGTGTTGCTTGATTAGTTATTAGCCATTGATTTAATTAGATCTAATGGATGAGATTCATTCTTATTTTTAATATACTTATTTATTATCATATGATCCCTCTTCTATATATATATATATATATATATATAAAGTAATAACATGCTTTAATTTAATAACTATTTAATTTCTTAAACTAAATAATGTTAAATGGTAGTACTATATTGAACTACATATTATGCATGTAAAGCATTTTATTTTCATCTAGAGTTTTTGTAATTTCATATAAATTTAATTATCTATCAATTCTAATTTTATGAAATTTTAAATTTTCAATATATTAGTCAAAAAAACTTAAAGAGGAAGAATTGTGAAAAATAAAGCATCCCAGAAATAACCTCAAACAAAAATTTTAAATAATAATAATAATAATAATTATAGCATTAATTTAAATATATATAATTTGTATTCTACGGTTTGTTAAATATAACTTATTATAAAAAAAATTATAATGTAAGCACTTGTACATTTTATACAAATTTTAATAATTAAAAAATAATTCTCAAATAACATTGAGAAGCTTAACAAAAACAAAAATAAATAAATATAACATATTTGCCAATTTTTTACAGGTATATATGTTAATTTATAAAAATAAATGTATAATTGAGTCCCACGACACTCCAATCTTCATCCATCCATAGCGATTCACATAGAGAAATAAATAAATAAATATAGCATTTTTGCATTTAATTCATTTTTCTGACAAATATATTCCTAAAAAACGTAGAATATATATTTAATTTATATACACTATGTTCTACGTGATATTTACATTATTAATTGCAATTAAAAAAATATTTTGTAATTCATGTTATCACGCCCCGATTTATAAACAAGACATAAATGAGAGAATTGAGGCACATCGAGTATGAAACTTGCACTTAGGATATCAATCAACAAAAAGAGTTCAAGCGAATAAGATAGAAATCATCACACTCATCCCAAGTTAAGAAAAAAGAAATAAAAGGGTGCCTCCTCAATAAGGGATCGTAACTTCTTGAGTAAACCAAATATCAAAGTATTTAAAATGTCATCAAAAGGCTAACAAAAGATAAAGAGTTTCAGCAGCAGAAAGTTATCAATGAAGTATGTATATGAAGATACATACTTCAACATCTAACAATTACAAAAAAAGTCTTCAGCTCCACCTCGACTGCTGCCTCGTAATCTGCTCCAAAAGCTTCTTTTAACCTCCGCATTTTAGAAATAATGCGTGGGGCTAAGTACAAATTGTACTTAGTGAACACATGCCCGAAAACATACATCATATAAATTTGTCATGCCTTTTAAATCGGGTCGCACATGAGGTTTTAAGTTTGAAATCCTCCCATTTCACCAAAAAGTTTTATGAATGAGCATGCTCCTTTTTGCCTAGTTAAACTATCTGCAATTAATATAATGTGACTGGGAGGTGGCCACCTACCACAGTCCCGATGCTAGTTCAAGTAGGGTTTGACCCCTAACATGTCACCATCATAGTGCACTAACCCAAGGTATCTCTTTCACTACCTGGTACGATCGATAAGACTCGCAATACGTAGAGTCAACATCCATGTTGAATACATTTGATGTTCTTCTCTAAGTGGGGTTCCCCCACAGAGAGGACATATAGCAAACACAAAACAGTAGGCTATGACAAAGCAGTTTAAAACAAAACATTTCATTTCATGCTTGATATGCTTTGAAAAAGAAAACATCATTTTTATATTTTTAATTTGGCCCACTATATAGGGGTAAAAGAAAGCCCACCTTGAGAAGGTGCGGTTACGCAATTGGTCGATCTAGTAACAGATCTTCTTCTTGCCCTTTCCCACAGTACAAGGAATAAATAAATCCTTAGAGGATAATGGATCAAGACTTCTGTTACTCAAACATCTAGGATTCTAGACTCTTAATTAACCATGGACTTTTCAACCCTTGAGCCATCGTATAAGGATATGAAAGAATGATTTGACCATCTAGTTTGACGGACAAGGTAGTCAAAGTTCATTCAATAACTCGTGGTTCAATATCGAGCATGATTTACAAACGAAATTCATGGTTCAACATGATTGAACAAATACGAGACTTCGTCAATTGACGGAACACCACTTCGAAGAGTATGATTGAAAGAATTTCATATTCCATTATGAATTATCGTACATCGCTTGAGAGTATGAGAACTCATCAAGTTGTTCCAAGAAAAGATTAAGTTATGCTTAATCGGATCAAACAATTAAATTTGGTTTGAATCAAAAAGGTTTTAAAGAGAGCGAGAAGGAAATAATAGCTCTCTACTATGACTGATAAAAGGGATATCGATAGACGTTGATGATAAGTCGAATTTCGATGTTCGAAATTTAACAAGTTCCATTCTTCTGAACAAGTGTGAGACGTCATCAAATGACTAAATATCTCTTCACATATTGTGATTGAAAGAAGTTACATAACCAATTACTATTGATTGAGAGTTTTAGAACTCCTCAATAGGTTTCAAAGTTGTTTGAATAAAGTAATCGGAAGGATTCTTGATCTTGAATGAAGATCAAATCTTAATAAGATTTCAAATGTTTCATTAAGGTTCAAAAAGTTTGGTTTACCAATAAACTTCCAAGAAAGTTCAAGTTACAAGAGTTCGGTCAAGCAGTCAAGGTTGATTTGGATTGAAAGGGTTTTCGGAGAGGTTATAGAAGATAACATTTCTTCCTTGATTGATACAAGGAATACCAAATGAAATATCAATTTGGATTCGAATTACTTGAATGAAGGGTTTAGGATTTAAGAAAATGTCAATTCAGATGATTGGTATGAAGGGTATCGAAGGATATGAAAGATAAATCAAATCGATCGAAGAAAGAACAAAATGTGGGAAATTTAACTCTTTCTCGACCGAGATAGAGTGCATCTCGATCGAGTGGGTGCTTTGACCGAAATGAGATGCATCTCAACCGATATAAGCATATCGACCGAGATGAGACTTATATCGACCGATATGAATGGAAATCGATCGCCTCGACCGGGATGAAATCCATCTCAACTGATATGGCCATATTGACCGAGATGGCCTTCATATCGCCCGAAACTGTCATCTCGACCGAGATAGAAGCTATCTCGGCCGAAACAGAGACTCGAAATTTTTGGCGGATTTTTCATGTTTTGGCTCAACTGGATATACAGGCTCGTCCAATCGATTTCTAACAAAACCAAATGGTTTTCTAACAATTATAACGAGTCTAGACATGATGATTTAAAGCATCAAAATATGTTGGGATCGAGATTTAACCACAACATTTCCATATAGGGAAATATACCAAAAATGCTCCAAAATCAACACAACTCGATACCTAGGTCGATATATTGTTTCTAGGCTCATAATTTATCATCATGCTAAACATGCATACGTACTCATCAATCCATTAATAGCCTAGATCATGCCATTAGTCAACTAGGGCAAATTTTACAAACATGCTTACTCGTAAGAAATAGCTAGAGAGGTTTGATTTATACCTCCTTGAAGCGTATAGGTACTCTTAAACTCGATTCACCCTTGATCCTTCACTTTCCACTTCATAAATTCAAGAAATAGAGAAACTAAGGTTGGAAATGGAAAGGAAATGAAGAGAGGATTCTAAAAAGGTATAGTTATACCTTAAAAACTCTTCGCCGGAGCCTCATTGGAGCTCGCCGAAAGTTCACCGGAGTCTTCGCCAAACTCTTCCTAGAGAATCCTTAGGGAGAGAGAGTGAAATGGTGGAGAGAGAGAGGAGGTTATATTTATGGAGGGAGGTGAAGGGTAATTTCGAAATTACCGAAAGTCAAAAAGTTAAAGTGGTTGTAATTCGCTTGTCACATCGGTCACTTTAACATCACCTCACGTAAACTCGACATCTCTTCGCGTCATTGCACGGGAGACCGTGATATTTCGTCGATACCCGAATATTTATCAATCGATATTATCCCGATACGAAAAATGTCGGATTACCAAATAATTAATCGAGATTAATTAAACTCATTAATAATTAGTAATTTCCCTCAATAAATAAAAGGGCAAGAATCATTGCTAAAATAATAATTTCCCAAAATAAATCGGTCGCGTAGCTTCAAATTAAATTCTATAATAAAATATAAATTCCAGAAATTCGATAATTACAATTAAAATTTACGAGGGGCGTTACATCCTCCCCCACTACAAAAAAAATTCATCCCAAAATCGCTGATTACAAAAAGAGTTCTGGATACTTTTCTTTCATTTTGTCTTCGATTTCCCAAGTTGCTTCTTTGGTACCATGATGCTTCCAAAGAACATTGACAAGGTTGCTTTTCTTGTTGCGGAGCTCTTGAGTTTTGACCTCTATGATTGCTTCAGGTCCTTCTTCGTATGTCAAATCGTGCTGGAGCTGAACTTCGTCTTGATGAATAACGTGTCTTGGATTGAAGATATACTTCCGCAATTGTGACACGGGGAAGACATTATGAACATTTCTGAAACTGGGTGGCAAAGCCAAATGATACGCTACAACTCCAATTCTTTCCAAAATCTCGTAAGGACCAATATATCGAAGTCTAAGATTACCTATAGCTCTAAAACGAATGATTCCTTTACTCCAACTTCAAAAGTCAATTCGGTTCGTCTTTTGTCAGCGTAAGACTTCTGTCGATCCTGAGCTTCTTTGATCCTAGCGTAGATCTGTCGAACGATTTCTATCATCTCAACAATTGAATCAGGTCCTAAAATTTTTCGTTCACCAACCTCATCCTAATACAACGAAGATCTGCACTTTCTTCCATAGAGTGCTTCATACGGGACCATTCCGATTGTGGCTTGAAAACTATTATTGTATGCAAATTCAATCAATGGTAGAACGACTTCCCATTTCACCCCTTGGTCGAGAACAACTATTCTGAGCATATCTTTCAAAGTCTGTATGGTTCTCTCTGTTTGACCATCTGTTTGAGGGTGAAAAGCGGTGCTGAAGTTCAATTAAGTTCCGAGCTCTTTATGTAGGCTAGTCCAAAATAGTGATGTGAACTTCGTATCTCTATCAGATGTGATTATCGTTGGCACTCCATGCAATCGTATGATTTCCTTGACATAAAGCTGGGCCAACTTATCTGATCCATATGTAATTTGGGTCGACAGAAAATGTGCACTTTTAGTAAAACGGTCCACAATCACCCAAATGGCTATGTTCCCTCTTTAGGACTTAGGTAGACCGGTCACAAAATCCATTGCTATTGCATCCCATTTCCAATCGGGGATGTCAAGCGGCTGTAACTTTCCATACGGCCTTTGATGCAATGCTTTTACTTGTTGACATGCCAAACATCGTTCTACGAAGAGGGCTAAGTCTCACTTCATGCCTTCCCACCAAAATTTTGACTTCAAGTCTTGGTACATCTTTGTACTTCCAGGGTGGGCAGTGTACGGGGTTTCGTGTGCTTCTCTCATGATTTCTTCTTTCAAATCATCGACCTTTGTCACACAAAATCTTCCATCGTACATTATGGCATTGTCAGAAGCTTCTTGAAAATTTGCGACTTTCTTCTCGCGGATTTGAAGTCGTATCTTTTCCAAACCTTTGTCTTTTCTCTGTGCTTCCACAATTCTTGTCCTTAGATCAGGACTTGCCAATAAGGCAGCTATTCTTGTGCTCACCGTTTTTGGCGGCGAAATCACTTCAAGATTTAGCTTTTCCATCTCCTTGATCAAGTTTCCTTCTTGCGTAATTACAGCACAAGCTTTGGCTGGAGCTTTTCTGCTCAACGCATCAGCTACTGAATTAGCTTTACCAGGATGGTAATTTATGATTAGATCATAATCCTTCACTAGTTCCAACTTCTTTGCCTCATATTCAGATCTTTCTGTTCAAAGAAATACTTGAGGCTCTTGTGGTCAGTGAAGATTTCACATCTAGCTCCATAGAGATGATGTCTCCAAATCTTCAGTGCATGCACAATGGCTGCTAATTCTAGGTCATGGGTTGGGTAATTCAATTCGTGCGTCCTTAGTTGATGTGATGCATACGCAATCACTTTGCCTTCTTGCATCAAAACACAACCTAGACCATTCTTGGAGGCGTCAGTATATAGTTCATAGTCTTTGTCTACCTCTGGTACTGCCAAAACTGGAGCAGTGGTTAAGAGTTCCTTTAAGCGTTGGAAACTCGCTTCGCACTCTTCAGTCCACGTATACTTAATTCCTTTTCTAAAAATTTGCGTCATTGGTCTAGCGATTTTGGAAAATCCCTCGATGAATATGCGATAATATTCTGTCAGTCCAAGAAAACTTCAAACTTCATTCGGGTTTTAGGAGCTTCCCACTCCTTCACAGCTTGTATCTTTGCTGGGTCCACTTTAATTCCTTCAGCGGATACTATGTGTCCTAGGAACATCACTTCTTTCAACCAAAATTCACATTTGCTGAACTTAGCATACAGTCTCTCTCCTTTCGTAGGGTTTTCAAGACTGTTCTCAAATGCTCTCGATGTTCCTCTTCACTCTTTGAGTAGACAAGAATATCATCTATGAAGACTATGACAAAATTATCTAGATATGGATGAAACACGCGATTCATAAGATCCATGAATACTGTCGGCGCATTTGTCAATCCAAAAGGCATCACTACAAACTCATAGTGGCCATGTCTTGTTCGGAAAGCGGTCTTTGAAATATCTGTTGAACGGATCTTAAGCTGATGGTATTCGGACCTAAGGTCAATCTTTGAAAAGATCTTTGCTCCTGTAAGTTGATCGAAGAGATCGTCGATTCTTGGGAGTGGGTACTTATACTTCAAGGTTAGTTTATTCAACTCGCGGTAATCAATGCACATACGCATAGATCCATCTTTCTTCTTCACAAAAAGAACAGGCGCTCCCCAAGGCGATGCACTAGGTCGCATGAATCCTAAATCTAGCAATTCTTGCAACTGCACTTTTAATTCTTGCAGTTCCTTAGGGGCCATTTTATACGGAGCTTTTGAGATAGGGGCTGCACCTGGTTCAAGATCAATAAAAAATTCCAATTGCCTATCTGGAGGCAATCCAGGTAACTCGTCGGGAAAACATCTTTGAATTCTCTGATGACTTCTACGTCATTGACAATTTTGTCCCTCTTGTCATCCTCATTCAGGTACACAAGGAAAGCTCGACTATCCTTTACGCTGGCCAATCGGTATGCTTGCATGGTGGAAATTAGGGGAATCCTTTTTCCTCTCCGAACTCTGTGCAAGTACACTGGTTCTCTTCCAAACTGTCCAAAAGACACAATCCTGTCATTGCATTGAATGGTAGCATGGTTTTCCTCTAACCAGTCCATTCCTAGGATTACGTCCACATCTTTCATTTTTAGGACATTCAAACCGTTGGCTTTTAAAGTACATGCTCCAAAAGAGATTTCTAGGGTCGGGCAGATAAGGTTCGAGAGAGCTGATCCACCGGTTGGGGTGATTACACAAAAATTGTTCTTAGTTCTCTCGGTACTGAGACCTAGGTTCTGGATACAGTCTTCAGACACAAATGAATGTGATGCACCAGTATCGAAAAGCACAATGAATGTGATGCCTAAAATGTAAACTTGGTGGATCAAGCAAATGTGCATTCCCCACTTTTTTTTGAACTGGTGACTGGTTAACTAATCCCATACCTGTCAGGTTTCCCTAATCTTCCTTCTCCTTTGGTTTCTCAAGAGCGTAGGCTCTTCCTTGACGTGCTGGCTGCTGAGCTGGCTGGTGTTGATTTTGTTGTTGTGGCGGCTGCTGGGGTACCGCTGAATCGGCTTGGCTTGAATGGCACGGTTGCGGTTGTTTCTGGGATTCTGTTGGCCTTGCAGTGCTTGCAGTTGTGTATTGCCTTGGTTTCCTTGACGTTGATTTCGAAAATCTTAGTGATTGTTGCCCTGGCGACACTGTGACGAATAGTGTCCCATCTTTCCGTAGTTGTAGCAGTTGGCACGAAGTGCAGCGCATTCCCCTGGATGGTCTCTTCCACAGCGGTTGCAGCGTTTGACGGCAAAGTTTCCTTGGCGGTTGTTCCCTTGGTTTTGGAAATTCCTCTGGTTTCCCGCATGATTGTTGCAAAAATTCTGGCTGCCTTGCCAGTTCCTCCTTTGTCCAGTTGTCGAACTCTGTGGAACATCTTCCAGCTTCCTTTTTATCCCTGTTCCAGCGGTTGAATCTGGTTTGTTGGCCAAGAGAGCAGCTCGTAGTCCGTTCTTCAGTGCTGCTTCGAAGTTCAAGGTTCGTTGCAGTGCGTCGGTATAGTCTAGTCTAGTTAACCAAGCAAGAGAAGCTTGGATGTCTATTCTCAGTCCAGACATGAACTAAAGTGCCTTCTTCTGATCGGTGTTCACCGCGTCCGGAGCATACTTCGACAGACTGTTGAACATTCGGTCATATTCTATTACGGACATTTTTCCTTGCACTAGGCGGTGGAATTCTGCCTGTTTCTGGACTCGGTACGTCAGAGGGATGTACTTGGTGTAGAATTCTTCCATAAATTGATCCCAAGTTAGGGCATCTTCTTGCTCGGGAGTGAGCGTCTTCAGATGAGTATCCCACCAATGCTCGGCTTCATCAGTCAATTGGAAAGAAATGCACTTGACCTTCTCTCGGTCGGTGCAATCGAGTATCCTGAAGATCCTTTCCATGGACTTTATCCACGTTTCAGCCTTAGGAGGGTATTTTGTTCCGTCCAGTAGCGGCGGGTTCTGTCGGGTAAAGATTTCCCCGATTCTCCTAGGTTCGACAGGAGGCGCTTGCATCTCTTCTTCGTGATATCCCCAGTCTTGTTCGGGATGGGGCCCATTGCCTTGATTCAGATTTTGTCCGTCTGGGTTCATTTGAGGTTGGCCTCTTCCACGGCCTCGGCCTCGACCTCCGCCTCGGCCTCTAGCAGGGGCTTCTCTAAGTGGCATTCTGCAAAATAAATGATCATTAAATGGGTATTTAACCTGAGGTACGCGCAGTGCGTGAGAGAAAAATCCTTTTCAGAATCACAATAAGAAACAACAATTAACAGATACAAATTAACAAGGCAGGTTGTCCCACAATTTAGGGTTAACAGTCTTTTAAGGGACAATATTCCCTACAATACTTGGCATTGGCCCATGTACACAATTTGCCACAAGGATAAGAAAATTTAATATTAAGACAAAAAACATTAAGCATAACAACATGAGATACATCCGAAATGCCCGGGAAAGTGGGCAGTAGCATTTCCTTTGAAAATCTTGGGGTCGCTGCGTTTGAAAATTGGCTTCCCGCTACCCATTTAGCATACAATTGATCATCTCCCGTAGGAGGCATCTAATTACGATTACAACACAACATCCAAATGTTAAAAGCGGCCAATAAGGCGCCAAACAGTCACGAACTTACAGTTACAACTGATAACTATAATACATATATGCATCTACTAGTCTAGACAAGGCTGGAAGTCAATAGTCATCGTCCGATGAGTCGAACATGCCGACGTCGGAGCAGTCGATGATTTCAGGAGAGGTAGCATTCTCCTCAGGGTCTTCTTCGTTGTCGTTCATTGGCTCATCGCCCCATTCTTGCTACCACTATTTTGGCCAGTTAGCTGCCATCCAATCGTTCGCAATCGGGACAAGCCCGTCATTTTCCTCCTCAGCTAAGTTCTGCTCGTTTTCGACCCCTTGAACTTCTCCTTCCTCATCATCCTCTTCTTCTTCTGCATCATCATTCCCATCTTCTTCCTCGTCCTCAGCTTCGTCGGACTCTTCCTCATCTTCCTCCGGATCGAGGTATTGATCCCCAAGTATATCCCGCATTTCATGTCTCCACGCAGCCGGTATAGGGCGGTCCAGATCTGGATTCTGAGAATCCTCTGAGTCATCGTCATCGGGATAGGCGGGATAGTGGCTGGCATCTAGATCCGCATCACTGGGACCGTAAGAAGAGTCTTCTTCGGGGTCCTCTTCTTCACTTTCACTATCAGACATACTGGTCAAAGGACGAGAGGATCCGGCCTCAAAGTCGTGGGTCTGCGGCGGGTTGCTGAAGGTCGCTCGTTGGCGGCGGATGAGTGAGATGAATACCTCCAGGTCTGATTCATCTGCTGGGGAGTCGTCTAGGAAGTTGACATAGTTGGCTTGCACCCAAGGTTGCCATTGCGGGGGCATCAGCTCTGCCAGGCGGCGGACTCCTTCGGTCCTTGTCACACCGTGAGGGTGGGCATCAGTCCAGAACTTGTAAAAGTCAGTGAGGAACCGGTTCAGGGAGTCGCCACAACATATCTTGTAGCTTCGAAAATAGCTAACACGACGTTCTCCTGAGGCATCGCGTGGCAGGGGTTTGCGGCGAGTGTAGAAGCGTTTGGCCATCTATGAATAGGTAAAGTCAAAAGAGTCAATAGGTTAGGCAAAAATAATAATAATAGGTTGCTCAAATTAAATACTAGAGTAGCAAAAATAACGCGATTATAAAGGTAATACTTCAATGTTCGGCTACAGCGCATAAGAATTCTATCTTAATACATGCTTATCCTAGGTCTTGGAAGACGTATATACTAAAACATGCTTCCTAAAAGCATCTAAATTCTCTATAAAGGCCTTTGTAATAGAACACATAATTTTTTATTTTTTTTGAAATGCAACAATTTATGCATTTAAAACTTGAGATGCAACTTATTCATGCATTAAGATTTTATTTTGAATGCAATTATATATATGCATTGAAATTTTCATATTTGGAATGCAGCTATTTATGCATTGAAATTTCATATTTGGAATGCAACTATTTATGGATTGGGATTTCAATATTTAGAATGCAACTATATGCGCACTCAAAACAAAAAATTTACAAAAATGCAACAATGTATGCATTTGAAATTCACAAATGGGATGCAACTATTTATGCATCGGAACCTCGTGATATTCAAATAAGAAATGCAACGATATATGCATCGAAACCATTTAAAATTTCTAAGAGAATTGCAACAATTTATGCATAAACTTTTCTTAATTCAAAAGAGAAAGGTATACGCCTTAATTTAAAATACAAGGATTATGCAAAACGTTTTCTCTTGATGCGGCGCCGAGTACGAGTGCAGGAGCAGGAGCTGGTAGGGATGTTTTCAATCCATTTAATAGATGGAGGCCTCGAAACAATGATGTCCTCGGTTCAGAGCGAAAGGAGAAAAAGCAAACCTGGCTCTGATACCACTTTGTCACACCCCGATTTATAAACAAGACATAAATTAGAGAATTGAGGTACATTGGGTACAAGACTTGCACTTGGGATATCAATCAATAAGAAGAGTTCAAGCGAACAAGATAGAAATCATCACACTCATTCCAAGTCAAGCAAAAGAAATAAAAGGGTGCCTCCTCAAGCAGGGATTGTAACTTCTTGAGTAAACCAAATATCAGAGTATTTAAAATGTCATTAAAAGGCTAACAAAAGATAAAGAGTTTCAGCAGCCAAAAGTTATCAATAAAGTATGTATATGAAGATACATACTTCAACATCTAACTATTACAAAAAGAGTCTTCAGCTCCACCTCGACTGCTGCCTCGTACTCTGCTCCAAAAGCTTCTTTTATTCTCCGCATTTTAGAAAAAATGCGAGGGGCTAAGTACAAATTGTACTTAGTGAACACATGCCCGAAAACATACGTACATATAAGTTTGTCATGCCTTTTAAATCGGGTCTCACATGGGGTTTTAAGTTTGAAATCCTCCCATTGCACCAAAACATTTTATGAATGAGCATGCTCCTTTTTGCCTAGTTAAACTATCTGCAATTAATATAATGTGACTTGGAGGTGGCCACCTACCACAGTCACGATGCTAGTCTGAGTAGGGCATGACCCCTAACATGTTAGCATCATAGTGCACTAACCCAATGTATCTCTTTCACTACCTGGGTACGATCGATAAGACTCACAATACACAGAGTCAAAATCCACGTTGAATACGTTTGATGTTCTTCTCTAAGTGGGGTTCCCCCACAGAGAGAACAGATAGCAAACACAAAACAGTAGGCAATGACAAAGCAGTTTAAAACAAAACATTTCATTTCATGCTTGATATGCTTTGAAAAAGAAAACATCATTTTTATATTTTTAATTTGGCCCACTATATAGGGGTAAAAGAAAGCCCACCTTGAGTAAGTGCGGTTACGCGATTGGTCGATCTAGTAATTGATCTTCTTCTTGCCCTTTCCTACAGTACAAAGAATAAATATATCCTTAGAGGATAATGGATCAAGACATCTATTACTCAGACATCTAGGATTCTAGACTCTTAATTAACCATGGACTTTTCAACCCTTGAGCCATCGGATAAGGATATGAAAGAATGATTTGACCATCTAGTTTGACTGACAAGGTAGTCAAACATTCATTCAATAACTCGTGGTTTAATATTGAGCATGATTTACTAACGAAATTCAAGGTTCAACATGATTGAACAAATACGAGACTTCGTCAATTGACGGAACACCACTTCAAAGAGTATGATTGAAAGAATTTCATAATCCCTTATGAATTATCGTACATCGCTTGAGAATATGAGAACTCATCAAGTTGTTCCAAGAGAAGATTAAGTTATGCTTAATCGGATTGAACAATTGAAGTTGGTTTGAATCAAAAAGGTTTTAAAAAGAGCGAGAAGGAAAGAATAGCTCTCTACTATGACTGATAAAAGGGATATCGATTGACGTTGAAGATAAGTCGAATTTCGATGTTTGAAATTTAATAAGTTCCATTCTTCTGAACAAGTGTGAGACGTCATCAAATGACTAAATTGTAGGGATTTTCGTGTGAACCGAATCACAAAATCCAATTGAACCGGATCGATTTATGGATATTGTGCAAAATCAGAATTCGCAATAAAACCTAGCATACTCCTATGAATTTAATTCTCAGAATTGTGGATTGAGGAATTACCGTTATTCTGTATAGTCTGATCCGATCTTTCGCGTGTGAATATCCAATTTCCAATTCAACCACGCGATTCGATTTGATCTGGAGAAACAAAAATTAGAGATCTAATTTCTTAGAAAAATCGAAAACAAAAGAAAGGAAGATATTTGTTCTCCAGATTAGATCTTCAGGGATGTGTCTCAATGCTGTTCAGATCTGCTACTGGTGAGGATTCCACAGATCTGTAGTTGTGCAAGGCTAGAATCGAAATTCTCCTTCCTCTGCACTAGCCGTCGCCCACTCTCTCTCTCTCTGCCTAGGGTTTCAACTGTTTTGAATATTACGAAGGTGGCTAGGGTTTTGAGAGAGAATGCTATCTATTTATAGACTTAGGGTTTTGTCCCTAATGGGCTATTGGGCTCAATTCAGCATATATAATTTGGGTCAGTCCTCGGACCTAATGCAAATAATAAAGTGGGCCTATAATTAATTAATTACCATGTCCACAACCCAGGACACAATTAATTAATTAATATTAATTCTTTTTCACCACATAATTAATACTAACCTACCCCTTTATTACCACATTATGAGAACGGGCTGCATTAATTGAGAATCCCCATATTTAAGGTTACCGGACATTCATTAATTAATTGGAGCTTCTGACAAGCTCTAACTACAATTAATTAATATCTTATTATTCCTGAGTAGTACCACTCAATCCTTATCACTCGTGCCTGAACTTAATCAGCCTGCAGGACTTTGGCACGATGAATGTCATTGAGCTCCTCAGGGAATGTCCCCATCCTATTACTCGGATATGGTTACCTAAACCCAGTCTCAGGCGGTACTACACGAACTGTTGTTACCCAAGATGCGGATATACGAGCATGTTACTTAGGCTCTCCACCATGGCAAGTCAAAGCAACAGTCAACCCGTGCAAACCCCTGAACCTTCGTTAGGGTTTGGAGTCAATCAATATAACGAGATCTTGTATTCGCTGATGTCAGACAGACGAATACATCTCACTGCGGTCCATCAATAAGCCACCCCTGCGTACCAGCATGTCAAGTAACCAAGACAGACTACTTATTTCGATAATGCCGCAGCCATCCGGACAGACGTATCCTCATACGCTATCTCGGTTGTGATCAGATTTATGTCTCACTACGTCAAGTGATCATACTGTCTTCTGCGATCTACAACACGCCGTATGATCGTCCCTATCGGTGAGACAAGAGGATACCATTGTTACATACATGTAAGATTGTTAATAGATAGGACAAATAAACCATCGTATACTCATTATAATAAATGCTTTCAGTATACAAAACCCATCAATCTCCCACTTATACTCAAAGCATAACTAACCTATTACAGAGTATACAGTCCGTCTATCTAGCCTGCTATCTCTTTTACCACCGTCAGTGGTCGGCATCCACCTCAGACCCAGCTCACGAATATGTCTTTCATAAACTTTCTGCGGCAAGCTCTTTGTAAATGGATCAACAAGGTTGTCCTTAGTGTCAATCTTCTTGATCAGCACATCACCTCTCGATATGATTTCTCTTATGATATGGTACTTTCTCTCTATGTGTTTGCTTGCCCTGTGAGTAGGGATGTCAATCGGGCTAACCCGTCGGGTTTTGGGCTAACCCTATCGGGCTGCGGGCTTTTCGGTCCGGGTTGAATCGGGCTGAATTTTTATCGGGCTAAAAATTCTTGAAACTAACCCTAACCCACCAGTTTTCGGGCTGACCCGTCGGGATGACAATATTTACGAGTTTATTTTTGTAAATATTTTCTTAAAATATTTTAACAACCCCTAAAACAAAATAAAAAAAGAAATGATGAACCAACATAAATAAAAGACATCAAATATCAATATCTTTGCAAAAAAATAGTGATAAGTGGATAATCATAGTTTGAAAAGAAAAAAAAAGAATCAATCCTTATATACCAACTAATTTAAGTAATAGTAGTACATTTCTCAACGTATAAAATGATAAAATAATGATTAAAAAATTAAATATAGCTTTCACTTGGGTGAACATAACAACGAGTGGCTAAAGGTTCTTGAAAGGAAGAAATGAGTAGGTACGCTAATTAGGAGAGTGAAGAGTGAAAGAGGAAGAAATGAGAGATTTTTCGATTTAAGGGTAAAGGACTACGTCATTGGGAGAGATTGATGAGATTTTGTGTGACGGAAAATTAGGTCTAGGAAATTAGGTATATAATTAATGGGCTGCCAACCCGTTCGGTTAAAAATAATTTAGGGTTGAAATTTTTTTACCCTAACCCGCATTTTAGCCCACCGATTTCGGGCCGACCCATCGGTTTCGGGCTTTATTGACATCCCTACCTGTGAGACCGTGGTTCCTTTGAGTTTGCCATTGCACCAGAGTTATCACAATAAATTTTGATGCTCCTCGGCAAACTCGGAATCACACCCAACTCTAAAAGGTAGTTCCTGAGCCATACCCCCTCTTTCGAGGCATCAGAGACGGCGACATATTCCATCTCGATGGTGGAGTCAGCAATGCATTTTTGTTTTCAGCTCCTCCAAGATACAGCTTCACCTCCCAAGGTAAACACATATCCTGAGGTCGATTTCTTCTCATCCTGGTCCCCTTGGAAATCCGAGTCTGTAAAACCCACAGGGCACAAATCCTCAGTTTGATAAACTAGGCAGTAATTCCTAGTTCTCTTCAAGTACTTGAGGAAGTGCTTTACCGCAGTCAACTGCGTCGTTCCCGAGTTAGACTGATATCTTTGCTACCATGCCAACAGCATAACAGATATCTGGCCTGGTACTCAACATCGCATACATGAGGCTACCCACCACCGAAGCGTATGGTACAAGACTCATCTCATCTTTCTCCCGCTGTGTCTTAGGACACTGCCCACTAGAAAGATGAACGCCATGTCTAAAAGGTAGCAAGCCTTTCTTGGCGAGTTGCATGCTGAACCGGGCTATCACAGTATCCACATAGGATGCCTGGGATAGGCTCAACATTCTTCTTTTACGATCTCGTAAGACCTTAATCCCAAGAATGTAGTCAGCTTCTCCCAGATCCTTCATTTGAAACTGTTTGGATTACCAAACCTTGATTTCCGACATCACTCCCTTGTTGTTTCCAAATAGGAGTACGTCATCAACGTATAGTGCAAGGAAAACCACGCTCCCACTGACACAAAGTCAGTAAACACAACTTTTGTTTTCTAACTGTGCAAATCCATAGGATTTAATCACATCGTTGAAACATAAATTCCACGACCTTGAAGCTTGCTTAAGTCGATACAAGGACTTCCTAAGCTTCCAGACAAGATGTTCTTCGCCCTTGCGTATGTAACCCTCGGGTTGCTGCATATAGATGTCCCAACCTTCTTCAAGGTAACCGTTTAGAAAAGCGGTTTTGACATCCATCTGCCATATCTCGAGGTCCATATGCGCAGCTATGGCAAGGAGTATCATGATGGATTTGAGCATGGCTACGGGTGAAAAGATTTCGTCATAGTCAATTTCCTCTTTCTGACTATAACCCTTTGCCACCAGCCTGGCTTTAAAAGCCGTGATCTTTCCATCCGCCCCTTTCTTTCTCTTGTATACCCATTTGCACCCTATGGCCTTAAATCCATCCGGCAAATCAATTTTCTGGCATACATCCATAGCAATTATGGATTCAATTTCGGAATCCATAGCGACACGCCATTTTTAAACATCCTTGTCCTGCACTACCTCTTCGTAAGTCAGTGGGTCAGAGTCCACATGTCCATCTTCCGGGCTCAAGTCCGAAGACTCACCCACGAACATGTATCTTTCCGGCTGGAAAATAACTCTCCCACTACGAAGAGGCATCGGTACCGTGTTAGTAGTAGGTGCAGTACCTTGTAGTTCTGCACTTTGCACTGAAGAACGTGTCTGTGGTGCTGAACCTCTCACGGGTGCACCCACAACTACACGTTCCTCTTCCCTTGGAATTGCATTTTCGTTTTCAATTTCTTGAAAAACGATATCACTCCTTGACTTGTGATTACTCACATACTCGTCCTCCAAGAATCTAGCGTTGGTGCTAACAACGACTTTCTGACTCTCAGGACAGTAAAAGTAACCACCTTTCGTTTGCGTATGTAAACAATAATTATTTTTCGTAAAAATTAAAATATTATTTAAAAAGACAAACGTATATAAATATAAACACATTAAATATTATATTATAATATATTAAAAAATAAAGTAAAATAATCATTCAATGCTTAGAACTAATTTTGTTTAGTTTTATCTCCAATAATTTTCTCTAAGGTCAACACTTACTTAAAAACTATTTATTAGTTTTGTAAATACTTTCATTGATAATAATTTGTCAGTTTTTTAATGAGAATAATGTTTTTTAATATATTATAATTTAATAATTTATGCTTTTTTTATTTTTCAATGATGTTTTTATATTTAATTAAAGTATTATTATTTTTATATATCTTATTATTATTATTATTAAAATATTTTAAAAAACAAAATATAAAAAAATATATATTAATTATGAAATTAAAAATTTTAAAATAATAAATTAATATTTTAAAAAATAAAAATGCCACGTGGAAAATATGTGGCAGTGAATTAGCGCCACATCAATGCCACGTGGCACTTAACGGCTTAGTCAGCAACATGGGACAAAATTCCCTAACAGAATTAAAGTGTAGGATATAATTCCCTAACAGTAAAAGAGTGGGATAA
This sequence comes from Plectranthus barbatus, assembly GCA_026898455.1. Taxonomy (NCBI): domain Eukaryota; kingdom Viridiplantae; phylum Streptophyta; class Magnoliopsida; order Lamiales; family Lamiaceae; genus Plectranthus; species Plectranthus barbatus. The sequence continues at coordinate 64,930 of JAPKLW010000616.1, forward strand.
AATTCCCTAATTTGTTAAAGATTGGGATATATTTCCCTATTTCCCCAATAATTTTTGGGGGGAAGTTTTTTTTGGAGAGGGGTTCTTCTATACTCCCTCCGTCCCATTACATTAGACGTGTATTCCTTTTCGGTCCGTCCCGTTTATTAGACACGTTTCCTAATTTGGAAAAAAATTAACACAATTTAATCAAAATTAAATACACCTTAAATTACTATCCTACCCCCAAAATTTCTACAAATTCCCACCCTACCCTTTGAAACCCTAAATCCCCACCCATCTAAAATCAATCTCATTTTCATCACTCCTGCGTTGCTGCTCTCGATCTCCTCTATACGAACTCAGACCACCACCTCTCACCACCGTTCACCAGCACCGTCGCTTAAAACCACCACCGTCGTTGCTTCTCACCACCACCGCCGTCGCTTCTCATCTCCTCTACACGGCAGCGCCGTCGCTTAAAACAACCACCGTCGTCGCTTCTCACCACCACCTTCGTCGCTTCTCACCACCACCGCCGTCGCTTCTTACCACCACCGTTGGTTCTGCTGTTTTTGTGTGACTGGTTCTAGTGTTTTTGTATTGCCCCCAGTATATCGACATTTGATATTGGTCTTTAATTCTTTGAACGAAAACTGGATTCTTGGGGTTTATTGTTTTGGATTGCTTCAGTTCTGGTTAAGGGTGGTTTTTTTTAGTATTTCCTGAGTTTTACGTTTATCATTAATTATTGAGGGATTAAATTTGTTTTAACGAATGAAAATTTGAGCAAAAAGAACTTGAGCACTTATATTCATATCTGATTGTGGTTGAACTTATGGCCATTAGGACTATCTGTCAGCTTTTCAACAGGTTTGTCAATTCATTATTGAAACAATAAAATGCAATTCTTAAGAAAATATATAGGCTGTGAATTGGAGTGTGAATCTTAAGACCACAATCTCTTTTTGTTTTGCATCAGAAATATCTCCAGCTTTCCCCATTTTACTTTTTTGTTTTTTGATCACTTTCAAGTGTGCTTATAGGAAGTGTTTAAATGGAAAATCTGTATATTTATAGGATGTGATTAGGGTGGGAAATCTGAATTTTCATTTGGAAATTAGGCTCCAAAAAGTAAATTTCAGCACTTCAATTTTTATTAATGCTTATTTTATTGTTGTTGACTACATTCTTGACTTTTTTAAGTTGGTAATTAGTGTTTATTTAATTAATATTTTTAGTGTTAATCTTTCTTTAAACAATCATTTCTTTTTTCTCTTGGTTCATGTGCCAATCCCTCCGTGTCTAATAATATGGGACGGAGGGAGTGTATATATAGATAAAGTGTGTTGCATAGCTGCATGCCCCCTACAACCTCTCTCTACTTTCTCATGCGATCTGGAAACAGAGTTCAAGGGTATTAATGATTTAATTTAACTTCACACACCAAATCATATATTTCAATACAAAATAATATATGTATATACATAGATAATTTTGTTCAAATAGGATAACACTGTCTCAGGAGAGAGGTTTCTCTACAGTTTAAATAAACACAGCATGCGGCGTTGTGCCTTATGCGACGCCATTTTATTTGAAAAAGCTGTACTGATTTTTGACATTTTTTAAAAGTAATAATTTCTTTTTAAACACAATTTGTTGTGTACAAACACCTGTTTTTTTCCCCTCTTCAATAATGATGGATGGGGATTTTTTTTAATATGTTTCCTTTTGGTATAATTAATTTTGATTTTAAGACATATTAAAAATTATTAACTACATATAATTCTTTAGAACTCATCTAGTATGAAAATGACTGTAACTCTATTTTCTGGAAAGTTCAATTAGCAAAGACACAAGTAGAACTTTCATTCTACAAATGTTCACAAACTCGACTAAAAAAATTATTATAAGTTAAACAATAATAAGGTCTATGAATACATAATACTCCATACAACAAGAAAATTTTAAACTTTAGGCCTTCCATATTACATACATCTAATATTCTAAGAAAATAAAATCAATATTATTGTCATGTATTCAGTAAAAGTAACATGCCATCTTTCTATATAATTTCCATTTCAAAAGTTCTTTTTACGATGGAAATACTGGATATTAGAGTGTAGGGATTTTCAGTGAACCGAATCACAAAAACCCATGTGAACCGGATCGATTTATGGATATTGTATATAATCTAAATTCACAAAAACCTAGCATGCTCCAATGAATTTAATGCAATTCGTGGATTATAGTGTTTACCTAAACTCCGTAGATTCTGTACCGATCTTTCGCGTTTGAATTCCAAACTTGAACCAACCACGCGATTTAATTAAATCTGCGGAATATGAAATTAGAACACTAGTTTCAAGATTAAATTAAAAGGAAAAACAAAGAAAACAAAGATCATGTTCTCCAGATCAGATCTTCAGATCTGTATCCCAATGCTGTTCAGATCTGCTACTGGTGAGGATTCCACAGATCTGTGATGTAGGCCGAAGCAGAAAAACACTTCCTTCTCCCCTCTACAAGCGCCGCCCCTCTCTCTCTCTGATCTAGGGTTTTGACTGATTTGAATAATCACAAAGTGGCTTGGGTTTCTGAGAGAGAGTGGTCTATTTATAGACCCAGGGTTTTATCTCTAATGGGCTACTGGGCCTTTTTTAGCATATTTAATTGGGCCAGACCTGAGACCTAATGCAAATAATAAAGTGGGTCTATAAATTAATTAATTCCCATGTCCACAACCCAGGACACAATTAATTAATTAATATTAATTCTTTTTCACCACAGAATTAATACTGACCTACCCCTTTATTACCATGTTATGAGAACGGGCTGCATTAATTGAGAATCCCCATATTTAAGGTTACCGGACATTCATTAAATAATCGGAGCTTCTGACAAGCTCTATCTACAATTAATTAATATCTTATTATTCCTGAGTAGTACCACTCAATCCTTATCACTCATGCCTGAACTTAATCAGCCTGCAGGACTTTGGCATGATGAATGTCATTGAGCTCCTCAAGGAATGTCCCCATCCTATTACTCGGATATGGTTACCTAAACCCAGTCTCAGGCAGTACTACACGAACTGTTGTTACCAAAGATGTAGAAATACGAGCACGTTACTCAGGCTCTCCACCATGTCAAGTCAAAGCAACAGTCAACCCGTGCAAACCCCTGAACCTTCGTTAGGGTTTGGACTCAATCAATATCGAGATCTTGTATTCGCTGATGTCAGACAGTCGAATACATCTCACTGCTGTCCATCAATACGCCACCCTTGCATACCAGCATGTCAAGTAACCAAGACAGACTACTTATTCCGACGATGCCGCAGCCATCCGGACAGACGTATCTTCATACGTTGTCTCGGCTGTGATCATGTTTTTGTCTCACCAGGTTAATTGATCATACTGTCATCTGCGATCTACTACATGCCGTATGATCGTCCCTATCGGTGAGATAAAAGGATACCAATGTTACATACATGTAAGTTTGTTTGACAGATAGGAGAAATAAATCATTGTATACACATTATAATAAATGCTTTCAGTATACAAAACTCATCAATCTCCCACTTATACTCAAAGCATAACTAACCTATTACAGGGTATACAGTCCGTCTATCTAGCCTGCTATCTCTTTAACCACTGTCAGTGGTCGGCATCCACCTCAGACCCAGCTCACGAATATGTATTTCGTAAACTTTCTGCGGTAAGCTCGATCAGCAAGGTTGTCCTTAGTGTCAATCTCCTTGATCAGCACATCACCTCTCGATACGATTTCTCATATGATATGGTACTTTCTCTCTATGTGTTTGCTTGCCCTGTGAGACCGCAGTTCCTTTGAGTTAGCCACTGCACCAGAGTTATCACAATAAATTGTGATGCTCCTCGGCAAACTCAGAATCACGCCCAACTCTAAAAGGTAGTTCATGAGCCATACCCCCTCTTTCGAGGCATCGGAGGCGGCGACATATTCCGCCTCCATGGTGGAGTCAGCAATGCGTTTATGCTTTGAGCTCCTCAAAGATACAACTCCACCTCCCAGGGTAAACACATATCCTGAGGTCGATTTCTTCTCATCCTGGTCCCCTTGGAAATCCGAGTCTGTATAACATACAGGGCACAAATCCTTACTTTGATAAACTAGACAGTAATTCCTAGTTCTCTTCATTTACTTGAGGAAGTGCTTTACCACCGTCCAATGCACCTGTCCAGGGTTAGACTGATATCTTGCTACCATGCCAACGGCATAACAGATATTTGGCATGGTACACAGCATCGCATACATGAGGCTACCCATTGCCGAAGCGTATGGTACAAGACTCATCTCATCTTTCTCCCGCTGTGTCTCAGGACACTGCCCACTAGAAAGATGAACGCCATATCTGAAAGGTAGCAAGCCTTTCTTGGCGAGTTGCATGCTGAACCGGGCTATCATAGTATCCACATAGGATGTGTGGGATAAGCTCAACATTCTTCTCTTATGATCTCGTAAGACCTTAATCCCAAGAATGTAGCCAGCTTATCCCAAATCCTTCATTTGGAACTGTTCGGATAACCAAACCTTGATTTCCGACATCACTCCCTCGTTGTTTCCAAATAGGAATATGTCATCAACGTAAAGTGCAAGAAAAACCACGCTCCCACTGACACAAAGTCGGTAAACACAACTTTCGTTTTCCAACTATGCAAATTCATAGGATTTAATCACATCATTGAAACGTAAGTTCCACGACCTCCAAGCTTGCTTAAGTCCATACAAGGACTTCCTAAGCTTCCAGACAACATGTTCTTCGCCCTTGCATATGTAACCCTCGGGTTGCTGCATATAGATGTCCCTACCTTCTTCAAGGTAACCGTTTATAAAAGCAATTTTGACATCCAACTGCCAGATCTCGAGGTCCATATGCGCAGCTATGGCAAGGACTATCCGGATGGATTTGAGCATGACTACGGGTGAAAAGATTTCGTCATAGTCAATGCCCTCTTTCAGACTATAACCCTTTGCCACCAGCCTGGCTTTAAAAGACGTGACTTTTCCATCCGCCCCTTTCTTTCTCATGTATACGCATTTGCACCCTATGGCCCTAAAGCCATCCGGCAAATCAGTTTTCTGGTATACATCCATAGCAGTTATGGATTCAATTTTGGAATCCATGGTGACACGCCATTTTTCAACATCCTTGTCCTGCACTGCCTCTTCGTAAGTCAGTGGGTTAGAGTCCTCGTGTCCGTCTTCCGGGCTCAAGTCCGAAGACTCACCCACGAACATGTACCTTTCCGGCTGGAAAATAACTCTCCCACTACAATGAGGCATCGGTGCCGTGTCAGTAGTAGGTGCAGTAACGTGTGGTTCTGCACCTTGCACTAAAGAACGTGTCTGTGGTGTTGTACCTCTCACAGGTGCACCCACATCTACACGTTCCTCTTCCCCTTGGAATTTCATTCTCGTTTTCAATTTCTTGAAGAACGATATCACTCCTTGACTTGTCATTACTCACATACTCGTCCTCCAAGTATCTAACATTGGTGCTAACAATGACTTTCTGACTCTCGGGACAGTAAAAGTAACCACCTTTCGTTTGTCTGGGATACCCTATGAACAACATTACTTTTGACCTGCTTTCTAACTTATCAGGTTCCTTCGATAGTACGTGTGCCGGACAGCCCCATACTCTAAACTTGCACAAACTTGGTTCGTGACCAAGGAAGAGATCAGAAGGCGTCTTAGGAACTGATTTAGAAGGCACCACATTTAACACGTAAGCTGTTGTTTCCAATGCGTAGCCCCAAAACGAAATTGGTAAGTTTTCATAACTCATCATTGATCTTACCATCTCTAGAAGAGTCCTATTTCTTCTTTCAGCTACACCGTTTGCTGGGGAGTACCCGGTGCAGTCCACTGGGATGTTATCCCATTTTCTGACAAATACTGCAGGAACTCGTTACCGATGTATTCTCCACCGTGGTCAGATCGCAGTGACTTGATAGTTTTCCCGGCCTTCTTTTCTACCTCAGCTTTGAACTCTTTGAATTTCTCAAAGCATTCAGACTTGTAGCAAAGCAGGTAAACATATCTGTACCTTGAGTAATCGTCAATGAAAGTGACGAAGTACTCGTACCCTCCACGAGCCTGCATGGACATCGTTCCACATAAGTCAGAATGGATCAATTCCAACACTTCCTCTGCTCGAGACTGACTAGCCTTGAAAGGCCTAGTTGACATATTGCCCTCGATGTAGGATTCGCAGACTTGATAAGGTACAGCTCGGACTAAGTCCAATGTACCGTCATCTGCAAGTCGCTGAATTCGCTTCAAGCTGATGTGACCCAGTCTCAAGTGCCAGAGATAAGTAAGATCCTCATCAGAAGAAGTAAGTTTTCTTTTTCTAGGATTATCAATTACGGATGAATTACATGCAATATTTGCGGAAGACTTATGATTACAGTTAATAACATAGAGAGAATTATTCAGCATCCCACGACAGATAACACCGTTATTACCAATGATAGAAACACCACTATAAAAAATAACTAAATATTCGTCAACGTAAAGTTTGGTAACTAAAATAAGAGTCTGCCGAAAATCCGGCACGTACAAAACATCTCTCAAAGTTAAAACAGAATCATCCAAGTACAAGGTGAAATCTCCAATGGCAGCTGCACTCACTTGTGCTGCGTTCCCCATTGAGATGGTAACCTCGTCATTCTTCAGCACCCTCCTTGGTGTGAACCCTTGCAAAATGTAACAAACATGATCAGTAGCTCCAGTATCCACTACCCACGAATGAGTAGAAATCGATGCTAAACTTGTTTTCGTTACAAATGCGAATGACGTACCTTTTCCTTTAGCATTCGGACAATCCACCTTTCCACATCCAGCACACCTCTTCTTCTTTGGAGTGACCTTAACCCTCTTCACCTTCCTTGACTTGCTTTCACTGTCTGCTTTCCTGAGCTTGCTTTCAACACCGTCATCTCCAACCTTAGAAGTGGTCGATTCAGTACTAGAAGCCGTCAGAACAGGCATTCGTGCTCGCATAGAAGATTGCTCCACCACAAGGTCCTCAAGTAGCTCATGCAGAGCATACTCTCCCCTCGTAGCAGCAACCACCTTAAAGTCATAAAAGGAGTTCGGAAGAGAGTTTAGGACAATATCAATCTCGCCTTGCGCACTGATATTACCACCCCGCACTTTAAACTACCTCATGAGATCAATCATAGACATCATGTGCTCTGTCAGCGAACTCTCTTCAACCATCTTCTTGCACACAAGATCATGCACAAGTTTATAATTAATAGTCCGCTCCATGTTGCCATAGGCTGTCGAGAGTTCCTTCCAGATCTCTCCAGCCCTTTTGAGATACTCATACTTGTGCATTAATTTTCTAGACAGGGAACCCGTGATGAGCCAGAAAGCAAACTCATCAGCATCCTCCCATCTTTCATAAAATCCAAGCTCAAGTTTGCAGACCTAATCACGAGTACGCAACAGTGGATCCATGAAAAGAACGTATGCTTGATTTTTCAAATAAAGGACGTGTTTGATGCAAAAACTCCATTAAGGGAAGTTTGGACCAGTTAAAGGATTGAGAGCAAGTAAATGATCGACAATAGACATAGACATATATGAAACTATAAAGAATCTTAAATAAGAACATACATGTAGAACTTAGAAAACAAATGCATTGAAAACCTTTTAATAAATCAAACACAAATGTTTTCCACTAATTACCCAAGTGTTCCCACCGTAAGCTACACTCGTAGACATTTACGATGTCACCCTCAACCAGAACTGCGGGTTTTAAGCCCCAATTCATTTAATTTCACTACCATGTCAGGAACCTTTTGACACTAGAAATTAATAATTAGTGAAAACCTTATACCAAGCCATCTCTCAAGAACAGGGATGCAATTCTTGCATTATATTCTAAGATGCTTCTAAGCCATTAACCACAAATTTAACTCCGGCCAGAAGAGACAGTTTAGCATGGCACGTAACCATACCGCACAGCCCTTAAAGCTTTTGTTATCTATAATTTAAATCAATCCTAGAATACTTATGAAAGAGATCTACGCAAGCTACACTCGTAGACGTTTATGCAAAGCCCTCCCACTATTTACATGATTTAAATTGTTTGTCTAGAAATCCCAACAACCGTACCCATGCACCTCTAGGAACTAGCAAGCTACACTCGTAGACGTTTACTAGAATGAGAAATACACTTACAGCCTAGGACCGCTTTGTGGAGGTCTATTGATTTTAATTAAAAAAATTCGCTTAGTATTTTTCTTTTAAAATGTTTCTTATATGCGCACATATAATTTCTTTGTTATTATATTTTCCAAATTTTTGCATGTAAATAAACAAGCCCAAAAATTCCCAAAATATAATCCAACAAAAAAATTAATCACATAAGCATGCTTGGAAAACTGTAAATAATAAAAGCAGTAAATCATGCTTTTCCTATTAGATACACATGCTTAATTGCGCACATAATAAATCACATATCATACGAGGACAATTAAGGCAAACAAAAATTCCTCGTGGCCCCACAAAATAGGAAAAAATAAAATCCTAGCTATTACAATTTGGATTTGAATTTAATTGGATAAATTCAAATCCTCTAGGGCCTCCAAATCTTCATCCACCAAATCTTTTGGGATTTAGGGTTTTGTGATTTGATGATTGGCCCCAAACCCTAATTCAAACCTAGGGTTTACACAAGATTGTACCAACCACCAAAACACAAGCCATCGCGATGGGACAGGAGCCGTCGATGATGACATAGCAGCCACCGCGCGCTTGCTCGCGCGCGCGCGCCCCGCGCCGCCGGCTGTGCTCTGCTCGCCGCCGTACGCCCGCACGCTGCTGCCGGCCTGCCACTGCCGCCGTCCTCCCACGACCGCACGCGCGCGCGGCCACCTGTCGCCACCGCCCAGTCCGTCGACCTCCGTCTTCGTTCTTCGTCCTCGACCCGTCCAATTACAGATTTGAAATAAAATTACAAAATCTATTCTCTTACAATTTTTAAACAAATCTATACTAATCACGGATTTTCTCGTGATTTACAAAACAGATTCAACCCTACACGGATAAACTATCGCGGGCTGAATCAAACGGGTTGCCACGAGGAACAAAAACCATCCACGACATATAAAAAATTCGTACATGCATATTTGAATTAATTATATACAATAGAGCCATAAATCAGAAACCTGGCTCTGATACCAATTGTAGGGATTTTCAGTGAACCGAATCACAAAAACCCATGTGAACCGGATCGATTTATGGATATTGCATATAATCTAAATTCACAAAAACCTAGCATGCTCCTATGAATTTAATGCAATTCATGGATTATAAAGTTTACCTGAACTCCGTAGATTCTGTACCGATCTTTTGCGTTTGAATTCCAAACTTGAACCAACCACGCGATTTAATTAAATCAGTGGAATATGAAATTAGAACACTAATTTCAAGATTTAATTAAAAGGAAAAACAAGGAAAACAAAGATCATGTTCTCCAGATCAGATCCTCAGATCTGTATCCCAATGCTGTTCAGATCTGCTACTGGTGAGGATTCCACAGATCTGTGATGTAGGCCGGAGCAGAAAAACACTTCCTTCTCCCCTCTACTGGCGCGCCCCTCTCTCTCTCTAATCTAGGGTTTTGACTGATTTGAATAATCACAAAAGTGGCTTGGGTTTCTGAGAGAGAGTGGTGTATTTATAGACCCAGGGTTTTATCCTTAATGGGCTACTAGGCCTTTTTTTCAGCATATTTAATTGGGCCAGACCTAGGACCTAATGCAAATAATAAAGTGGGCCTATAAATTAATTAATTCACATGTCCACAACCCAGGACACAATTTATTAATTAATATTAATTCTTTTTCACCACAGAATTAATACTGACCTACCCCTTTATTACCACGTTATGAGAACGGGCTGCATTAATTGAGAATCCCCGTATTGAAGGTTACCGGATATTCATTAATTACTCGGAGCTTCTGACAAGCTCTATCTATAATTAATTAATATCTTATTATTCCTGAGTAGTACAACTCAATCCTTATCACTCGTGCCTGAACTTAATCAGCCTGCAGGACTTTGGTACGATGAATGTCATTGAGCTCCTCAGAGAATGTCCCCATCCTATTACTCGGATATGGTTACCTAAACCCAGTCTCATGCGCTACTACACGAACTGTTGTTACCCAAGATGCGGATATACGAGCACGTTACTCAGGCTCTCCACCATGGCAAGTCAAAGCAACAGTCAACCCGTGCAAACCCCTTAACCTTCATTAGGGTTTGGACACAATCAATATCGAGATCTTGTATTCACTGATGTCAGACAGTCGAATACATCTCACTGCGGTCCATCAATACGCCACCCTTGCGTACCAGCATGTCAAGTTACTAAGACAGACAACTTATTCCGACGATGCCGCATCCATCCAGACAGACGTATCCTCATACGCTGTATCGGCTGTGATCAGATTTATGTCTCACTCGATCAAGTGATCATACTGTCTTCTGCGATCTACTACACGCCGTATGATCGTCCCTATCGGTGAGACAAGAGGATACAATTGTTACATACATGTAAGATTGTTTGACAGATAAGAGAAATAAACCGTTGTATACTCATTATAATAAATGCTTTCAGTATACAAAACTCATCAATGTATATAAGGAAAAGGATCCATCTATCAAATATTAATAAAATAGACAAAACTTTGATAGTATTTATAATGTGTTAATCGAGTCGTCTTACACTAACATAGAAGAAAAATGGAAAACATTAAATGGGGATGTTTAATTATGAGATTGCAATTCCAAGTGTCTAGTAGTGTAAAGACATTAAATGACGAATTGACCATATCATTGTAGCACACTCCTTTTTTCTCAATATAGTCTGTTGCATGGTTGCATGCCCCTTACACCTCTCTCTACTTTCTCATGCAATCTAGAAAGAGTTCGGGGGTATTAAAGATTTAATTCCACTCCACTCTCCAAATTCTCAATTTCAATATAGAAGAATATATTTCTATATATAGATACTTTTGTTCAAATAAGATAACACTTTCTCAGGGCGAGAGGATCCTCTGCAGTTTTAATAAACATAGCATGCGGTGCTGTGCCATATGCGATGCCGTTTTATTTGCAAAAGCTATACTGATTCTCCACATTTTTTATTCATAAAGTAATAATTTTTTTAAAACACAATTTATTGTGTACAAGCAGCAGTTTTCTTTTTTCCTCTTCAATAACGAAGGATGTGGATTTTTTAAACAAATTTTCTTTTTGTATAACTAATTTTAATTGTAAGACATATTAAAAATTATTAACTACTCCCTCCGTCCCGCTATATTAGGCACGGAGGGAGTTGGCACAATAACCAAGGAGCAGTTTTTAAAGAATGATTAACTAATAAAATATTATTAAAATAACACTAATTAAGAATTAAGAAAAAAGATAAGGGCATGTCAAAACTTTACATAAATTAACAATAAAGATTTCTGAAATCTGTTTTGAAGCAAAAACAAAAACATAAATGTGTTTTCAAGGCAAATTTCCTCCAATGAAGCTGCAACAACCTTCAATATCTGGGAAGCTGCAAAAGAAGTAAAATTAAGAGATGAAACATTACATTTGATAGACATTTCAATATCAGAAAACTGCATTAATTTCGAACTTAATCTACATTCCTAAATCTCTGCACCATCTATTTATTTCTCAAGATTTTGAACTAGGATTATCAAGAACCCAGATGACTAGAGACAAATTCCCAAAAACAGCAAAGAAGAGATGGAGATAAACAGCAACAGATTGTCAGCCAACTAAATTGCAAGAATGTTTGCGTTTAAACACTATTAGTAATTTTTACGTGCAAACTTCTTCGAAAAAGATGAATTCGTTCGATTGATCTACATTAATTACTAAAAGTTGGAGAAAAGTACCGAGTTTTCTGGGTGCTTGGAAGATATCAATATCGTAGTGTTGCCATGTTCTTTCCTATCTCTATTCCATTTTTCTGCACCGTCTTTCTCACTCAATCCGTCCCATCATCAGCCGCGTCCACCACGGCTGCGACGGCGATTTCGCCATATCCTTCTCCTTCACCACCTCGAAGCCAACCTTCTTAGCCACGTTGGCGATGTCACTGTAGCTCCGAAGCCCTGGAAGCGCGTCGCCTCTTTCGATTCCTTGGATCACCTCAACGTACTCCGCGTCGTCGCCGCAGTAGAGCTCCGTCGTCACCCACCTACGCCGTCGCCGGGGTCGAGGAGTTGATGGTGGTGAGAGGCGACGTGAATGAGAATTTGGGAGATTAGGGTTCGAAGTTGAGAGGGGGAGGCGGCACAAATGACAAATTATTTAGGAGAATTGGGTTTTAGGGTTAAGGGTAGGATAGTCAATATAAGAAATAGTGGGGGTATGGAAGTCATTTTAGGTATAGTTAATTTTAATTAAGATGTGTTAATTTTTTGCCAATTTAGGAAATGTGCCTAATAAATGGGACGGACCAAAAAGGAAAGTGTGCCTAATATGGCGGGACGGAGAGAGTACATATTATACTTTGGAACTCATTAAGTATGAAATTGACTGTAACTCTATTTTTTGGAAAGTTCAATTACCAAAGATACAAGTAGAACTTTAACTCTCCAAATGCCCACAAACTGTTCGACTCAAGAAAGGATATTATAAATTAGAAGGTAATAAGGTCTAAGAAAAAATAATACTCCATACAACAAGAAGATTTTAAACTTTAGGCCTTTCGTATTACATACATCTAATATTCTAAGAAAGTTAAATTAATATTATTGTCATGTATTCAACAAAACTAACATGTCATCTTTCTATATAATTTCTATTTCAAAAGTTCTTTTTACGATGGGAATGCTGGATGTTTGCATATATAAGGAAACGATCCATCTATCAAATATATATACAAATAAAAAACAAAGAAGACAAAAACTTGATAGTATTTATAATGTGTGGATCGAGTAGTCTTTCACTAACAAAGAAGCAAAATGGAAAGCATTAAATGGGGATGGGGATGTTTAATTATGAGCTAGCAAGTCTAAGTGTCTAGTAAGGTAAAGACATTAAATGACGAATTGATCATATCAATGTAGCACACTCATTTTTTCTCAATAAAGTGTGTTGCATGGCTTCATGCCCCCTACACCTCTCTCTACTTTCTCATGCAATCTGAAATAGGCTTCGAGGATATTAATGATTTAATTCCACTTCACACTCTATATTCTCAATTTCAATTCAAAAGAATATATATATATATATATATATATATAGGGATTGGATCTCATGCTAAAATATTAAATATGTTAAATAGGAATGATTTTCATCCATTGATTTTGATGAAATCTAAGGCTGAGATTTCTCAGATTTATGGTTATTAAATAACTGCAACATTTAAATTCCCTAATTTACCCTTATGCAATAACTAAAAAATAATAATAAAAAACAATTATCATAACCGTCCATCACATCTAATCTAATGGCTCACAATTATTCTCATTTAGCATATTTTAATCTATTAGCATATGATCCCTTCTATATATATATATATATATATATATATATATATTCTTGTTCGAATAGGATAACAATATATTAGGGGTGTTAATGCCAAATTCTCTGGAGGGTATCAATTTCAATACGCAAATTCAGAAAAAATCTCCACTATTTGTAGAAAAAATATTTTTTTAGTACTGTATAATTGAGCTATGTAGTATCTATTCATTCTCCTCTTTTTCCTTTAATTTCAATAAAAATACATATAAAATGTAGTAAAAAAATTTTTCTCAAAGTCTCATGCAATAAATTAGATAATCATAAATTATAGTACTTCAAATGAACCTAATTCTTCAAGTTTACCGATGTCAACTACTATCTTCGATTACAATCTTGATTATTTAAAATAAAGATAATACGCTATAAAAAGAATTGCAGATTTGTGACAGATCTAAAGAGTATGAATCCTTCGCAAATTATTATAAGTATGTCTGTCGCAAATTTTATCATCACAGTTTTTAAAGTGATAAATGATAATAATTCCTAGCCATTCATATATATATGTAAAACAACAATCAAGGTTTGATATTTTCCGTGTTCATTTTTGCTTGTTCTCTATAGTAAATCTTATCTTTCTTTTTTGCGTAAATTTTTTTATCTTATCTCAAATATGATGCATTAAAGTAAAAAGTTTTGTATTCGTGTTCGTTTTGAAGTTATAATGCATATTATACAAGATATAATTAAGTAATTTAACGGTAAATACACGTAAGATGATAAAATAATTTTAATGCAGGTAAAAGAACAAAAAAATGTAGATATTATAAATAAAAGAAAAAAAATGGTCTATTCACATTTCTCACGTTAAGGAGTCATTATCACGTTGGCGCCATAAATCCGCGGGTTCGATGGCGATGAAATGGCGACGGAATTTTCATCGCAAAGTTTAGCAACGAAAAATTCAGTCACAATTTTATTGTGAAATTTTAAAAAGGATAATTCTATTCATAGCTCCCAGATTTCTCTTCAGAGCTCCCAAAAATATTTTATGCATAAATAATTATTTTTTAGACTATTTTACCCTTAGAGCTTTCTATTATTTAAATGTTATTATATTAAAATACAGCCTTATCGCATCCCCAAATATTTATAAATTTAAAAAAAATTAAATATATCTCCACTTAAATACAAATTGCAACCAACACAGTTTTACGTAATTGCTCTACTCGTTGCCCACCCACATTGCCATTTATTTAAGGATATTAATTATAATAGCATTATTCTTCATCTACAGATAAATATATGTGCGTATTCAAAAGCTTCAAAAAATAATGAGCATTAACGTTTGATTATTCACTCTTTGATTTTGTGTTTGTTTCATTTTGTATCAGTACTTCTATCATATTTTTTGAGATGTTAATTTACTAGTTTTGCTGATTTACATAACAATTCATTCAGGATATAAAATTATGTTGGGGGAACCACCAACTCGACATTTGTATAATATTGTCTGCTTTGGGCCAAAACTCTCACGGTTTTGCATTTGGGCATCACCATCCCAAAAGGCCTCATACTAATGGAGTTGGGTGAACTCTTATATACAAGAAATCTCATTCTTGTTTCTCCGATGTGGGACATGGGCTTGCCACACCCAACAATTCTCCCCTCAAAATTCAAGGACCACAATCCCGTGTCCTTCCCCTCGATAACAATTCATCTTGCACCGCCGTAAACTAACGGGACTAGCTGCCTGACCACCACTATCAGGAAGCTTTCGACACAAGACACCCATTATATGGAGGTTTGTTGAGGGCTTCCTCCCCTCGAGCCTTGATCCGTCTCAACTCATCTTGCACTGCCGTTAACCCACGGGACACGCCGCCTGACCCCCTACAATATCAGGAAGCTTTTGACATAAGGCACCCAGAGACGATCCCCGCTCGAATTGAGGGCTTCCCAAATTTACTCCAGAGTCCACCACCACCTCGGTCCCCCGAACCCTGCTCGAACTAGGGTACCACGTGTTCGATCTACGTTCACCGCACCAATCTGTTGGGGAACCACAAACTCGATATTAGTATGATATTGTCCACTTTGGGTCAAAGCCCTCACGATTTTGCACTTGGGCATCACCATCCGAAAAGGCCCCATACTAATGGAGTTGGATGGACTTTTATATACAAGAAATCTCATCCTTGTTTCTCCGATGTGGAACATGGGCTTGTCACATTCAACTAATTAAATAATTAATTATTGATTCATTATGCTTATTACTGTTGTTTTCGTTCAAATGAAAAAACCCAACTGAGTAGCCAATATAAAAAATGTACGACAAATTTATTGAAGTTTAGATTTTAGGATTTTTAAATTTTGGGCTATACAAATGGGTATATAAATAAGGGTTTACTAGGTTTTACATTATGGGGATATAAATGTCTATGAAAAGATTAGTTAATTCTTTTTTTGAGACTATAAAAAAAAATTTGGGGTTATGAATAGAATCATCCTTTTAAAAGTTCTTTCCATCGCAAATCTGTTTACAATCAGTGGCTAAATGGCGCCGATCCATTTTTGTCCCGTCTCAATTCTGTCGCAATTCCATGAATTTTTGTGTGATAGTACACATCAAAAAAATAATGCAAATATTATATTTTATAGATAGTGTATGTACTAAATTCTTTTTACAGAAGTTGAGAGAAGATTGTAGCTTAGAATCAATAAAACGGCCAAAAAATGTACAGATGTAAAGATTTATTTATTAAATCTCTTTCTACTAACTATAATAAATGACAATTGAGGTTCTTTATTATCCGTAAACACTTCAAATAATTATGTTGATGAGGAATAACATTTATTATAAACATGGCAAACTTAATAGATGTATCATTTTTTTTAAGAAACCCGAAAAGTTTTGCTATATGTTACTAAGACTATCTCTTTCTTAACCAAAAAATAAATAAACAAACTCACAAACCAATTAATTTCATTTAAACTATTAGTAAATAGTTGGATGTGAAATATAATTCAATTAAAATAAATAAATAAAATTTGAAACATTGGAAGTTCATTAAATACTTATAATCATTGCCAATATTTCCATTATTTATTTTGTGATGTCTTCACCCACTTCATAACACATCAACAACTGCAAATCATACTTGATCGGCTCAACAACAGTCTGCAGTAATTTAAAATTAACGCAAAAACAAATCAAGACACCAAGACAAAATTTAAACTAGAAATTCATTTTTCAAGTACGATTTAAATGTCCCTTTGCTCTCCAATGGTAGGAGACGTGCAAACATCTTCCCAATACCTACATTGTTAAAGTTCCAAAGTGAATATTCAGAATATGCATGAAGAAGAAAGTGTTCGCAGACTTAGCTAGAATGATAAAATTGATGTTTCCACATCATCACAAAAAAAAATGCATAAAGTAGGAAACACCTTAATATTATTTTAATTTTTATTTTATTTTATGTTTGAACACGTGAGTTTGTTGGGCTTGGAGTATGATGTACATATATTTTTTAGTGTGGTGTACAACATAATTTTTTCTAACTTGTTCTTCAAGAATGTCGACAATTTTATTTGACTTCTACATACATTAACTTACATAATTTTATTTGAAAGGATATGATCAAATAGTAAATAAAAGATAATTATACCTCGATTCCTGGCGTGTGCAATAGCAAGTTTCAACATAAACGATACCACCTCCCTTTGTCGTGCCTCTTTCCAGTGCATACGTGTGAAATGAATATGTAACTGTTGGAGATCGTTCTTTCTTGGGGCTTTAGAAAGAGGTCGTGTTCAAACTGGTACAACTGATACTTCTCTCAAGATGGGAAATACCCAATGTAGAGTTGTATAGTTGCAACAAGGTCGCCATGTTCGTCCCTTTACCCCCAATACTAGGTAGTGGGCTCGAAGTCATTTGATCAAACAACCATCTGGTATATTAAGTTTTGATACTACTCATTACAAAAAAAAAAGATTAGCAACCCAACCCAAATTCATTCGTGCAAAAATAAATTTAAATCGGAAGCTTACTTACAAGAGGGATGTCGTCCCAGTAATAATTTGATCGTAACCAAGCTATTAGCTAGAAGAACAAATTAGAACAAAATCAGAGACTAAGTTGATTATATGAAGTTTGATTACACATTTTTTGCACAGAACACATTTGATTACAATTATTACTATTTATTGGTTGTATATAAGCCTTCGCACATGAGAGTCAATAAACTGAATTTTCTTCTATTACACTTAGTTATATTAGTGTACATCCATACCAATCCCCCCCCCCCCCCCCCCCACTTTTCCATTCCACCGATTCCACACCTTGCTTCCCTACCCCTTTTCCCCCAATCAACTCTTTTTCTTAGATGGTTAATTTTGGATTGCTGTAAATTGTTCATGAAACTATAAAGTATGTTTTCAATAAATCAAAGATGTGCTATGAAGTGGGTGAAAGTGGTACTTACTAAGTACTGCTGCAGGTCAATTTCTTTTCGCATTGACGCGCAGATCCACTTTCCCAACTTATATAGAAAATTTAGGTGTTCTATTTCCTTTTTTTTGCACAGAACACAGTTGGTCACAATTATTACCTTTTATTGGTTGTATATATGTCTTCGCACATGTTCGTCAATAAACTGAAATTTCTTCTATTACACTAAGTTATATTATGGTACATTCGTACTGACCCACTCTTTCCCACCAACACCGACTTCCCTTCCCCCCACCTTCCCTTCCACCGACCCCAACCCCCTTCCCTTCCCCCTTCCCCCCACCAACCCCCTTTCTTATATGGTTAATTTTGGATTGCTGCAAATTGTAAATGAACCAATCAAGTATGGTTACAAGAAATCATAGATGTGCTATGAAGTGGGTGAAAGTGGTACTTATTTGGCACTACTGCAGGTCAATTTCTTTTCGTATCGACGCATAGATCCACTTTCCCAACCTGTATAAAAATGTTAGGTGTTCGGTTTTCCTTTTTTGCAAAGAACACATTTAGTCACAATTATCATATCTAATTATTCTTATAGATCCACACAAACCAAATTTCAACATAAAATTATTCATGTCATGACTACTCTGCAATACTCATAGATGTACCCAAATATAATATAGTGCAAAAAGAAGAGAATTAATTGGGATTTGTGTGGAGTCATATATACAACCAATAAATGTTAATGATTGTGACCAAATGTGTTCGGTGCAAAAAAAGAAACCCAACATGTAAGTTTTCTAAACATTAGGAAAGTGGATCCGCGCGTCAATGCAAAACAAAAATTGACCAACAACCGTAAGTAGTAAATACCACTTTCACCCACTTCATAGCACGTCAATGGCTGCAAATCATACTTGATTGGCTCATCAACAATCTGCAGCAATCCAAATTTAACGCAAACACAAATCAAGACACATTTCAAATATAAATCAATTTTTAAGTACGGTTTAAAAGTCCCTTTGCTCTCCAATGGTGGGAGACGTGCAAACACCTTCCCAATACCTACAATTGTTACAGTTCAGTGTTCATCCAAAGAGAACATACAGAATATGCATGAAGAAGAAAGTGTTCGCAGACTTAGCTGGAATGATAAGATTGATGTTTCCACGTTATCACAAAAAAATGCACAAATGTTGTGTGTGAATTACACTAGTGCAAGTGTAAACTATCAAGTAATATCTAGAAGTACTCCAGAGTCGAATCCTACAAGGAGTGCCTTATGTGTAGAATTGAGCACACATTAACATGCAAAAGATCAACTCAATATTTATTTGCAGATGAAAATCAGTAACCAGCTTGAGAATGGAATTAATAGGAAATTAAATCATATTTAAATTCAATAAACTCGCGAACAGTGAAATAAGGAATAACTCAGGTTGCTAAAAGTGATATGCTAGTAAAGATGCTGCAGCATTAACCTAGCATGAATCTCAGTTGCTAACCCAGCTATCTCAGCTCAGTTTTCCAAAAGTAGCTGATGTGCCTCTATTAATTTTAACTACCATATTCCTATGTAAGTCAGACAAATATTTTGCCAATCCAGAGCTCGGGGTTTGATAAGTTAGGATTTTCACCAACTTATCTGGTTGTTCTTTGACTAAATGTGTGGTGTAAAGATCGTTTTTGTACTTGTTTTCGTGCATGAATTGGCTTTTGTACCCGTAATATTGTGTTTGATGAATCATGCAGGTTTTTAGTCACAAACAGAGAAGAGTTGGATTTCCAGTTTCAGGTCCACGTCGATCGACGAGGATGTCTCGTCGATCGACGAGGAGATTGAAGAAGGAGCGATCGACGAAGGAAGAAAAGAGAAGATTGACGGAGGCAGCAATCACGTCGATCGATGCCATTCCACGTCGATCGACGAGGGTACTTCACCAGCGTCGATCGACGCCAATCTCCCACGATCGACGCAAAATCAGGATTCCTAGTCTGCATCTATTTTGAAGATAAAGCCATATCTACACCTAGATATTGTATGATACATTCTCCACTATTATATAAAGCCATGTAAAATCATTTTTCAAAGGAGAAGACATTAGAATAATTACAAGATTTTAGTATTGAAGATTGATTAGAGATTCCCAAGGTTTTTCAAGTTTATGTTTGAAGACAGAGTTCTGTGGGATTATTTTCGGATTCTGATTTTTATGCAATTCAGGTTTTATTCTTCTATGATGAACATTACTCTGAATATGTGTAACTAATCTCTTCCTCAGATTCTAGGGTTCGAATTATCAATGTATGCATGTTTTGATTAATTGAATTATTTTCCCTTTCCCTTCGTAGTTTGTGAGATCTGAGTTTAATTCATAATCTTGAGTTGTTGGCCACATCTTAGGATTAACTAGTTGATTACTTGAGACGTAACTGTAATAGTTTTCAATCGAAAGAGATTTTCACAATATAATCTGATTTCTTGTCGTAACTGAAGGAGATTGATTGTAGGGATAAATCTGTAGATCTTTGGAGTTAATTAATTTATCTTGAGACCGAGCGGAGATAGGTAATTGATTAATCTACTTTAAGAATTGTCCAACAAAGAAGTTCGTAATACTTTTCTGATGTTTCACTACGAAGAGGAATTAAAATTGGGAAATAATCAATTTATTCATTCATGTCATACTTGATAAGGAGATATTTCTAGAATCTGTATTTCTCATAACCGTTTTCAACCAAAGTATTTTAATTTACTGTTTACTTTTTACTTACAAGGATTATGATTTGCAAAACAACCAAAACCCAAAACTTTGCTTTTCCTAACCAGTATTTTAATAACGTCTGATTTAGTATTTAGGATTTTTCATCATTTCATTCCCTGTGGGATCGATAATTTTATTTGCCGCTATATTATTAGCTTTGCTAAGTCGCTTGTTAAATAATTTAGCGATCAAATTTTGGCGCCGTTGCCGGGGATTGAACAGAATTAATCTTACTATTAAATATGTGATTAAAGTACTGATTTAGGCTGTAATTTTTGTATTTTCCTTTAATTTCTCGTATTTTCGTAATTCACGTCGATCGACGCTTAATCTCTTCGATCGACGCCATATTTTCTTCCTCGTCGATCGACGCTTACTCTCGTCGATCGACGCAGTATTTGTTTTTAGATTTTCAGTTTTTCGTATTTCAGTTCGTTTCGTTTATTTTTAGTTTTACCTCACTACCTCCTTTGCTGTACAGGTAGTGCATGAGTACGAGAGCCAGAGGAAAGGACCCGCTATACTATCACCCGGATATTGAAGCCACTTGCAGAAAGATCCGAAAGAATAAACGTGCTCAGGAAGGCTCAAGCAGTCAAGCAATGGACGAACAACCACCAATTATTCAACCGCAACCACCAATGCTAACTGCAGAGGAGCAAGTTGTGCTTCTCCAAGAAGTTCAAGCTATGAGGGCACAGATCCAACAGTTCAACCTGGAGAGAGACCTCGAGAGGAACAACCCGAATGGAAAAGATGTTCGCCATAACCCACTGTTCGATGACAATCCCGACAATGGAGAGGATGACAACCAGGATCCACCAGGGGATTCTAACGATGAGGAAGAAGAGGAGGCCATGCAGAACCGGTATAAACCTCGGTTCAAGGAAACAGACTTAAGGATTGACATCAATGCCAATAATTTTGAACCGAAGACCGGATTGGTGCAGTTGGTACAGCAAAACCAATTTGGAGGAAGACCAACTGAAGATCCCTATGCACACCTGGATAAGTTCTTGATGCTCTGCAACACTGTCAAAATCGGAGGAGTCAACAAGAGTGCCATCCGAATGCGTCTGTTCGCATTCTCTTTGCGGGATAAGGCACAATCATGGTTCACTGCATTATACAAGGGGAGCATAAGCACATGGACTAGAAGTGGACCGGGCCAAAGTGATAGCCATTGAAAAGATGCCACCGCCGACAAATGTTAAAGCTGTCCGAACTTTCCTAGGCCACGTCGGATTCTATAGGAGGTTCATCAAGGACTTCTCAAAGATATCTCGGCCCCTATGCAAACTTCTGGAGAAAGACGTCTCCTTCGTGTTTGATGACAATTGTTTGAAAGCCTTCGAGAAATTGAAAGAGGCACTGGTAACTGCACCAGTCCTGACATCACCAGACTGGGATGAGCCCTTCACGTTGATGTGCGGCGCCAGTGACTATGCTGTTGGGGCAGTATTGGGGCAACTAAAAGGAAGACTCTTCCATGTGATTTAGTACGCCAGCAAGAGCATGAATCCAGCCCAATGCAACTACAACACCACGGAGAAAGAGATGCTCGCGGTTGTCTATGCCTTCGACAAGTTCCAACCATATCTGATAGGCTCAAAGACAACCGTTTTCACCGACCATGCAGCCTTCAGATATCTGTTCGCAAAGCAAGATGCCAAGCCTAGACTGATCCGGTGGATACTGTTACTACAAGAGTTTAACTTGGAGATCAAGGACAAAAAAGAAAGCGAGAACGTGATTGCCGACCACCTTTCAAGACTCGAGCCACCGGTCGAAGGGGATGATCAGCAGATGATGATCCGAGAGACATTCCCCGACGAACAGATTTGCGCCGCTAGGGAATTAAAAGAGATGTACGAGTCCAAGACACCTTGGTATGCAGATTTTGCCAACTACTTGGTTGGCGGTGTTCTTCCTCCGGACTCTTCTCCATATGCAAGGAAGAAGTTTCTGCATGACGTCAGATTCTACTACTGGGAGGATCCCTACTTATGGCGTAGATGTGCTGATGGCGTCATTCGCCGCTGTGTGCCCCAGTCCGAGTGGCAACAAATCTTCGAAGCATGCCACTCATCGCCTAGTGGTGGCCATCACTCAGCCAACTGGACCGCATTCAAAATCCTTGTCAGCGGGTTCTACTGGCCATCCATCTATGAGATCTGCCGTGGATGGATAACGGGTTGTGATCACTGCCAGAGGACCGGCAACATCTTTGGAAGGAACGAAATGCCACAGACGCCGGTCATCGAAGTCGAGATCTTTGATGTTTGGGGGATCGACTTCGTGGGACCCTTTCCACCATCCCAAGGTTCTCATACATCCTCCTGGCAGTAGACTACGTATCACGATGGGTCGAGGCTACTCCAACAGTCACAAATGACTCCAAGGTAGTCATCAAGTTCCTACAGAAGCTGATAACGCGATTTGGGACACCAAGAGCCTTGGTAAGCGACGGGGGATCCCAATTCTGCAACAAATGGCTTGCTACCCTTCTCGCCAGATACGGAGTCAAACACCGAGTCACCACTCCATATCATCCACAAGGGAATGGGCTGACAGAGCTGTCCAACCGAGAAATCAAGCAAATCTTGGAGAAGACGGTGAAGCAAAGAAAGGAGTGGGTGGCAGTGCTTGATAATGCATTATGGGCATACCGCACCGCCTACAAAACACCAATTGGGACGTCACCCTACCAGCTGATTTTCGGAAAGTCCTGTCACTTGCCGGTGGAGATGGAGCACAAGGCTTGGAGAGCAGTGAAAGAACTTAACCTAGATTGGAGGACAGCCGCAGAAGAGCGAGCCATGACATTGAATGAATTAGAAGATTTCTGAGATGAAGCTTATGAGAACAATGTCATCTACAAGAATCTAGCGAAGAGGTTCCACGACAAAAGGATTCGCTCACATGTTTTCCATTCAGGTGACAATGTTCTTCTCTTTAAATCCCGTCTTCGATTCATGCCCAGGAAGCTACAATCAAAGTGGGCTGGACCATACACCGTGATCTGTCAATTTATGAACGGTGTAGTTGAACTAGCTGGCCAAGATGGGAAGAACTTCAAGGTGAACGGACAGAACCTGAAACCATACTTCACCCCACTTCAAATCAAAGCGGTGGAGAAGTACTACTTGAACCGTCCTTAAAGACACAGGTATTGTCGAGCTAGCGACATAAAACCAAGCACTGGTTGGGAGGTAACCCAACAGTTTACTGTTTTCTTTATTTCTGTTATTCAGTCGAGTCGAGTCAGTCATGTTTTGTATTTTCAGAAAATTTTCGAGTTGTTTTGGGTCCAATCATCTGTCGGAACACATCGATCGCTGCTTCTTGGCAGCGTTCGACGAGGAAATCCTGACCACGTTGATCGATGCAATTCTTCGTCGATTGACGAGGAAATTTTGTCTTCGTCGATCAACGGGAATGCCTCATCGATCGACGCGAACAATTCTGAGGCCGGACAGAGACGGGTTTAAAACCCAAAACCCTCATTCCTTTCACTCACAAACACACTTGCACTATTTATTTTTCTCTCCAAACACCCACTCGAATTTTCTTCTCTCCAAATCCGACGCTTCCACCCACGGTATGTATCCTAACACTCTCATCTTCGATTATTTCATATGATTGAAGGATTTGAGCATGATTTTGTTAGAAAATGAGTTTGGAACCCTTGCGTCCATTTTTGCATTTTTGACGATTTCGTTGCTTTCCATGATGATTAGTCGATATGATTGATTGTTTTAGTCGATATACTTCTTTGTCTTGGATGGGTTGCTTGGATTACTTTGAATTTGATGATCGTTGTTTGGGGGATAATTCTTGTTTGGGGGTGTTGTTCATGTCCTGCTATTTTTGAGATAAATTCTTTCAATCAATGATGTAATATGCTAGGATAGAGGGTGAATTGCTTGAATTTCGAATCAATTTTGCATGGGTAGATACATTTTGTGGACAATTGCACATTTGATTGTTGTAATGTTGGGAATTTTGTGAAGTTATTTTGATGAGCTTTGACATATTTTTCCACTACCCTTGCAGATTGATTATGGACTTCCAACCCACCTTCGCCAAAAAAGCTTATGAGCGAGGTTTTTGGAAACTCTCTAGCGACGAGTTTGCCATCCGACAGACACTCTACCCATGTCCGGAAACAATGCATCGGCTGGGAATTCGAGCGGATGTGGAAGCTCTTCTGCAGCGAGTAAACTGGAGTGCTTGGATGACAGCACGGTGGCCGACCTATCCGTCGCTTGTCTTGGAGTTTCTTGCCTCACTCCATTTTTATGAGGTTCAGCCAGAGTCAGAGCCTACCACCATCGCCTTCCAGCTTCTGAATGAGCACTACGAGATACCAAGGGACATGCTTGAAGAAATCTGGGGATTCCGGGAAGGGGGAGTTGGCTTTCTTCCCCCGAGCTTTGACATTGCCCACTTCTGGAGCCAGATAGCAACTGATGCTAATGAGGACTTGCGTGAGTTTGACTCGGGGAACCTGAAGGCTTTCTCCATCGACAATCCAGTGTTCCGGTATCTCCAGAGATGCATGGGGGTATCCATCACCGGCAGACACGAGAGCGGCAAGGTGAGAGTGGGGGAATTGTATGCCCTCTACTGCATGCTGACCGGTGAGGAGTTCAGTTTTGCGGCGTTGGTCATGGACCATTGGAGGCATCAGATCAAGGCCTCCAAGGGCAACATCTGGAGCGGGGGACTGATTACCCCGATTGCGGAGTATGTGGGCATCGATCTATCACAGATCGAGTCGCTTGAGGATGACAGTTGTGGCCTCGGCACCGGGACCTTGGTGAAGATGTTGATGCTGTCACCACAGGATGCGGGTTGGTCCCTGCGGATTTCCAACGGGGACAGGTTCCCACTTCCACAAAGGAACCTCACTCGCGTCACTGATTATCACTTCCGTGATAATTGGTTGATGAGCACACCCGCCCACTTGAGGCTCATGGTCGGAGCACAGGGAGGTCCCGGCACCTCCAGACTTCGTCACCGACTGCTGACTCAGCCCGACCAGCGACCACCACAGACGCCTTCAGAAGGGCCCGAGGAGGAGGATCCAGGGGATGAGAGGCATGATGGAGGAGGAGAGCGGATTCACGATCAGACTGGTGGGCATTTGTCCTGCCACTTTGCGGGAGAGTCTTCATCTTCCGGAGGAGTGGATCTGGCGATGACGTAACAGTTCATGCAGCAGCAGGCCATTTTGCATGGCGAGGAGCAAACCCGGCAGGCGAATTTTTGCCAGCACGTGACCACGAGGCTCAACACCCTCGACATGCAGATGCAGTGCCTTCTCCTGAACACCCAGCCCGACTCTGTCTACCTCCGACGCCACAGAGAGCACCAGGACCGCCGGCGGGGACTTCCCGTTTGGCCTGCCCCTGATGTTGAGATGGAGGATCCTCCGGAGGAGGAATGAGGTACCGTTTCCTTTTTCCTTATCTAACTTTCAAACTTGTTCACTCCTTCGAGTGAAACAAGTTTGGGGGGATGAGGATAGGAAAAGGGAAATGTTTGTTTGTTTTCATTTTACTGCTTTATTTTAATTTTTTGTTGTTTCGTTGTTTTTCTATTTTTGTTTTTTATTTTTGTTTTTTCTGAACCATCACCATCCTTGTTCTTTTGCTTCAGTGTGAACAATTGCTCTCTGCAAGGCTTTTCACTCAAAATTAGTATTTTTGAACTCTTGATTTGTGGTACTTGTTCTTAGTTGAATAGTCTTGAGTATTGTTTTAGGAGCTTTTGAACATAGGATAGTCGGAACTATTTTTTGATTATGTTGGTGTTGGAATTGAATACTTGTATTCCCTTGGAATTGAATTATTGATTGATAATTGAGATATTTGCTGATTAAGAATGATAATCCATGTGATAGAGTAGCCGATGATAGGAGCTGTTTTGCCTGATAAGTTGATCTTTGAAATATAAATTTTTGCATGATAACTGTTCAGAATTGGGTAATTGTTGAGTAACGAAAATTTCTACCTTGTGAGAAATTGTGCCATCTTTTCGTTTGATGAGTGACAAAGTCATTAGATTTACTTCCTAGAATTTGATCAATTTCTCTCTCGAGGTTGCATTAAGTGTGGTAATAAGGTGAAAATGATTTTAGGCATGTTCTTTCGTAGCCCATCTACCATACACTCGCCTTGAATTTTCACTTGCAACCCCCTTGAGCCTTGAAAAAATTTTCTTTCTTTGATCAGGAGGGTTGATGAACAAGAAACTGTGATTTATTGGAGGATGAAAACTGTGGGATTGTGATATGAGGTTGTGTGCAAAATTAGGGGTTCCTAAGGGTAAATTTCGAAAAAAAAAATGAGTGAACATTGGTGAATATGAATGAAAAGAGAAGAAAAAATAAATTTGAGAAGAAAAACTTCACATGTGTAGTTCACAAAAGCCAAAATAAATTTCGAACCCTGAAAATTACAAAAGAGAAGGAACAAGATTGTGTGTTAGAAGAAAAAATCATGTGGGCAAGATATGCTAAAGACTTAGTGTTTGAATGAAATATTTTGAGTCACTTAGCCAAAAATATCCTACCTCTTAGGTAAGCCACATTAAAACCAAATCAAGACCTTTCTGATTCCCTGAAAAACCACACTAACAAGCAGTGGAGAGATGAGAAATTTATCAAACCTATGGTGAGGTAAACTAAAACTTTGAATGAGTGAATTTCAAAGCCTTTTTACTTGATCGAGCGATGAGTGCAAACACTTCCCGGTGAGGTTCCTCCTCAGTAAATTAACAATTAGAATTTGTTTGGATTGCATGGTTTATGTGAATAAGTGATACTTAGATTGCAAAAGAAGCTTGTGAGGCATTGCACACTTGTATCTGCATTTGATTAGATTTCTTTTCTGTGAATTGATCGAGGACGATCAATGGTTTAAGTTTGGGGGAGTTGATAAGTTAGGATTTTCACCAACTTATCTAGTTGTTCTTTGACTAAATGTGTGGTGTAAAGATCGTTTTTGTACTTGTTTTCGTGCATGAATTGGCTTTTGTACCCGTAATGTTGTGTTTGATGAATCATGCGGGTTTTTACTCACAAACAGAGAAGAGTGGGATTTCCAGTTTCAGGTCCACGTCAATCGACGAGGATGTCTCGTCGATCAACGAGGAGATTGAAGAAGGAGCGATCGACGAAGGAAGAAAAGAGAAGATTGACGGAGGCAGCAACCACGTCGATCGATGCCATTCCACGTCGATCGACGAGGGTACTTCACCAGCATCGATCGATGCCAATCTCCCACGATCGACGCGAGTTCGGGATTCCTAGTCTGCATCTATTTTGAAGATAAAGCCATATCTACACCTAGATATTGTATGATACATTCTCCACTATTATATAAAGCCATGTAAATTCGTTTTTCAAAGGAGAAGACATTAGAATAATTACAAGATTTTAGTATTGAAGATTGATTAGAGATTCCCAAGGTTTTTCAAGTTTATGTTTGAAGACAGAATTCTGTGGGATTATTTTCGGATTCCGATTTTTATGCAATTCAGGTTTTATTCTTCTATGATGAGCATTACTCTGAATATGTGTAACTAATCTCTTCCTCAGATTCTAGGGTTCGAATTATCAATGTATATATGCATGTTTTGATTAATTGAATTATTTTCCCTTTCCCTTCGTAGTTTGTGAGATCTGAGTTTAATTCATAATCTTGAGTTTGTTGGCCACATCTTAGGATTAACTAGTTGATTACTTGAGACATAATTGTAATAGTTTTCAATCGAAAGAGATTTTCACAATATAATCTGATTTCTTGTCGTAACTGAAGGAGATTGATTGTAGGGATAAATCTGTAGATCTTTGGAGTTAATTAATTTATCTTGAGACCGAGCAGAGATAGGTAATTGATTAATCTACTTTACGAATTGTCCAACAAAGAAGTTCGTAATTCTTTTCTGATGTTTCACTACGAAGAGGAATTAAAATTGGGAAATAATCAATTTATTCATTCATGTCATACTTGATAAGGAGATATTCCTAGAATCTGTATTTCTCATAACCGTTTTCAACCAAAGTATTTTAATTTACTGTTTACTTTTTACTTACAAGGATTATGATTTGCAAAACAACCAAAACCCAAAACTTTGCTTTTCCTAACCTGTATTTTAAGAACGTCTGATTTAGTATTTAGGATTTTTCGTCGTTTCATTCCCTGTGGGATCGTTAATTTTATTTGCCGCTATATTATTAGCTTTGCTAAGTCACTTGTTAAATAATTTAGCGATCAGGGTTCCACTTAGCAAACTAGATCTAAACATATTCCTATGCTCTAGATTCAAGCTTCAATCATGACTCATCTTTCCCGACTTAATCCAGAAATCATATCTAAGCTACGGTGATCAAGCACATCAAGATAAACATGTCAAAACACCCAGAATAAATAGAGATTCTGCTCGATTAAAGTGTAGATATAGAAAGCTTAATGCATAGCAAGTTAACAACCCAAGTCAACAAGTTTAGCTCATAGCTAGAGTAAGAAAAAAAAAAGATATAATCTTCCAATTACAGCTCAACATCTCTCTTGAACAGAAAACAAAAAACTAGAAATATAGATAAATGGAAGTTAACCAAGATTGAAGGCGAATTTGGCAGCTTCTCTCCCAAGAGCTCCACACTCCACTCCCTCAGCTATCTTTCACCCCTGTTGCGTTCCCTTCTCCAGACTGTCCCCCTCTCGAAATGTCTTCTCCCCCTTATTATAGGTGGCTCCTCCTCCAAAAATGGGATTTTAGGTTTCCCAAATTAGATGCAATCTACCATAAATGACCCTTGTGATGAGGCATCTTAGTCAGCAGCTTTAGTTTCCCCAGCTCAGCTCAACATTAAGTTGTCCATGTCAGCAGTGAACAAGTGGCCCATTTGAGCTGCTTTTTTCTCTCTCCTCAACTTTTTCTCTCTACTCTGGTATCCATGTTGACTTCATGCTGCAGCATCTTCACTCGTCATGTTCACTTTCTTTTGGAATTTATACTTGATATTTTTCCTGTATTATTTTATACTAAACTAGACATAAAAGAGTTAATTTGTAATAACTATTCCTCTAAACACCAATCATGCATAAACATACTTATTTAAACTTAAGTGGACTTAAACAAGACTCAAAGGACTCGAATTTATGAATTTAAAGACATAAATATTGATGAAATGTAGTGCCCTAATTTACCAAAACGTTTGTTAATGTTAGAGTGTAATGAAAGTGTAGCAAATATAAGAACAGAATTACAGTGCACAACGTATAAATTTTGTCTAGGGTTTATTTCTAAAATTCAGACTCCCTCATAGCAAAATATATTTCACTAGTAAAAACAGGTTTTTACAAAGGAAATAAAATAGACAAAACAACTCAAATTTCCTCTAAGTTCACTCCTTAGAGTAAATTTGATTACAGGACTTACTAACCTAAACTAATCGATCCTCAACAGTGCTTCCTCAATCTTAGGATTCACTCTCCGGTGATTGCCTCTACACTATAAAGGAGATATTCGAAAGGTTGAGATTAGTAAGGGTGGAAGATGGTAAGCCTTGAGACTTTTTCTGGAAATTGTAATACTATCGCACACCGTCTTGAAGTCTTAATCTTCCTTTTATTCGTTCTCTTCCTTGGAGCGCACGAACTCAGAACCCACGTCATCACTTCATTCAGTCGTGTGTTGTGCAATCTTCCCACGTCCACTTGCTTGATGAATAAAATCAAAAGGCTGCTCACAAACTCACGTAGGCAGTGGTTAAGTCGTGGGGGCGCTCCCTGAAAAATAGGAACATAAAAAATTACGAAATTGGAGTCAAAAGATATATCCCTAAAAATTAAGAATCAGTTATAACCAATTTCATAAGCAGCAGCGAGAAAGTATACCATTAACAAGAGTTATGTTAGACATTGATGTTAAACTTTGAAAAAGTTTAACATCACAAATGTCTAACATCATCAATCTCCCCCTTAATGATAGACTTTCTGCTGCCATTCCACAAACCAAACTCATTCATGGTTCAGCCATGATAAACTATTCAAAACGAGGACCGATGGATCAACCATAACACATAAACACCAAAGATAGTAAAATATGGAACATCCATAGCAAAACAGAAAGAAAAAAATGGAAACAAAATGGCTCAACCATAACACATAAAGGATAAACAACCAGCTGAATATAAAATAAATCAGAGGTTAAAAGAACTCCCCCTGAGTTAACAAAAATATAGAGTAGCTTCAAGTAAAGGGAACTGAAAGTGAAAGGGAAATAGTTTGTTCAGCAGAATCAACAAAAAAACTTAAAACTTTAGTAGATCAGCAGCACATCAGAAAGAGCAGAAAGAGATCCTCCTTCATTCTTCATCCTCATCCTCCTCATCATCTGGTTTGCTCTCCCCCTGAATGGTAGCAGAAAGAGCACCATGAATCTGCAAAAGAGTAGCAGAAAGGGAGTTGACCTGAGAGATGACGGTGGTAATCCCCTTGAATGCGCTTTGGAGATCCATTGAGGATGAAGCAGGCACTGGAGAGGTACTGGGAGTTGGAGGGTCTGCATCCTTCATCTCATCATCACTGGTAGTGTAAGGGAGATCCTTGACCCAGCCTCCTGTGCGTGTTAGAGTTTGCTCAAACACCAAGAAACTCGCATCAGCAATGATATCTTCTCCGTGGTCAGGAACTCCAGCTTTCTGGATAAGTCCATAGTTGAGACAGGGATGCGGAAGAAGTGATCCATCAGCTTTAAGAACAGCCCTGCAAATGTTAGCAAAGATAATATCCCCAAGATTAAAAGGGAGACCTTTGGCAATCCTGTGAATCAGGTATGTTTGTTTTTTGGTAACAAGGGTGGCATTTTTGGTTGGAGTCCAGTTGTGCAGACTGATTTTGAAAAGGGCAGCATGTTTGTATGTCAGACTGGACCCTAGTAATCCCTTACTTGGCCACCTCTTCATTTCACCTCCAGTAATCTCTTCCACCATACATCGTTCGTCTGCTGAGGAGGGCTCATGGACTTGGCAGTGAGGGAGACCAAGAAAAGCATTGATTGTTGCTGGATCAAAGTGGATAATCTTCTTCCTAACGAAGGACTTCCCATACTTCTTCTTCCCTTTCATACATGCTTCTTCTTTGATAATGTTAGCATAAAACTCATACACTAGCTTAGTTTCAAAACCATCCATCCCAGACACTGACTTCAACAAACCTCTACGAGCAAGAAGAGTATCTACCCCATACTTCTGAAAATGTTCTTTATCCATGTTCCTTTCAATCTTAAAGTTTTGTTTCATGATAGATTCTAACATAGGCTTAGCACCATAATGATAGAAAATTTGACTATGGGCCTTTTTGACATCTAAGTCACTGTCATATGAAACAGAAGTAGGGGTACCTTTAACTGGAGTAGCAGAAGTGGATTCTGACAGAGTTTTCTTGGCCTTTTTCAATTTTTGAAGAGTTTCAGCCGCTTCTGATACTGATGGAGACCTCTTCTTGGATTATTTTGGTTTTTGACTTGTTGAGGAGGTTATCTCAGCCTTTTCTTTCTTCCTCATTTTAGCAGCACTTCGGGAGATCTTCTTCACCGGCCTTTTTACCTTCTTTTCGGGAACAGGGGAATCACTGTCATCTTCTGAACTCTCCTGCATCTCACGAGGGTCCATCTTGTAATTCTCATCAGAGGCCGTGTCATCAGAGAGTCATTTGTCTAATATGTTGATGTTAGACTTTTCTGGTTGAACAGGAGGGAGATCATCTGCTGAACTCGGAACATGCGCTGTATCCTTTAGGGTTTGTTGGGCTTGCTTAATGGGTCCTCCTCGTCCCCGCCTTGGCCTTTATTTCTTTTGCCTGTTGACAGTGTCGTGAAACAGACGTTCGGATCGTCGTGTGGGAAAGGGAGGAATACCTACTGCTTTCAATCCTTCAGCAATAGCGTGTAAATATCCTAGATAATCTGGGTTGATGGGATTTGCTGATTCACCGGAAATATTTGAGCAATCGGTGGTTCACGCAGGATCTCCTCAGTTTCCTTGTCAAAAAGAATATCTGCCTCAATACACTCATCTCTGACAGGAGATTTGTCAAACTCTAGAATAGGTTTTGGATCAGAGGGTGCGGAAGTCTGTGGGTTAGTCTTCTCGGGAGAATCAGGCAGCGGAGAAGAAGGTTTCTCACCCAAGGGTTTAGTGGTTGTAATCAGAGGAAGATCAGATGTTGAATCGATTTGGGTTTTAGAAGGTGTAGGTTGAGAAGGAATTTCAGGAATTGTTAGAGTATCTATTTCTATGACTGGTTGAGCAATGTAAGTAGGGTTTTCAGGCAGAGGTTGAGAAGAAGAAGAAGAAAGTGGAGGAACTTGTGGATTCTGAGGAGAATCAGTCATCTCTGTAGAAAACGGAACAAGAGTGGTTTGAGAAGAAGAGGCTTGTTGGTCGGCCAGAACTTTAGTGATAGAGTTTTGTAAGGCCTGAAGGTCGTCGGAACTGAGTACTGCCTTGAGAAGTTCCTGGATTTTCTCTGCCATGGTGATCTGAAGAGAGAGAACACAAAACAAACACACGAAGAGAGCAGAGCACGGTAGACAAGAAGTCGAAGAGTTTCTCTTGGTTAAACGTGCTGTGAAGTTACTTGAGTGGGTAGGAAAAAGACTAAAATATATATATAAAACATAGGAACAGTAGAGTGTGAAAAACAAGGAAATCCTGCCCAGAATTTTAGAACTAACAAATTAAATAGGTTTACTTAATATTCGAAAATTAAGGGATAGGGTTTTTCGTGTTTCAAATGAAATTAAACATAGATAGGATCAAGTAACTGAATCCTAGAACTTAGATGCTGAAAGATTTGGAAAGAGAAACAAATTCCTGAGAAATAGCAACGATCTACAGTAATAAAGAAAACAAAACAGCCTGTTTAAGAGTTTAACAAAGGTATTGTTAGAGTTACACATTGTGAATTTATCAACATCCTTCCACAGAGGTTGTGTGTCTAATCAACTCCAACCTCTAGTACTAGTTGACATAAAAACATTGCTTTATTTTGATGTTTTTCCACATGAGTTGTGTTCTAACAATGTTCAACTCACAATACGTTTTATGATTTTAGCAATGAACACAACAATCATGTTTTATAGTCTGAAACCTCACACTTGTGTTTCTGACTTTATAACATGACAAAATAAATCACAAAAGGGAACAAACTCTAACAATAACATGTATAAACTCTAACAGGCACAAAGATTTAAGTTATTACTGAGGGGAATTGCACATTCCCAGGGCATTTCGAAGAAAGGTATATCTTTCAAAATCCAAGGCCTTGGTAAAAATGTCAGCTATTTGATCTTTAGTAGGTATATATTTTAGAGACACTACATCTTTCTCCACTAGATCACGAATAAAGTGATGTCTAATATCAATTTGTTTTGTTCATGAATGCTGAACAGGGTTCTTTGAGATTTCAATAGCATTTGAGTTATCACAGAAAAGAGTTAAGGAGTCAGAGACAATACCATAATCATTCATCATTTGTTTCATCCATAATAGTTGTGTACAACTGCTTGTTGCTGAAATATATTCTGCCTCAGCAGTAGATAAAGAGATGCAGTTTTGTTTTTTACTTGCGTAGGCAACCATGTTCGAATCTATAAGGTAACATCCTCAACTGATGCTCTTTCTATCGTCCACATCACCAACCCAGTCAACATCACAGTATCCTGTAATGTCAAAGTTTGAGGATTTGGTATACCATAATCCCATATTAGTAGTTCTAGAAATGTATCTAATAATACGTTTAACAGCTTTAAGATGGGATTCTTTAGGTTCGGCTTGGTATCTTGCACATACTCTTACACTAAAAAGGATATCGGGTCTACTCGCTGTAAGATAGAGAAGGCTCCCTATCATTCCTCTATAAAGTGTGGGTTCAACTTTAACACCACCTGATTCTTTGCTGAGGTGACAACTTGTTCCCATAGGCGTTTGGAGATGTTTAGCAGAATCAAGCCCAAATTTCTTAACTAAATTACCTGCATACTTACTCTGAGAGATGTAAACACCATTTTGAGTATGCTTAATCTGTAGTCCCAAAAAGTAGTTTTGTTCACCAACCATGCTCATTTCAAACGTATCAGACATACTTTTCACAAAGCTATCAACAAGTTTGGAGTTTGTAACACCGAAAACTATGTCATCCACATAGATTTGTGCTATGGTAAAGTCCTTTCCTTCATGTTTGATGAACAACGTTTTATCTGCATTTTCTCTAACAAAGTTAATCTGTAACAAGAAATCTATTAGTCTTTCATACCAGGCCCTAGGTGTCTGTTTTAACCCATACAAAGCCTTTTTTAGTTTAATGACATGATCAGGTTTGTGAGGATCAACAAAACCTTTCGGTTGTTCAATAAATGCTTCTTCATTAAGTATCCCATTTAGGAAAGCACTTTTAACATCCATTTGAAAGAGAGCAAAGTCAGCCGCACAAGCAATAGCAATTAAAATGCGTATAGAATCAAGTCTAGCTACAGGGGCAAACATTTCATCAAAGTCAATCCTCTCTACTTGAGTATAACCTTGAGCCACGAGTCTAGACTTGTTCCTAACAATATTTCCTTTTTCATCAGTTTTATTTTTAAAAATCCACTTTGTTCCTATGATGTTTTTATTAGCAGGTCTAGGAACAAGTGTCCACGCATCATTGCAACAAATTGGTTCAACTCTTCCTGCATAGATCTAATCCAATGTTCATCTTTAAGAGCTTCAGAAACCGTTCTAGGTTTAGTGAGAGACAAATAGCAACTTGAATGAAGAAAATTAAACTTAGAAGACATACAGACAAGTTTTACCATTTCTTTGTAGTTAACAGGTGGTTTTCTTCTGGTTTGAACACCATCATTAATGCTCCTTATAACCTGAGAGGTAGGGTGATCCTTCTTGATATGCAAAAGGGGTTCTCTTCTATTTGTATCTCGGAGAATCTCATTTTCTTCTCTGTCAGAGTCAGACTCCTGAGGAGATGTTAGACTTGAAGAAGGTCTAACATTAACATCTGTTGAGTTAGAAATCTCTGGTTCTTCTTCAATCAGATTTGATGTATCAATTTGATCTCCTTTGTCTCTCAGAGAACCTGCATCATCAAATACAACATTAGTAGACTCTTGAATTGTTTTAGTTTTAAGATTATAAACTCTGTAAGCACGGCTGTTGGTAGAGTAGCCTAGGAATAACCCCTTGTTGCTCCTAGCAACAAGTTTGCTGAGATAATCACGATCATTTATAATGTAGCAGATACATCCAAAAACATGAAGATACTTTAGATTTGGCTTCTTTCCATTTAACAGCTCGTAGGGAGTCATTGTACTTCTTGGACGCAAGTACACTCAGTTGATTAGATGACAGGTTGTATTAGCAACTTCAGCCCAGTGTTTCTTTAACAAATGTTTTGAGTTAAGCATAACTCTGACCATTTCTTGAATGGTTCAATTTTTTCTTTCAGCCACTCCATTTTGTTGTGGAGTTTTAGGAGCAGAGAACTCTTTAGTGATTCCTTTCTTGATGCAAAAATTTGAGAAGTCTTCGTTTTCGAATTCTCTCCCATGGTCTGTTCTGATTCTGACAACTTTGGCTTGAAAAATTTTCCTGAATCGCCTATACAGCTTTTAGAAGCGCTCGAATGTTTCTGATTTCTCCCTCATGAATTCGACCCAAGTGTATCTAGAAAAATCATCTGTACAAACAAGCACATATCTTTTTCCTCCAAGACTGTCAACTTCAATTGGTCCCATTAGGTCCATATGAAGTAGCTCAAAACACCCATTAGTATTAATGATATTCAAAATAGGGTGAGAGGATTTAGTTTGTTTACCTCCCTGACAGTCTCCACACACTTTGTTAGTGTTGAACTTTAAAATCGGTAGTCCTTTCACAGCCTCATACTTCAGAAGTTTTTGAATGCTTCTCACATTTGCATGTCCTAACTTCTGATGCTAAAGCTCAGCTTCATCTGGTTTGCTGATCAAGCATTTTCCTTCATCGTTTGCCTGATAACAGTTTTCATTCGTCCTGCTACCAAACATAACACATTTTTTAGTTTGATCATACATCTTTATCAAACTTAACAATCATTCCATCATCACACAATTGAATAATGCTAATAAGATTAGCAGTGAGTCCTTCAACAAACAAAACTTGTTTGAGTTTGGGAAAATCTGGAACATTCAGAGTTCATTTCCCAGAGATCCTGCCTTTCGCACCTCCATAAGTAACAGAACCTCCATTCAGTTCTAAAAAATCAGTCAGACAAGATTTATCTCCAGTCATATGTCTTGAACAACCACCGTCAAAATACCAAGTACCAGCAATGTTAGACTTTAAGGAAGTATAAACAACATTGCACAACTCTTTCTTGTTTTTCTTACCAACTTTCTTGTTTTCATCTGCAATTCGCATCCTGCAGAAGGGTTTAATATGACCAGTTCTATTGCAATAGTGACAAATATAAATTTTTGACTTACCCTTCTACTGCATTCTTTGCTCAGATATGTTAGAGTTATGCATGTTAGACTCTGACATGTTAGACTTATTAGCAGAGGTGTCAGACTTGCAAAATTTCACAGTGTTACTTTCAGACTGAAATAGACTAAGATATGCAGAATGAAGTTGAGTATACCCTAGACCACTGCCATCGAAGGTTTTTGTGGCTAAGATTTCATCCAGAGATCCTTTACCTCTATTAATCCTGTCAAAAACCACATCAGCTTCTTTCACATTTTCTTTGAGATTTTGCACTTCCAAATCTCTGCGGGTAAGGATGGCTTCCATTTGAACCAACTGTCTTCTTAAATATAGATTTTCTTCCTTTATTTTGTTGATTTCGGCAGCTTGTTCTTCACACCTTTTATCCACCAAATTGAAATAGGTTGCAACAACTTCCATTTCCTTGGGTGAGGTGGTAAATTTTGGAGTTTGTTCAACCTTAGATGAAACAGGAGTAAAGTTAACAGATTCTGGAAATTTTTCAGAGTGATCATACCAGTTTGTATTATTCTCCAGAGGTAGATAGGGATCCACTAAGTCTTCTTCCATTTCACTTGTTTCAGATTCTTCTTCAATCTCCATGTTAACTTCTCCTTCTTCTAGCTCTTTAATTCGAACATATATAACAACTTGTTCTTGTTAATCAGATTCTTCTTCGGACTCTAAATCATCACTCAGAGTACTACTGAAATTCAATTTCTTCCTTCTTAGGACCGTAGCAAACTCGTTGGCATAGTGACCAAGTCCAGAACATCCATGACATTTCACATTGTCAATGTTAGACTTTTCAGTGACAACCCTTTTTCCTTTCTTGGATGTGCTATCTCCAATTATTTTTGGAAAGCCTGAAGAGCCTGGAGAGTTTCCTGAAAAACTTGCTGTAGAGAGATTTGGAGCAGACCTTCTCCTGAAATATGTGTCTTTGTTGTCCTTCTTCAAAGAACGAACAAGCTTGTTGAACTTCTTTGTTAGCAACACAAGGCTAGGACTTTCTTCATCAATGAGTTCTTCATCAGTCTCATCTTCAGGAAAGGTAATTCTGGGAGTACATGGTGAGTTCACATTTTTTACCGATTTTCCAACATGAAGTGCAATGCTTTTTCCTCGATAGTCATGTTTCTATTCAATCAGGTTCATCTCGAAAGTAATAAGAATGCTTACTAGCTCTGAAATTTCCAGAGCATCAAGATCCCTTGCTTTCTCTATGGCAGAGATCGTCATGTTGAATCTCTCGGGAAGAGATCTTAGCAATTTACTCACTTGTCTATTATTGCTAATAGGCTCCCCCAAAGCTTGTGCTTCGTTTGCCATTGCAGCCAATCGTTCGTAGTATTCAGCAATTGTTTCCTCATCTTGCATTCTGAGATTCTCAAATCTATTTGTGAGAAGTCTCATCTTTGTCTTTCTGACACTAGCTGTTCCTTCACATTTTGCCTGAAGAATAAGCCATGCCTCTCTAGCCTCAGCACAACTTGATATTAACCTGAAACAGGGGACATCAACAAACACAAAGATAGCATTTAATGATTTAGCATTGCAATTAGAAATAAGTCGTTCTTCAACAGTCCATTGATTTTCTGGTTTCAGTGCGGTCCTTTCTTTTGTTGCTTCTTCTGGATCAGGAACCGTCATCTTTGGTGGTGACCAACCATTAAGAACTGCAACCCATGCACGTTCATCAATAGATTTGATGTAGATTGTCATGCGAGATTTCCACATCGAATAATTACTCCCACTACTCTCCAGAACTGGTGGTCGACAAGCTGAACTTGAAGAATCCATTTTGGTAAAGTGCTCTCAGGAACAGATACTTAGTACGTCAAGTAAAGGCTTTGGATACCAATTGATGAAATGTAGTGCCCGAATTTACCAAAACATTTGTTAATGTTAGAGTGTAATGAAAGTGTAACAAATATAAGAACATAATTACAGTGCACAGTGGATAAATTTTGTCTGGGGTTTATTTCTAAAACAAAGACTGCCTCATGGCAAAATATTTATCACTAGTAAAAACAGGTTTTTACACAGGAAATAAAATAGACAAAACAACTCAAATTTCCTCTAAGTTCACTCCTTAGAGTAAATTTGATTACAGGACTTACTAACCTAAACTAATCGATCCTCAACAGTGCTTCCTCAATCTTAAGATTCACTCTCCAGTGATTGCCTCTACACTATAAAGGAGATATTCGAAAGGTTGAGATTAGTAAGGGTGGAAGATGGTAAGCTTTGAGACTTTTTCTGGAAATTGTAATACTATCGCACACCGTCTTCAAGTCTTAATCTTCCTTTTATTCTTTCTCTTCCTTGGAGTGCACAATCTCAGAACCCACGTCCTCACTTCATTCAGTCGTGTGTTGTGCAATCTTCCCACGTCCACTTGCTTAATGAATAAAATCAAAAGGCTGCTCACAAACTCACATAGGCAGTGGTTAAGTCGTAGGGGCGCTCCCTGAGAAATAGGAACAGAAACAATTACGAAATTGGAGTTAAAAGATATATCCCTAAAAATTAAGAATCAGTTGTAACCAATTTCATAAGCAGCAATGAGAAAGTTTAACATTAACAAGAGTTATGTTAGACATTGATGTTAAACTTTGGAAAAGTTTAACATCACAAATGTCTAACATCATCAAAAATAACTCTCGATAGAGAGTTATCACACCCCCAAACTTGAACCTTTACTCGTCCTCGAGTAAACAAAATCACACAAAATCAACAAAACAATGCTTCAGATAAGCTCTATGCTTTCAACATGGAACCCATTCAACTCTCAATTAAATGGAAGAATATTATCTATAACCACACCATAAGCATAAAAACACATCATCTCATCATACTTCTTAATGGTTTAGCAAGTAAATTCCTCCAGCTCATATAATCCAACCCTCATGAGACTTATTCAAAGAGCAAACATGAAATAAGCTAAACAAGAATCTCAAATATTTCATTGCACAAGCCATCATGATCATCAAACCTAATTTTCTTTTCTCCACAATGGATTACATGCAGACCTCTCCACTAATGGTGTTCTCAAATCCAAAGGATCAGAAGGACTTTTCAGCTTGTAATGATAGGCTAGGGTCAAGGTTGGATTATATGGATAAAGTGACTAAATTATGAGCATTCCCAAGACTTCTAAACCTATTCTTCATCCACAGATTTCACCTAGGGTGGTGCCTCACTAATTCCTCTCATACCCTCTATTGTCTTCATTTTCTTTTTTTTCTTTTCTTTTTTTTTTTTTTGTTTTTTTTCAACTAAGGATACAATGCCCTGAACATAACACATGATGTAGCATCTCTCAGCACGTAATCCTTCTTTCTTTCTTTTTATTAGAGCAACATAACTCGATTTTTTTTCTCTCTTTTTTTCGGTCAATAACAAGTCATAATAATTTTTTTTTCAAGGCACCCTCACCCCCAAACTTAGATACCAACATTGTCCTCAATGTTGCAAAAGTACCTAAGAATGCTCATAAGGGTGCAAAATTATTTAGAATGAACGGATACAAGGGCAAGAATAATAAAGGTTAAATTAAAAAATGGGCAATAAGGAGCAAAATAGGAACAAAATATTACGTTATTTAAGTGAGGTCACACACGACCAAGGCTGTAATTAAACAAAGATGGCCTTCATCATGTCCAAAAGAATTGATTCCGCTAAATTTTGCCTCAAGGAAAACAAGAATCCAATGCAGAGGTAGGTTCTCACAATCCTAAGCACAGCATATGAAAGCATGATCAACTCGAAAAACTTAATCATGAACAAAACAATTTTTTTCTTTTTTTTCTAAACATGCTGAGGACATGTTACAGCAAAGAGGATTACTGAACATTTTGGAACTCAACAAGCTAAAACACTAGAAATAGTTTGAGATAAGTATCATGTTGCAGATGAGTATGGCCACAAGCTAAGAATGTGAGGGATAATCTCATCATCGAGCATGAGATCCAATACGATAAAACGAACCACTTCTCAAGCTAAACACAACAAAAGACAAAACATAGATAAACATGCACAAAAGTAAACAACATCCAGGCAAAGTAAAATCAAGTACAACCCCATAGAAAAGTAGAGAAATAGGGACAGAAACAACCAGATGTCCTGCATATGGAGGAGAACTATCAACTTCTTGAGACTGAGGTTGGGCAGTGACAGGGGTATTGTGCCTTTTGTTTGAAGAGGTTGAGCTGCTGGAATAAGCAAAAATCTAGAGCTAGGTAAAGGTGGAGCTGCAGATTTTCATAGTGTCTGTGTTTTTGTCCTCATGATGAACTTATTATTTACCTGCTAATAATGAAACTAGACAAGAAAACATCAGTGAAATGCAAGGGGTTAGATGTAAGCCCCCAAAGCATTTATTTGTACCAACATAAATGAACAATGATATTAATGACAAAAAAAAGCACTAGAAGAACAAGAATGGAGAACTACAATTCTCAGCAAAATCTCAACAAATCAAATACCAATATCTCCCCCAAACTTAGATCACAGACAAGCCAAAACTGCTCCTCACAAACTCAACTCTCAAACAAAACCAAACAGGATTTTTTTCATTTAAAATTAAAGACCATTTTAACATAAAACAACTAAATGCAAGTAAGTAGTAAATGAATAAAAGATATTTTTTCAAACAATCAGATTGGGTTGTCTTAAACAGGTGAACCTTAAGCACAAGACAGCCCGGAGTACCTTCTCCTCATGGTTTGGCCCCATTGGTGGAAGTCTTCTTCTGGTTGACAATCCACCAAAGTGTTGATTAACTCCTTGCCTTTTCGCCTTAAACTCTCTCCCAGGATTTCCTTCTTTCGATTCCATAACTCTTTTCCTTGTATAATTGTCTTGTTGTTGTTCCACAATCAGTAATATCTCATCCTTAGAACTCAGAGAAGTAAACTCATCACCCATGTACCAAACATCAGTGGGTTTTCAATTTCTCATAGGTAATTTATCTTTTTCATCCAATTGATCAAACTCCAAATGAAGTAACATGGTATTGAACACCAATTTTGATTTTTGACTGGAAAGTGTAGGAATCTGAAATTCCCCTTGTGACAACTCAAGCACATCAGACTTTAGAAATCCTCGTATATTATTTTCCTCAGACTCAAGACAAGCAATCTGATCATCTACATAATCTCCCAGCTCAAACTAATAATTTTCAACTAGCTCCAATTCAGTATACACTCCTTGTTTTTCTTCAGCAAGCGCATCCAAAATTTTCTTGAATTGCATATCCTCTATTTGCATTTTGAATCTTTGAGGATAAGGTGGAGCTGGGGGAACGAACTGAATAGCAGAGGTCTGATGTTGTGGCTATGCTGCAGCATTGAATGTAGCATTCTTTTCCTGAATCTCAAGTTCTTTCTCAGCAGACTTCTCACCCTTTTGGATTGAAGATGATTCAGCTCTCTTTCCTTGAACAGGGGATGGACTTCCAATTTCTTGGCCACTCTTCAGAGTTAGTGCATTGCATTGCTCTTTCTTTTCCCTCTGATTGACAGTATCACTCGGTAATGAACCTTGTGGTATATTTTTCAGCTTGTTGGCAAGTTGTCCAACCTGCACGTCCAAATTTCTAATCGAAGCTTCTTGATTCTGACTTCTTGCTTCACCCTTCACAATGAATTCTTTCATCAAAGCTTCCAAAAAATTAAATTGACTTTGGGCTGGAGCTTGATCTTGTCTCATGTCTTGTGGATGTGGAACACTAGGTGGTGTTCTTTGCTTGAATAATGGATGGGTTGCAGCAGATGTAGCTCCTTGATTTGACCATGAAGAGTTAGGGTGTTGATTCCCCATGTAGCACACCGAAGCAGGATTCCAAGGACAACTCTCAAAATAATGGTTCTCACCACAATAAACACAAAAGACATGAGATGTGACTTGATTAACCACTTCTGATTGGGGTGGCAAACATTCTGAACATAATTTCTTCTCAATATTCTTCATCATATTCCCCATGAATTCCATTTAAGCTGTAAGTGCTGGCAATATATTAGTCTCATGAGTCCCACCTCCTTTCCGAGTTGGTGCAGCTCTAGTGTTTGCCCTCTAAAAATTGCTGTTGGAGATTCTTTCCAAAATTTCAAATGCCTCATTGTAAGTTTTTGAAAGAAAAGCTCCGTTGACTGCAACATCCAAAGACATTCGAGAAGAAGCATCCAAAACATTGTAAAAAGTCGCCATCTGTATGTAGTGAGGAATTTCATGGTGTGGACATTTCCTTAACAGATCCTTAAATCGTTCCCATGCTTCACTCACTGATTCGTCCTCTTGCTTGAAGGATATGATCTCATTTCGAAATTGGCATTCAACTCAAAATGATTGACTTCAACTTCAGGTTGTATGATGTTCGGGTTCAGCTCCTCAAACAATGGTTTAACATATACCAGATTAGCCCTTTCTTTATCATCAACCATAGCAGGTACATTCCCCAGATTTTGCACTCCATTTCCAGCTCCTAGATTAGCCATTTGAGTTCTCTTCTTCCTCTTTCTTCTTCTACTCCTCCTAAAGGTTCTTTCAGTTTCTGGATCAAACAACTGAATTTAAGGTGGTTTATTTGGTTCATGCACATGGCACACCTGAAAATCAGCAATGACTTCAATATTAATAATTTTTGTTTTTTGTTTTTTTTTTTCTAGAATACTAAAATTAACTATAATTGCAGTTAAAATAGCAACAAGATTCTATGGCACTCCCCGGCAACGGCGCCAAAAACTTGGTGTGTGTGAATTGCACTAGTGCAAGTGTACACTATCAAGTAATATCTAGAATTACTCCAGAGTCGAATCCCAAAGGGAGTGCCTTATGTGTAGAATTGTGCTCACATTAACATGCAAAAGATCAACTCAATATTTGTTTGCAGATGAAAATCAGTAATCAACAGGAGAATGGAATTAACAGGAAATTAAAACATATTTAAATGCAATAAACTCGCGAACAGGGCAATAAGAAATAACTCAGGTTGCTAACAGTGCTATGCTAGTAAAGATGTTGCAGCATTATCCTAGCATGAATCTCAGTTGCTAACCCAGCTATCTCAGCTCATTTTTCCAAAAGTAGCTGATGTACATTCATTTTAACTACCATATTCCTATGTAAGTCAGACAAATATTCAACCAAACCAGAGCTCGGGGTTCCACTTAGCAAACTAGATCTAGACATATTCCTATGCTTTAGATTCAAGATTCAATCATGGCTCTCTCCTGAAATTAATCTTTCCCCACTTAATCCAGAAATCATATCTAAGTTATGGTGATCAAACACAACAAGATAAGCATGTCAAAACACCAAAATAAACAGAGATTCAGCTTGATTAAAGTGCAGATATAGAAAGCTTAATGCATAGCAAGTCA
Source organism: Plectranthus barbatus (assembly GCA_026898455.1). Lineage (NCBI taxonomy): Eukaryota > Viridiplantae > Streptophyta > Magnoliopsida > Lamiales > Lamiaceae > Plectranthus > Plectranthus barbatus. The sequence continues at coordinate 109,615 of JAPKLW010000616.1, forward strand.
ACCCAAGTCAACAAGTTTAGCTCATAGCTAGAGTGAGAAAAAGAGATATAATCTTCCAATTATAGCTCAACATTTATCTAGAATAGAAAACAAAAAACAAAAAATAAAGATAAAAGGAAGTTAGCCAAGATTGAAGGCGAATTTGACAGCTTCTCTCCCGAGAGCTCCACACTCCACTCCCTCAGCTATCTTCCACCCCTGCTGCGTTCCCTTCTCCAGACTGTCCCCCTCTAAAAATGTTTTCTCCCCCTTTTTATAGGTGGCTCCTCCTCCAAAAATGGGCTTTTAGGCTTCCCAAATTAGATGCAATCTACCATAAATGACCCTTCGTGATGTGGCATCTTAGTAAGTAGCTTTAGTTTCCCCAGCTCAGCTCAGCATTAAGTTGTCCATGTCAGCAGTGAACAAGTGGCCCATTTGAGCTGCTTTTTTCTCTCTCCCCGACTTTCTCTCTCTACTCTGGTATCCATGCTGACTTCATGCTGCAGCATCTTCACTCGGCATGTTCACTTTCTTTTGGAATTTATACTTGATGTTTTTCCTGCATTATTTTATACTAAACTAGACACAAAAGAGTTAATTTGCAACAACTATTCCTCTGAACACCAATCATGCATATACATGCTTATTTAAACCTAAACTGGACTTAAACAAGACTCAAAGGACTCGAATTTATTAATTTAAAGGCATAATATAACTCTCATTAGAGAGTTATCAATAAAGCAGGAAACTCTTTAATATTATTTTCTTTTTTTATTTTATTTTATTTTATGATTGAGAACGTGTGTTTATTGGGTTTGGAGTGTGATGTACATATTTTTTTAGTGTGTTGTACAACACAATTTTTTCTAACTTGTTCATCAAGAATGTCGACGTTTTTCTTTGATTTCTACACACATTAACATACATAATTGTATTTGAAAGGATATGATCAAATATTAAATAAAAGATAATTATACTTCGATTCCTGGCGTGTGCAATAGCAAGTTTCAGCATAAACGATGTCACCCCTCTTCGCCGTGCCTCTTCTCCAGTGCATACATATGAAATGAATACACTACTACAAAATAGGGTTGTACCTACATGGTTACCTATCACTAAATCAAACCTATAGTGACACATGTTACTATGCTGACACTATTACGTACTGTTGTGCAAAAAAGTGTCAATATAGAGTAGAGTCTTATAACAACAGTAATGGTGTCAAGAAATTCAATATATTATGACTTTTTATGTTATAGAAAATGAATTTTAAATTACAGTCTTTCACTAAGAGTTAAGAAATTTTATTTCACATATTTATCTGTTGGGTGAAATTATTTTTTATGACACTTTGATAAGCTCATTATTTTACTCACTTATCTATATTATTTTCTACTATTCTAAGTATTTTTATTGAGTTTATATATATATTTTATGCATGAGTCTATATTGGGTGGTATTGTGCGTGCTTTGGTGTGTTTCTACAGGTTATAGGCCAAATTCACTTGAGAGTCGAGCGATACACTTCCTGTGAGTTCTTCCACAGTTGATGAATTTTCTATCTCTTTTGAATTGTGTGTGTGTAGTGGATTTTTGACCCTTGAATGTGATGAATCTTGTGAGGCATTGCACTTTAACTGCATGATTTTTGATATCTTTCTTGCCTATTGATTGAGGACAATCAAACATTTAAGTTTGGGGGGTTTGATAAGCTCATTATTTTACTCACTTATCTATATTATTTTCTACTATTCTATGTAGTTTTATTGAGTTTATGTATATATATATATATATATATATATATATAATGCATGCATCTATATTGGGTGGTATTGTGTGTGCTTTGGTGTGTTTCTACAGGTTATAGGCCAAATTCACTGGAAAACCGTTCTGAAAGCAGTGACGTGCAAGAATAGCAGTGAAGAGTTCTTCCACACGAGGAATTTGGGCTATTGGCGCATGTCAATGGATAGAGCTACGAGTTAGCTTTCCAACGCAACTAGAATCGGGTCAATCGGAGTTCGGGAGAGGATGTTATGACCAAAACTGTGAGACCGCGCAGAAGGGGTGAGACAGGACCACATCGATCGACGTGGACATTTCACATCGATCGACGTGGAAGCCACATCGATCAACGCAAATCTGCTGGCTCGAAAATTTGATTAAACTCGAATTATATCATATCTTCAGCCCTAGATTTGATAGGATACACATCCACCTCTATAAATATCCTACTAAATTCGACTTTTAGAGGAACCCTTTCATATTTTTCAGATCCATCTTCATATATTCATTCTGCAATTAAGTTTTTAGAGTTTTAAGAGTTGGGAAGTACGAAACCCTTTTATTTTTTAGTAAGTTCTTTATTTTTATGCAATTTAATATGTTTTCTTTTGGATTTCTATCTGCAATGAGTGGCTAGAAACCCTATCGGGTTCTAAGGTTTGATATTATTATGGATGTATGTTTAGGATTAATTAATTGGGTTCATGATTCCTGTGTTTATTTTATAAATCTAGATTAATTCAAGGACCGAAAGGTGACGATTAATTTAGATGTCTAGCTATTGATAGAAGGACCGAAAGGTGAATATTGATAGTGAGATTAGGAATGCATGAAATACTCTATACCGTCCAATGAGATGTATTAGACTATAGGAATTGAACTGATTTGCTTATCAGATTGACTAATTTGGTGTTCTTGAGACCGAAAGGAGATAGTCACTAATTAGTAATCTAGGTTATATTTGCCTGCCCCAGGAAAAATATCATTATTGCAGGATTCCACCTGTTAAATTAAATGGTTCTTACATGTTATCCATAATAAGATTTCTTCCCTAGAATCTGTGTTCCTTTAAATTTGATTTCAAAACCTCTTTAATTTTACGTATTACCATCTTTATTTTCCAAATCAAAACCCCGATTTTCTGTTTCCTCAAACAATGAATCTTAGGATCATAGTTAGTACATAGGATAATTTCATTATACAATTCCCCTGGATTCGATAACCTTAGGGTTCTTTATAAATTTATTTGCCACTGTTGCTATAATTTATCTGTAGATTTTACAGTGATCAAATTGGCGTCGTTGCCGGGGAGTTGTTAGATTTTATCTTGTTACTAGTTCGTTCAAGGATTTGCTAGATTGAGTTTTATTTTTCTGTACGTGTGTGTGTGTGAGTTTTTGATTCTGTACTCGGTCGATCGACGCATACACGCATCGATCGTCATCGAAATTTTGCTGCGTCGATTGATGCACAACTTGCATCGATCGACGCCGATCTCTCTCCTGCGTTGATCGATATAACCCTACGTCGATCGATGCCGAACTGATATCTACCAATTTTCAACTACCTCCTAAGCTGGCTCTTACCTACACCTAGGAGGTAAGGAACAAGTTCTAGTGCAATTCAAGCTCACAAAGGAAAGTAAACAAACAATTCTCAAACCAAATGATCATGCATCCTTACTCAAATCAACATCCAAAATGAATTAGAACATCATACCTTTCAATTGTACAAATACAAAGTTGAAATCAAATACATCCATTACAATTTGAAAAGTAGAGATTGGAATCTTCCCCAATTGGATTTGTATGCCTTGATCTACCACCTTGAATCTTCAATTCTCTTCCAAGGATTGGTGAATTAAGCTCTTAGATACCTTGGGTGAGGTTTTGGAAGAGATGGAAATGGAATCGTAGAGAGAATTTAGGAGAAGTTATCTAAAATTATTCAAAGTTATCAAAATAACCGTTTTTCCCCCCTTTTATAGACAAGCAAACAGGGCCTCGGATCGCCCGGTCAAAGGTTGGCTCGCCCGGGCGAGCCCAGAACTGAAAACCGCCAAAACTGCGCTTTGGCTCGCCCGAGCCACCTCTCTGTAGCCAGGCTCGGCCGAGCCTTCTGCGCGATCTCACGGTTTTGGCCATAACTTCCTCTCCCGAACTCCGATTGACCCGATTCCAGTTGCGTTGGAAAGCTAGCTCGAAGCTCTATCCATTGTCATGCTGAAAACTGCCAAGAACCACCAAAAACCGACTTGGCTCGGCCGAGCAAGGCATGGCTCGGCCGAGCAAGGCATGGCTCGACCGAGCCAGCTCTCTTACCGCTCGTGCTCGACCGATCCTGCACTTGCTCGGCCGGTCGAAGCCTCTGAAAGCCCCGCTCGGCCGGTCCTGCACCCGCTTGGCCGGTCGAGCTCTCCAAACTCCAAAACACGTGCGATTTTCCTCCAAAATTGCTCGTTTATGCCCAAAACCTATCCTACACACATCAAACACACAAAACACGAAAACACAACCAAAATACGACAAAAACATATGATACGGGAGTAAAATAGCCACAAACAAGCATGTACACACATCAAAATATAGGTCATTTTACGCACGTATCACTACTCAAGCAGAACAAGCTGCAAGACTGGCAGAGTTGAACAACAGGCAGATTATGGTTCCGCAAAGGTCCATCTTGGATCAATTTCTTCCACAGCAAGTGGAGGCCGGATTCAAAGTTGGCATCGATGGCCACAACTTTGAGCTGCGCACAGGCCTTATTCAGATCGTGCAGCAAAACCAGTTTGCGGGGAGAGCTGTAGAAGATCCATATGCCCACCCCAACCAGTTCATTGAGGTGTGTGACACTGTGAAGCAGAATGGAGTAACCCAGGATGTAATCAGAATGAGACTGATCTCGTTCTCACTTAGAGACGAGGCACGGTCTTGATGGGTTTTGTATACTGAAAGCATTTATTATAATGAGTATACGACGGTTTATTTCTCCTATCTGTTAACAATCTTACATGTATGTAACAATGGTATCCTCTTGTCTCACCGATAGGGACGATCATACGGCGTGTTGTAGATCGCAGAAGACAGTATGATCACTTGACCTAGTGAGACATAAACCTCATCACAGCCGAGACAGCGTATGAGGATACGTCTATCTGGATGGCTGCGGCATTGTGGGAATAAGTAGTCTGTCTTGGTTACTTGACATGCTGGTACACAGGGGTGGCGTATTGATGGACCACAGTGTGATGTATTCGTCTGTCTGACATCAGCAAATACAAGATCTTGTTATATTGATTGAGTCCAAACCCTAACAAAAGTTCAGGGGTTTGCACGGGTTGACTGTTGCTTTGACTTGCCATGGTGGAGAGCCTAAGTAACGTGCTCGTATATCCTCATCTTGGGTAACAGCAGTTCTTGTAGTACCGCCTGAGACTGGGTTTTGGTAACCATATCCGAGTAATAGGATGGGGACATTCCCTGAGGAGCTCAATGACATTAAACATGCCAAAGTCCTGCATGCTGATTAAGTTCAGGCACAAGTGATAATGATTGAGTGGTACTACTCAGGAATCATAAGAAATTAATTAATTGTAGTTAGAGCTTGTTAGAAGCTCCAATTAATTAATGAATGTCTGGTAACCTTAAATATGTGGATTCTCAATTAATGCAGCCCGTTCTCATAACGTGGTAATAAAGGGGTAGGTCAGTATTAATTCTGTGGTGAAAAAGAATTAATATTAATTAATTAATTGTGTCCTCGGTTGTAGACCTGGAAATTAATTATTTATAGACCCACTTTATTATTTGCATTAGGTCCCAGGACTGGCCCAAATTATATATGCTGAATTGAGCCCAATAGCCCATTAGGGATAAAACCCTAAATATATAAATAGGCAGCATTTTCTCTCAAAACCCTAGCCACCTTCATAACATTCAAAACAGTTGAAACCCTAGGCAGAGAGAGAGAGTGGGCGACGGCTAGTGCAGAGGGAGGAGAATTTCGATTCTGGCCTTGCACAACTACAGATCTGTGGAATCCTCACAAGTAGCAGATCTGAACAACATTGGGACACAGCCCTGAAGATCTAATCTGGAGAACAGATTTCTTCCTTTCTTTTGTTTTCAATTTTTTTCTAAGAAATTAGATCTCTAATTTCTGTTTCCGCAAATCAAATCGAATCGCGTGGTTGAATTGGAAATTGGATATTCAAACACAAAAGATCGGATCAGACCCTACGGAATAACGGTAATTCCTCAATCCAAAATTCTGAGAATTAAATTCATAGGAGTATGCTAGGTTTTATTGCGAATTCTAATTTTGCACAATATCCATAAATCGATCCGGTTCAATTGGATTTTGTGATTCGGTTCACACGAAAATCCCTAAAATTGGTATCAAAGCGAGGTTTCTGATTTATTTCTCTTTTGTGCATAATTAAATTCGATATGCATATATGAATTTATTTGTTTTGTTGATGGTTTTTGTTCCTCGTGGCAACCCGTTTAATTCAGCCCGCGGTGGTTTATCCGTGTAGGGCTGAAATAATTTTGTAAAATTATGAGAAAATCCGTGATTAGTATAGATTTGTTTTAAAATTGTAATAGTATAGATTTTGTAATTTTATTTCAAATATGTAATTGAACGGGTCGAGGTCGAAGAATAAAGACGGAGGTCGACGGATTGGGTAGCGGCAGGAGGCCGCGTGCGCGTGCGGCTGCGGGAGGACGACGGTGGCCGGAAGGCCGGCGGCACGGGCGCGGCAGCAGCGCGCGCGGCACATGGCGACAGACAGTGCACGACCGAGGGCCGCGAGCGCACGAGCGCCCGACCGGGCACGTTCGACAGCTACGGTCCGACGGCGGCGGCGGTGGCTGTCATCGGCGGCTGCTATCCCTGCAGCGGTGGCTCGTGTTTTGGTAGTTTGTCCTATCCTGTGTAAACCCTAGGGTTTGCATTAGGGTTAGGGCAAATCATCAGATCACAAAGGCCTAAACCCAAAGACTTGGTGGATAAAGATTTGGAGGCCCTAGAAGATTTGAGAAGATTTGGAATTATCCAAATAGATTCAAATTTCAAATTGTAATAGATAGGATTTATTTTTCCTATTTTGTGGGGCCACGAGGAATTTTTGTTTGCCTTAATTGTCCTCGTATGATATATGTTTTATTTATGTGCGCAATTAAGCATGTGTAGATAAAGGGAAAAGCATGTTTTATCACTTTTATTATTTACAGCTTTCCAAGCATGCTTATGTGATTAATTTCTTTTGTTGGAATATATTTTGGGAATTTTTGGGCTTGTTTAAAAACATGCAAAAATTTGGAAAATATAATAACAAAGAAATTATATGTGCGCATATAAGAAACCTTTTAAAAGAAAAATACTAAGCAGATTTTTTAATTAAAATCAATAAACCTCCACAAAGCGGTCCTAGGTTGTAAGTGTATCTCTCGTTCTAGCAAACGTCTACAAGTGTAACTTGCTAGTTCCTAGAGGTGCATGGGTACGGTTGTTGGGATTTCTAGGCAAACAATTTAAATCATGTGAATAGTGGGAGGGTTTTGCGTAAACATCTACGAGTGTAGCTTGCGTAGATCTCTTTCACAAGTATTCTAGGATTGATTTAAATTATAGATAACAAAAGCTTTAAGGGCTGTGCGGTATGGTTACGTGCCATGCTAAACTATCTCTTTTGGTCGGAGTTAAATTTGTGGTTAATGGCTTAGAAGCATCTTAGAATATAATGCAAGAATTGCATCCCTGTTCTTGAGAGATGGCTTGGTCTATGGTTTTCACTAATTATTAATTTCTAGAGTCAAAAGCTTTCTGACATGGTAGTGAAATTAAATGGATTAGGGAGTAAAACCCGCAGTTCTGGTCGAGGGTGACATCGTAAACGTCTTCGAGTGTAGCTTGCGGTGGGAACTCTTGGGCAATTAGTGGGAAACATTTGTATTTGATTTATTAAAAGGTTTTCAATGCATTTGTTTTCGAAGTTCTACATGTATGTTCTTATTTAAGATTCTTTATTGTTTCAGATATGTCTATGTCTACTGTCGATCATTTACTTGCTCTCAATCCTCTAACTGGTCCAAACTTCCCTGAATGGAGTTTTTGCATCTAACACGTCCTTTATCTGAAAAACCAAGCATACGTTCTTTTCATGGATCCATTGTTGCGTATTCGTCATAAGGTCTGCAAACTTGAGCTTGAATTTTATGAAAGACGGGAGGATGCTGATGAGTTCGCCTTATGGCTCATCACGGATTCCCTATCTAGAGAATTAAGGCACAAGTATGAGTACCTCGAAAGGGCTAGAGAGATCTGGAAGGAACACTCAACAGCCTATGGCAACGTGGAGCGGACTATTAACTATAAACGTGTACATGATCTTGTGTGCAAGAAGATGGTTGAAGATAGTTCGGTGACAGAGCACATGATGTCTATGATTGATCTCATGAGACATTTTACTGTGCGAGGTGGTAATATCAGTGCACAAGGCGAGATTGATATCATCCTGAACTCTCTTTCGGACTCCTTTTATGACTTTAAGGTGGTTGCTGCTGCAAGGGGAGAGTATGCTCTGCATGAGCTGCTTGAGGACCTTGTGGTGGAGCAATCTTCCATGCGAGCACGGATGTCTGTTCTGACTGCTTCTAGCACTGGTTCGACAACCTCTAAGGTTTGAGATGACGGTGCTGAAAGCAAGCTCAGGGAGGCAAACGGTGAAAGCAAGTCAAGGAAGGTGAAGAGGGTTAAGGTCACTTCAAAGAAGAAGAGGTGTGCTGGTAGCGGAAAGGTGGATTGTTCGAATGCTAAAGGACAAGGTACGTCATTTGCATTTGTAACGGAAATATGTTTAGCATCGGTTTCTACTCATTCGTGGGTAGTGGATACTGGAGCTACTGATCATGTTTGTAACATTTTGCAGGGGTTCACACCGAGGAGGGTGCTGAAGAATGACGAGGTTACCATCTCAATGGGGAACGCAACACAAGTGAGTGCAGCTGCCATTGGAGATTTCACCTTGTACTTTGATGATTCTGTTTTGACTTTGAGAGATGTTTTGTACGTGCCGGATTTTCGGCGAAACCTTATTTCAGTTTCCAAACTTTACGTTGATGGTTATTCAGTTATTTTTTATAGTAGTGTTTCTATCATTGATAATAAAGGTGTTATCTGTCGTGGGATGCTGAATAATTCTCTCTATGTTATTAACTGTAATTCATCCGTAATTGATAATCCTAGAAAGAGAAAACTTACTTCTTCTGATGAGGATCTTACATATCTCTGGCACTTGAGACTGGGTCACATCAGCTTGAAGCGAATTCAGAGACTTGCAGATGACGGTACATTGGACTTAGTCTAGGCTGTACCTTATCAAGTCTGCGAATCCTGCATCGAGGGCAAGATGTCAACTAGGCCTTTCAAGGCTATTTATTCTCGAGCAGAGGAAGTGTTCGAATTGATCCATTCTGACTTATGTGGACCAATGTCTACGTAGGCTCGTAGAGGGTACGAGTACTTCGTCACTTTCATTGCAATTACTCAAGGTACGGATATGTTTACCTGCTTCGCTACAAGTCTGAATGCTTTGATAAATTCAAAGAGTTCAAGGCTGAGGTAGAAAAGAAGGTCGGGAAAACTATCAAGTCACTGCGATCTGATCGTGGTGGCGAATACCTCGATAACGAGTTCCTGCTGTATTTGTCAGAAAATAGGATTACATCCCAGTGGACTGCACCGGGTACTCCCCAGCAAAACGGTGTAGCTGAAAGAAGAAATAGGACTCTTCTAGAGATGGTAAGATCAATTATGAGTTATGCAAACTTACCAATTTCGTTTTGGGGCTACGCATTGGAAACAACAGCTTACATGCTAAATGTGGTGCCTTCTAAATCAGTTCCTAAGACGCCTTCTGAGCTCTTCCTTGGTCGCAAACCGAGTTTGTGCAAGTTTAGAGTATGGGGCTGTCTGGCACACGTACTGTCGAAGGAACCTGATAAGTTAGAAAGCAGGTCAAAAGTAATGTTGTTCATAGGGTATCACAGGCAAACGAAAGGTGGTTACTTTTACTGTCCTGAGAGTCAGAAAGTCGTTGTTAGCACCAACGCTAGATTCTTGGAGGATGAGTATGTGAGTAATCATAAGTCCAGGAGTGATATCGTTTTTCATGAAATTGAAAATGAGAATTCAATTCCAAGGGAAGGGGAACGTGTAGATGTGCGTGCACCTATGAGAGGTTCGACACCACAGACACGTTCTTCAGTGCAAAGTGCAGAACCACAAGTTACTGCACCTACTACTGACACGGCACTGATGCCTTGTCGTAGTGGGAGAGTTATTTTCCAGCCAGAAAGATACAAGTTCGTGGGTTAGTCTTCGGACTTGAGCCCGGAAGACGGACATGAGGACTCTGACCCACTGACTTACGAAGAGGCAGTGCAGGACAAGGATGTTGAAAAATGGCGTGTCGCCATGGATTCCAAAATTAAATCCATAACTGCTATGGATGTATACCAGAAAACTAATTTGCCGGATGGCTTTAGGGTCATAGGGTGCAAATGGGTATACAAGAGAAAGAAAAGGGCGGATGGAAAGATCACGGCTTTTAAAGCCAAGCTGGTGGCAAAGGGTTATAGTCAGAAATAGGGCATTGACTATAACAAAACCTTTTCACCCTAGCCATGCTCAAATCCATCCAGATACTCCTTACCATAGCTGCGCATATGGACCTCGAGATATGGCAGATGGATGTCAAAACCGCTTTTCTAAACGGTTACCTTGAAGAAGGTAGGGACATCTATATGCAGCAACACGAGGGTTACATACGCAAGGGCGAAGAACATCTTGTCTGGAAGCTTAGGAAGTCCTTGTATGGACTTAAGCAAGATTCAAGGTCGTGGAACTTACATTTCAATGATGTGATTAAATCCTATGGATTTGCACAGTTGGAAAACAAAAGTTGTGTTTACCGACTTTGTGTCTGTGGGAGCGTGGTTTTCCTTGCACTATACATTGATGACATACTCCTATTTGGAAACAACGAGGGAGTGATGTCAGAAATCAAGGTTTGGTTATCCGAACAGTTCCAAATGATGGATCTGGGAGAAGCTGGCTACATTCTTGGGATTAAGGTCTTACGAGATCGTAAAAGAAGAATATTGAGCCTATCCCAGGCATCCTATGTGGATACTATGATAGCCCGGTTCAGCATGCAACTCGCCAAGAAAAGCTTGCTACCTTTCAGACATGGCGTTCATCTTTCTAGTGGGCAGTGTCCTGAGACACAGCAGGAGAAAGATGAGATGATTCTTGTACCATACGCTTTGGCGGTGGCTAGCCTCATGTATGCGATGCTGTGTACCAGGCTAGATATTTGTTATGTTATTGGCATGGTAGCAAGATATCAGTCTAACCCTGGACAGGCGCACTGGACTGCTGTAAAGCACAACCTCAAATACTTGAAGAGAACTAGGAATTCCTGCCTAGTTTATCAAAGTGAGGAATTGTGCCATGTGGGTTATATAGACTCGGATTTCCAAGGGGATCAGGATGAGAAGAAATCGACCTCAGGATATGTGTTTACCCTGGGAGGTGGAGCTGTATCTTGGAGGAGCTCAAAGCAGAAATGCATTGCTGACTCCACCATGGAGGCGGAATATGTCGCCGCCTCCGACGCCTCAAAAGAGTGGGTATGGCTCAGGAACTACCTTTTAGAGTTGGGCGTTATTCCGAGTTTGCCGAGGAGCATCACAATTTATTGTGATAACTCTGGTGCAGTGGCAAACTGAAAGGAACCGCGGTCTCACGGGGCAAGCAAACACATAGAGAGAAAGTACCATATCATACGAGAAATCGTATCGAGAGGTGATGTGCTGATCAAGAAGATTGACACTAAGGACAACCTTGCTGATCCATTTACAAAGATCTTGCCGCAGAAAGTTTACGAAAGACATATTCGTGAGCTGGGTCTGAGGTGGATGCCGACCACTGACAGTGGTTAAAGAGATAGCAGGCTAGATCGACGGACTGTATACTCTGTAATAGCTTAGTTATGCTTTAAGTATAAGTTGGAGATTGATGGGTTTTGTATACTGAAAGCATTTCTTATAATGAGTATACGACGGTTTATTTCTCCTATCTGTTAACAATCTTACAAGTATGTAACAATGGTATCCTCTTGTGTCACCGATAGGGACGATCATACGGCGTGTTGTAGATCGCAGAAGACAGTATGATCACTTGACCTAGTGAGACATAAACCTGATCACAGCCGAGACAGCGTATGAGGATACGTCTGTCCGGATGGATGCGGCATTGTCGGAATAAGTAGTCTATCTTGGTTACTTGACATGCTGGTACACAGGGGTGGCGTATTGATGGACCGCAGTGAGATGTACTCGGCTGTCTGACATCAACAAATACAAGATCTCATTATATTGATTGAGCCCAAACCCTAACGGAGGTTCAGGGGTATGCACGGGTTGACTGTTGCTTTGATTTGCCATAGTGGAGAGCCTAAGTAGCGTGCTCGTATATCCGCATCTTGGGTAACAGCAGTTCGTGTAGTACCGCCTGAGACTGGGTTTAGGTAACCATATCCGAGTAATAGGATGGGGACATTCCCTGAGGAGCTCAATGACATTCATCGTGCCAAAGTCCTGCAGGCTGATTAAGTTCAGGCACGAGTGATAAGGATTGAGTGGTACTACTCAGGAATAATAAGATATTAATTAATTGTAATTAGTGCTTGTCAGAAGCTCCAATTAATGAATGAATGTCCGGTAACCTTAAATATGGGGATTCTAAATTAATGCAGCTCGTTCTCATAACGTGGTAATAAAGGGGTAGGTCAGTATTAATTCTGTGGTGAAAAAGAATTAATGTTAATTAATTAATTGTGTCCTGGGTTGTGGACATGGGAATTAATTAATTATAGTCCCACTTTATAATTTTCATTAGGTCCCATGACTGACCCAAATTATAAATGTTGAATTAAGCCCAATAGCCCATTAGGGAAGTCTATAAATAGACAACATTCTCTCTCAAAACCCTAGCCACCTTCATAATGTTCAAAACAGTTGAAACCCTAGGCAGAGAGAGAGAGTGGGCGACGGCTAGTGCAGAGGGAGGAGAATTTCGATTCTGGCCTTGCACAATTACAGATCTGTGGAATCCTCACCGGTAGCAGATCAGAACAGCATTGGGACACAGCCCTGAAGATCTAATCTGGAGAACAGATTTCTTCCTTTCTTTTGCTTTCGATTTTTTTCTAAGAAATTAGATCTCTAATTTCTGTTTCCGCATATCAAATCGAATCGCGTGGTTGAATTGGAAATTGGATATTCAAACGCGAAAGATCGGATCAGACTCTACGGAATAACGGTAATTCCTCAATCCACAATTCTTAGAATTAAATTCATAGGAGTATGCTAGGTTTTATTGCGAATTCTGATTTTGCACAATATCAAAAAATTGATCCGGTTCAATTGGATTTTGTGATTCGGTTCACACGAAAATCCCTACAGGTCTTGGTTTGCTGGATTGGATAAGAGTTTGATAGGGACATTGGAGGAGCTTCGATAAGAATTCCTCACTAACTACTTCCCGCCGAGCCTGCTGCTGAAGAGGAAAGCTGCTATCACCCACTTTAAACAGATGTATGATGAATTACTACATGAGGCCTGGAAGAGGTACAAGGAGCTCTTGCGGCTCTGTCCTGGGCATGGGATTGATTTAGAGATGCAGGTCTGTCATTTCTACGAAGGGCTGACTCCACACATGAAGGAGTTGGTTGATGCATCTGCTGGTGGAATCCTAATGAAGAAGAGTGGAGCCGAGGGAATGAGACTCCTGGCAGATATGGCTCTGAATAGCCATCAGTGGTAGACGGAGAGGTAGCTACCAGTCAAAGCAGCCGAGACAAAGCCAGAATTCGACGTGGTTGCTGAAGTGAAAAAGCTTCGAGAAGACATTGCAAAATTGGAAGCAGTAAAAGCCACAGCTACCACTGCAGCAGAGCCAAGCATGGCCATAGTACCCATGGATGCTGACTACATCAACCGGGGAGCGAGCAATTCATCTGGAGCTGCTGGAGCAGAGGTGAACTATATTGGAGGTGGTTATCAGAATAACTACCGAGGAGGAAATCAGGGTTATCATTACAACCATGGGAGAACTCACCCTGGTTTTGCATATTCTAACCCCTCTGCAGCAGAGCACCCTCCACCCGATTTTGATGTAGGTACTGGAGGAGAGATCGTGGAAAGAAAAAGTTTGTGCTGGAGGAGACGCTCGAGAAATTCATCAAGAGCTCTGATAATTGGTTTGGGAAAGTAGAAACCGAGGTGAAAGGGATGGCCAACCACATGCAGCTGATGACGAAACATCTTCAGATCTTGGACACCCAACTGAGCCAAATTTCCACTACTCTCAGCAATCAAAATAAGCCGGGGCAGTTTCCAAGTACAACAGAGGTGAATCCGGCAAAGGAAAAGTTAGTTAATGCAATTACTCTGAGGTCTGGGACGAGCTACAAGAGTCCCGAGATGGTTGTGACCGAATCTGAAGATGAAAAGGAGCAAAACAGCGCAGGAGGTAACTTTGCATCGATCGACGCACCTCATGCGTCGATCGATGTCGAGGATCGACGCGAGTCCATTTCGAGCGACGAGGAGAACGAGCCGACGTGGGAGAATCTGGTCGAGGCATGCACGTCGATCGACGCTGCACCCTGCATCGATCAACATGCACACAGAGCCACGTCGATCGACACCGAAGCCCAATCCAGGCAAAATGCTAAGGCAGTCTGAAGATCAACCCCCTCCTATGCCATTCTCACAACGGTTCGCGAAGCAGAAAGAGGACTCCAAATTCTCCAAATTTGTGGAGAATCTGAAGAAGGTCAGCATCAACATCCCGCTGATCGAAGCATTGAAGGAGATCCCGGGGTACATGAAGTACCTCCGGAAATTGATGAGTGGAAAGAAGCAATTTGTGGAGAACGAGATGGTGAAGGTCCACGAGCAGTGCAGCCTGCTACTTCAAAAGAAGGTGCCCATCAAGAGAAGCGATCCTGGATGCTTCTCTATTCCAGTTGAGATTGGGGGACGCACTTTCGAGAGAGTACTGGGTGATACTGGGGCCAGTATCAACCTGATGTCGCACTCCATCTACAAACGTATCAACATCGGAGAGATGAGGCCCACGACGATCACCCTGCAGATGGCGGACCGGTCTGTGTCCCGCTCGAAAGGGACGTGCTCATTCGTGTGGGTCATCTTATTTTTCCTGCAGATTTCATGGTGCACGAGATGAAGGAGGACAAGAACATGCCCATGATCTTAGGGCGTGAGTTTCTCGACACCAGTTCCACTCTCATTGACTGTCGAAGCGGTGAGATCACACTCCGGGCAAATGATGAGAAGATCACCTTTGTGATTGACAAAAGCAAGAACAAGGAGGAGTGCAATTGAATCTCCACTACTGAAGAAGGGGATGAATCTGAGGAGGAGGAAACAGCTGCCATTGAGTGGGAGCGAGGAAATGGAGGGGTGAAAGTGTCAACTACGCCACCTTTTTCTGTGCTCACCACCATTGTCAAAGACTGGAAGGTTTACATGGTGGATGCCAAAGGTCAGTGAGTCTGGACCCGACCTCCCTGGCGGTGATTTGAGGTACCGTCGAGCTACGACGTTAAATCAAGCACTTGTTGGGAGGTAACCCAACCTTTTACATCTTTCCCTTTTCAATTTTCATTTTTATTTCGAATTTCTATTATTCTTGCGTTAACAGTTGTTTTGCAGTTAAAAAAATTTCGAGTACAGCTCGGCATCGATCGACGCAACCTGGTATCGATCGACGTCGAGCAGCCCGACGTGATACACTTTGATCCATGAAAGGATCGACAAGAAGGCTTCACGTCGATCGACACAACCCTGCATCGATCGACGTGAAGTGCCAACAGCCACTATTTCACGTCGCGCGATGTTTGAAGACTCCGGGGGATAAAAGTTGATGTATGAGATCAATTACCAGGCATCGTTCCCTCTTTTGTCTGATTTTGAAACTTATTCCACTCTTCGAGTTGGAAATAAGTTTGGGGGATGTGGACAAGAGATGGAACGTATTTTGAATTTTGATATAACCCGAATGAGGTTGTGATATTAGAATTGATTGAGGGTTGAGTTTGAATTGATTGTGATTGTGGTTAGATGCCTATGAATGTAGAATACTGCATGACAGGATTGATTTGACACTTACACTTGCATGCCGATAGAGCTGATTTGAAATTGACTGTGGAAGAAAACTTTAAACCCTTGTGTGAGATTTTGAGCCTTATTTCGTTTGATGTGAGATTCACATGTGTGTTTTTATTTCTTTAGAACTTGCCTATTTTTTGTGTTGAGACTGCATAGTGTGCACAAGTTTAGGAAATGATCTTAGGCCATCTTTGATAGCCTAATTCCCTAAACACTGTCCCTTCACATTAAATTTTCCCTAGTTAGCCACTTTTGAGTCTATACAAATTTTTTTCTTTCCTTGTCTATGAGATTAAGAAGAAGTATTGGTTTCTCTCATGTCTTGAGTTGTGGTATATGGGGTGGAATGATTGTGAGATGGAGATAAGAAAATATAAATTAATGGTGAAAATATATGTGAAAAAGAAGCTCAAAGAAATAATTAGAATTCTCATTAGCTCTCTGAAAAGAAAAGAATACAAAATTATCAAAAAGAGCATAAGAGATTCAAAAATGAGCTAGAGAAAAAAAAATGAGTCTGTTGAAAATATTAGGAGAAGGTTGGATGATGAATAGATGGTGGTTGCATTGGTTGAGAGTCGCGAACTCAATTCATTTAGTCACTTGGCCATATTTCCCTACCCTTCACAAAAACCCTACGTTACAACCTATTGAAAGTCCTTTTTGATTCTGGACTTGTGTGCACATTTTAGTAGTGGAGATATTAGAAGATTTGCAAACCTATGGTAGAAATTTCTTCATACATGTTGCTGAGTGCTTTTATTTAAACCTAAAACACTTGAGAGTCGAGCGATACACTTCCCGTGAGTTATTCTACAGTTGATTAATTTTCTGTCTCTTTTGAATTGCGTGTGTGTAGTGGATTTTTGACCCTTGAATGTGATGAATCTTGTGAGGCATTGCACTTTAACTTCACAATTTTTGATATCTTTCTTGCCTATAGATTGAGGACAATCAAACGTTCAAGTTTGGGGGGTTTGATAAGCTCATTATTTTACTCACTTATCTATATTATTTTCTACTATTCTATGTAGTTTTATTGAGTTTAAGTATATATATATATATATATATATATAATATGCATGAGTCTACATTGGGCGGTATTGCATGTGCTTTGGTGTGTTTCTATAGGTTATAGGCCAAATTCACTGGAAAATCGTTCTGAAAGTAGTGACGTGCAAGAGTACCAGTGAAGAGTTCTTCCACACGAGGAATTCGGGCTATTGGCTCATGTCAATGGATAGAGCTACGAGTTAGCTTTCCAACGCAACTAGAATCGGGTCAATCGGAGTTTGGGAGAGGAAGTTATGACCAAAACTGTGAGGCCGCGCAGAAGGGACGAGACAGGACCACATCGATCGACGTGGAATCCACATCGATCAACATGGACATTTCACATCGATCGACGTGGAAGCCACATCGATCGACGCAAATCTGCTGGCACAAAAATTCAATTAAGGGTAAGTCTAAGGACTCAGTAGAAGAAGATGATTTATCAGCAGGGTTGGAAGAAGATGCCATGTTTTCAGGGAATAAGTGTTTGGAAAGATTAAGGAAGATGAACGGAAAATATGTTCGAAAGATTGGAAGGAAGGATAAGAGTTTTCCCGATCATGAATGAACGGTATTTATACTGGTGCCAAGCTGGGATGGATGGACGAGATTAATTCGTCAAAAGTGAGAATCGACGGTCATCAGCCCACACGATTCCCTGTAGGCGACGTGCGTGGTCGTGCTGACGTGGGATGGAGCGTGTAGCTGACATGGCACACGCTGATTGGTCGCGAGAGTGCTTTTGACTGCGCAGTCACTGTGCGCATTAAATGTGGCATTAAATGCCGCATTAAATTCGAAGATATGCACACGCGATACCAATCTTAAACCTTTCCCGCCATTCCTGCGACAGCTGGCACGACTCTTGGACTTCAAGAGAACGTCAGTTGAGAGCTGGGACTCAACTGGTCATCAGTAGTATACCTGGTCATCAGTGGTATACGCCAGTCGCATACTTCCCCCTGCCAGTATGGCCTTCTTACCAGTTGACAACTGATACTCACAACTGGTTCCCGTGTACTTTGACAAATTGAGAGCTAGGACTCAATTTTCACCAGTCGTTGATATATCACCAGTTGTCTGCTGACAACTTGAAAGATTGAAAGAATTGAGAGCTTGGACTCAATTCATTCCGCATAATCTTCTCTTCACTTCTTCATCATTGCTTGGAATTGGGAGCTGGGACCCAATTTTACTTCGACTGATGGTGCATTACTGCTGGCAAATTCGAAATGAGAGCTGGGACTCATTTCCTTCGTTGTTTATGGAATAAGTTCTGCCAGTAGATACCATCTGTGGTTTAGAGCTACCACTAAAGAAAAACATCATGTTTTCTCCTTGGTCTTCATGTTTTCTTTAAAAATCAAGAACGGAATGAGAGCTGGGACTCATTCTTCCTCAACATTAGGGCTTGCATCAATCTCCATAAGACCGAGTTTGATGCACAACTCCTTGAATCTTGCTTCTGGCAAAGGTTTGGTGAAGATATCAGCCAGTTGATCATCGGTTCTGATGTACTCTACGCTGATATCCTTCTTCTCGACATGATCACGTATGAAGTGATGTCGGATATCTATGTGCTTGGTTCTAGAGTGATGAACCGGATTCTTCGTTATGCACATAGCGCTGCTGTTGTCGCAATAGATGGGTACACAACCAGTGTCCACCTCATAGTCTTCCAGTTGTTGCTTGATCCATAGAATTTGAGCACAGCAACTGGCAGCGGCAACATATTCAGCCTCAGTAGTAGATGTAGCAACTGAGTGTTGCTTCTTGCTAAACCAGCTGATTAGCTTGTGTCCTAGAAACTGACACGTACCACTGGTACTTTTTCTATCTATACGGCATCCACCATAGGCCAAGTGATTCAGTTCCTTTGAGGTATTTCACTATTCTCCTAGCAGCTTCCATGTGTGACTTCTTTGGATTGGCTTGATATCTGGCACACACTCCGACTGAGTATGAAATGTCGGGTCTGCTGGCTGTCAGATAGAGAAGTGATCCAATAATACCTCTGTAGCTGGAAGGATCAACCGATTCTCCTTCTTCATCAAGAAAGATCTGGCAACTGGTGCTCATCGGTATTCTGAGAGCCTTAGTCTTCTCTGGGCAATATTTCTGAATTAGGTCCTTGGCATACTTCCGCTGATTAATGAAAATCCCATCAGCTGACTGCTGGACCTGGAGTCCTAGGAAGTATGTTAATTTGCCCATCATACTCATCTGGAATGAGTTCTGCATCAGTTGAGAAAACTTCTCACAGAGAGACATATTCTTTGACCCGAATATAATGTCATCGACATATATCTGCACCATTAGCATATCATCAGCATCCTTGATGATGAAGAGAGTTCTGTCGATCTTCCCTTTCCGAAATCCATTACTGATTAGGAATTGTGACAGCGTCTCATACCAAGCCCTGGGCGCCTGTTTCAATCCATACAGGGCCTTTCTCAGCTTGTACACTTTGGTGCCTATTTCAAAGCCTGGAGGTTGTTCGACATATACTTCCTCCTTTAGCTCGCCATTCAAGAAGGCGCTCTTCACGTCCATTTGGAATACCGTGAACCCATGATACGCTGCATATGCAAGGAACAGCCGTATCGCCTCCATTCTTGCAACTGGTGCGAAGGTCTCGTCGAAGTCGATGCCTTCACACTGCTTGTAACCTTTGGCGACTAATCGAGCTTTGTTTCTGATTACAATGCCATTCTCATCTCGCTTGTTCTTGAAAACCCACTTGGTGCCAATCACTGACTGATGTGATGGTCTCTCTACCAAGTCCCAAACATTGTTGCGAGTGAATTCCGCAAGCTCTTCTTGCATGGCATTGATCCAATCAGCAGATTCTAGCGCAACTCCTATGGAAGTAGGTTCCTCTTGAGAAATAAAACAAGTCAGGAGCGCACTGCCGTGTCGAGTCTGAACCGAACCTTCTGGATTACCGAGAATAGCCTCGGATGGGTGATTTCTCAGCCATTTGGGAAGATGAGAATCTGCTGGCGTTGGTTCTTCTGTCCTGATGACTGGTGCTTCCAGAACTTCACCAGTCGGAGCAGCAATAGCAACTGGTGGTTGACCTTCACCAGGCGGAATAATCTCTTCATCAGCATCACTTTCTGACTGATCTCCTGATCCTTCGGCGATAATTACACCGTCAGCTGGTGCATCCACTCCAGCTGGTTCATCAGCTATTTCTGGTTCAAAAATTCCAGACGGTATTCCCCCTGGATTATTGCCAGTTCCACTCAAGGAGATTGAGTGTAAGGTCTCAGCAAGGTCAATTGCATCACCGACCCTCCCGGATTGCTGATGGGCAACCGAGGATACTGGTTGTGAAGATGATCCAGTCATAGGTCTAGTCAAACCAGTTGGTTGAGCATTGGAAGAATTCCTGCCCAACTGATCAACGACATCATTGACCTCAGGAACATCTTCAGCCAGTTGTCGTAAGGTCCTGTGCACTAAAGTAGCTTCATCAAAAACAACATTGCATGTTATTTCCACAAGTTTGGTAGTCTTGTTAAATACTCTATAGCCCTTGTGAGAGGGATGTCCATGTCCAACAAGGACACCCTCATCAGCTTTAGGCGAAAAAGCATTTAACTTCGACTTACCATTATTATGGACATAACATGGTGAACCGAAAGCACGAAGATGATCTAGAGAAGGCTTACGACCAAAATAAACTTCGTAGGGAGTTTTCTTGAGTCTGTCGTTGATCCCGCTTCTATTCTGAGTATAGCAAGCCGTCACCAACGCTTCTCCCCAAAAACTCTGTCCTAAGCCGGATTCTGCCAGCATGGATCGGACCGCTTCTTTCAGCGTCCTGTTCCTACGTTCTGCAAGTCCATTCTGCTGCGGTTGCCTTGGTGCAGATCTTTCATGCTTAATGCCAGCTTCCGCGCAGAAATCCATCAGCAGACTATTGCAGAATTCCGTCCCATTGTCTGACCGTATCCGCTTTACCGTAGCTTCTCTCTGTTTCTGTGCTTTGACAATCAAATCTGGAAGAATGACTTTCACTTCATCCTTGGATCTGAGAAGCTTTACCCATGTATAGCGCGAGTAGTCATCGACTACCACCAGCGAATAACGTCTTCCTCCAATGGTTTGAGGTGCTACTGGTCCAAAGAGGTCCATATGTAGCAACTCGAGTACACGACTGGTACTGGGGCAGACTGGCGACTGGTTCTTGAAGGACTTCTTAGTTTGCTTGCCCTGCTGGCATGCTTTGCAAATTCCTTCCTTCTTGAATCCTCCCTTGGGAAGACCTTCCACAAGATCATGCTTGGCCAGGTAGTTGATGGTTCTGAAATTCAGATGACTCAACCTTTTGTGCCACAGCCAGTTAGTTTCCATAGTACTGGTGGCCACGAAGCATGAATCTATCTTCCCGCTTTGCCAGTCAACGGTATAAAGTCCTCCGTTCCGAATACCTCTCAGCTTGATCTCGCCAGTCTTCTCATCCTTGATCTGGCACTCTGATTTCCCAAAGTGAACTGTGTAACCACTATCGCACAGCTGACTGATACTCA
>JAPKLW010000616.1:136242-155172 GCA_026898455.1 Plectranthus barbatus
CATAAGACCGAGTTTGATGCACAACTCCTTGAATCTTGCTTCTGGCAAAGGTTTGGTGAAGATATCAGCCAGTTGATCATCGGTTCTGATGTACTCTACGCTGATATCCTTCTTCTCGACATGATCACGTATGAAGTGATGTCGGATATCTATGTGCTTGGTCCTAGAGTGATGAACCGGATTCTTCGTTATGCACATAGCGCTGCTGTTGTCGCAATAGATGGGTACACAACCAGTGTCCACTTCATAGTCTTCCAGTTGTTGCTTGATCCATAGAATTTGAGCACAGCAACTGGCAGCGGCAACATATTCAGCCTCAGTAGTAGATGTAGCAACTGAGTGTTGCTTCTTGCTAAACCAGCTGATTAGCTTGTGTCCTAGAAACTGACACGTACCACTGGTACTTTTTCTATCTATACGGCATCCACCATAGGCCAAGTGATTCAGTTCCTTTGAGGTATTTCACTATTCTCCTAGCAGCTTCCATGTGTGACTTCTTTGGATTGGCTTGATATCTGGCACACACTCCGACTGAGTATGAAATGTCGGGTCTGCTGGCTGTCAGATAGAGAAGTGATCCAATAATACCTCTGTAGCTGGAAGGATCAACCGATTCTCCTTTTTCATCAAGAAAGATCTGGCAACTGGTGCTCATCGGTATTCTGAGAGCCTTAGTCTTCTCTGGGCAATATTTCTGAATTAGGTCCTTGGCATACTTCCGCTGATTAATGAAAATCCCATCAGCTGACTGCTGGACCTGGAGTCCTAGGAAGTATGTTAATTTGCCCATCATACTCATCTGGAATGAGTTCTGCATCAGTTGAGAAAACTTCTCACAGAGAGACATATTCTTTGACCCGAATATAATGTCATCGACATATATCTGCACCATTAGCATATCATCAGCATCCTTGATGATGAAGAGGGTTCTGTCGATCTTCCCTTTCCGAAATCCATTACTGATTAGGAATTGTGACAGCGTCTCATACCAAGCCCTGGGCGCCTGTTTCAATCCATACAGGGCCTTTCTCAGCTTGTACACTTTGGTGCCTATTTCAAAGCCTGGAGGTTGTTCGACATATACTTCCTCCTTTAGCTCGCCATTCAAGAAGGCGCTCTTCACGTCCATTTGGAATACCGTGAACCCATGATACGCTGCATATGCAAGGAACAGCCGTATCGCCTCCATTCTTGCAACTGGTGCGAAGGTCTCGTCGAAGTCGATGCCTTCACACTGCTTGTAACCTTTGGCGACTAATCGAGCTTTGTTTCTGATTACAATGCCATTCTCATCTCGCTTGTTCTTGAAAACCCACTTGGTGCCAATCACTGACTGATGTGATGGTCTCTCTACCAAGTCCCAAACATTGTTGCGAGTGAATTCCGCAAGCTCTTCTTGCATGGCATTGATCCAATCAGCAGATTCTAGCGCAACTCCTATGGAAGTAGGTTCCTCTTGAGAAATAAAACAAGTCAGGAGCGCACTGCCGTGTCGAGTCTGAACCGAACCTTCTGGATTACCGAGAATAGCCTCGGATGGGTGATTTCTCAGCCATTTGGGAAGATGAGAATCTGCTGGCGTTGGTTCTTCTGTCCTGATGACTGGTGCTTCCAGAACTTCACCAGTCGGAGCAGCAATAGCAACTGGTGGTTGACCTTCACCAGGCGGAATAATCTCTTCATCAGCATCACTTTCTGACTGATCTCCTGATCCTTCGGCGATAATTACACCGTCAGCTGGTGCATCCACTCCAGCTGGTTCATCAGCTATTTCTGGTTCAAAAATTCCAGACGGTATTCCCCCTGGATTATTGCCAGTTCCACTCAAGGAGATTGAGTGTAAGGTCTCAGCAAGGTCAATTGCATCACCGACCCTCCCGGATTGCTGATGGGCAACCGAGGATACTGGTTGTGAAGATGATCCAGTCATAGGTCTAGTCAAACCAGTTGGTTGAGCATTGGAAGAATTCCTGCGCAACTGATCAACGACATCATTGACCTCAGGAACATCTTCAGCCAGTTGTCGTAAGGTCCTGTGCACTAAAGTAGCTTCATCAAAAACATCATTGCATGTTATTTCCACAAGTTTGGTAGTCTTGTTAAATACTCTATAGCCCTTGTGAGAGGGATGTCCATGTCCAACAAGGACACCCTCATCAGCTTTAGGCGAAAAAGCATTTAACTTCGACTTACCATTATTATGGACATAACATGGTGAACCGAAAGCACGAAGATGATCTAGAGAAGGCTTACGACCAAAATAAACTTCGTAGGGAGTTTTCTTGAGTCTGTCGTTGATCCCGCTTCTATTCTGAGTATAGCAAGCCGTCACCAACGCTTCTCCCCAAAAACTCTGTCCTAAGCCGGATTCTGCCAGCATGGATCGGACCGCTTCTTTCAGCGTCCTGTTCCTACGTTCTGCCAGTCCATTCTGCTGCGGTTGCCTTGGTGCAGATCTTTCATGCTTAATGCCAGCTTCCGCGCAGAAATCCATCAGCAGACTATTGCAGAATTCCGTCCCATTGTCTGACCGTATCCGCTTTACCGTAGCTTCTCTCTGTTTCTGTGCTTTGACAATCAAATCTGGAAGAATGACTTTCACTTCATCCTTGGATCTGAGAAGCTTTACCCATGTATAGCGCGAGTAGTCATCGACTACCACCAGCGAATAACGTCTTCCTCCAATGGTTTGAGGTGCTACTGGTCCAAAGAGGTCCATATGTAGCAACTCGAGTACACGACTGGTACTGGGGCAGACTGGCGACTGGTTCTTGAAGGACTTCTTAGTTTGCTTGCCCTGCTGGCATGCTTTGCAAATTCCTTCCTTCTTGAATCCTCCCTTGGGAAGACCTTCCACAAGATCATGCTTGGCCAGGTAGTTGATGGTTCTGAAATTCAGATGACTCAACCTTTTGTGCCACAGCCAGTTAGTTTCCATAGTACTGGTGGCCACGAAGCATGAATCTATCTTCCCGCTTTGCCAGTCAACGGTATAAAGTCCTCCGTTCCGAATACCTCTCAGCTTGATCTCGCCAGTCTTCTCATCCTTGATCTGGCACTCTGATTTCCCAAAGTGAACTGTGTAACCACTATCGCACAGCTGACTGATACTCAAAAGGTTGTGCTTGAGAGAGGTAACAAGGGATACATTTATAATTCTGACATCATCCTTCTCGATGCAGCCCTTGCTAATAACTCTGCCCTTAGAGTTATCACCAAAAATAACTGGAGGTCCTTTGACCTTGATAAGATCTGCAAACAAATCCTCTTCACCAGTCATGTGAGCTGAACACCCACTATCTAAGATCCACTCTCTCGACCTCTGAAGCTGTGTTGCATGATCCTGTACCTGCAAGAAAGATAAAGAATTTATTTAGGTCCCCGATCTTCTGCGGGTCCTGCAGGGTTAGATCGCTGAATAATTCCTTTCGGAATCCAGACTTTAGTGATTTTTAGCTTGGTTTTATCCTTGCTGATATCATCAGCAGCCTTTCCCTTCCTTTTGAAATAATGCATGAGATTGGTTTGGGAAGGTGTGGCTGTGTGTGTAACTCCTTTGGAAGTATTCTTCCGCTGAGAGCTTCGGAAATGTTTTTCCGGTTGTGTGTGTTGCCTTCGTGGTCTCTGGAAGTGTGGACCACCATGGCTAGCCTTCACAGCCCTTTGAGAAAACTTGTGATTGGGCTCAGGCCTCCGATAGGTATTCCTCCTATCAGGTATTCTCCTTCTCTCAGAGTTAATCTGAGATTTGGATCCCTTGTAAGTATGCTGGTGACTGGCATACTTACGAGGTTGTGCGTGGATTCTCTTGACAGCTGGTGCTGGCTGTCGGATTCCACTGGTAGCTGACGCTGACTTCATTGCCTTAGAATTATTCGGCTTAGTCTGCGTCTTAGGGTGTGCTGGCGTCCTGTCAGCAGAGGATTTTGCCAGTTGAGGATTTTGTCGTGATGACTCACCTATGTATCTGGTCTTATTATTCCTGTGCTGATCAGCCATACGGGACTGACTGGTTTTGCCAGCTGGTGCTGATGCATTTACCAGTTTGCCCTTACCCTTAGCTGTGAGTTCAAGTTGGTTTATGCTCAAATCTTTTATAAATCCCAACCCGGACTTATCAGTCGGCTTTCTCCAATGACTTAGAGCCTTTTCCAAATCCTTGGAGCCTTTATTCAAAAAATTTATTTTATTTTCTTGCTCCAGAACGATGTTGTGAAAATTATCTCGCTCAGTTTTTGCAATTTGAAAATTTTGAAGCAATTCAAAGTGAGTCTTTTTCAGAGTGGCTAGCTCTTCACCGATTGACCTAGATTTTTCAATCTCATTGGTCAAAATAGAAATCTGATTTTTTAGCGAGGTGTTTTCGCCAGCCAAGACATTCTTTATTTCAAAAAATTTCAAAAATTCTTGTTGAAGAATGTCTATAGTGACAGCTTCTGAGTCGGAGCAATGCGACTCAGAATCGTCTAGAGTGTGTGCTGACATGATATGCAATGAGGGAACAGATTGTACCTCATCATCAGCGGCAAGTGCTCGTTCTGCCTCACTGTCAGCACATTCTTCATTTTCTTCCTCTCCGAAAGCTACCATCAGCGCCAGTAGCGCTTCCTCTTCTGATTCTTCATCTGACTCATACTCTCCATCATCATGGTCAGGTATATCAGGAACCTCTGTCCTTGTCAGCATCGCCTTGGCAACGGCCTTCGATGCACGCTCTTCAAAGAGCTTCTTCAGCCTTTCCCGCTCATCTTTATCCACCTGTGGACATTCAAATTTAAGATGATCAGGGGATTGGCATTGATAACAAGCGCGGGGAGCTCTCTTGACGAATTTTCCATCAGTTGAGCTAAGAGATACTCCCTGTTTCAACTTGGCTCTCTCCAGAAGAACAGCCAGTCTCTTCATTTGTTGCTCAAGATCTGCGATAGAGCTCTCGCTGCCTTTTGAGTTAGATCCCGACGGGGATGGGATCTCTTTCTGCTGGTTGTGCGGCCCAGCAGGTCTGTCAGTATGAAAAGGCTTCTTGTGCTTCCATTTGAAATCCCTCTTGACGAAGTAGGCTTCGTCTTGTGTTTTGATGCTGGGAGATCCAACGGTCCGAATGGCTTCATTTTTGTTCACCATTTGGATATCCCACTCATGTGCTTGGAGCTGAGCGAATAGCTCCTTGGGAGTCATCTTGGATAGATCCTTCTCCTTAAGAGATGTGGTCTTCACAAACCAGTCCTCCTTGGGCATCTTTGACAGGATCTTTGCATTAAGCTCTGCATTCGAGTACTCCTTGTCCAAGGACTTCAGCTCGCTGACTATGGCATAGAATCTAGCCTCCATCTCCTTGATGGTTTCACCAGTCAGCATCTGGAATGACTCGTACTTGTCCACCGCAACTTGCAACTTGTTGCGCTTCATCTGATCTGTCTCCGTACAGAGACTATCAAGGTAGTCCCAGACTGCCTTGGCGCTGTCGAACTGGAGGGCTTCCTCCATCAGCAGTTCTGGAAGAGATGATAAGATCATCTCGAGAGCAACGGAGTCCAGCTGATTCCGCCTCCTGTCTTCAGCGTTCCATTCTTCTGGGGGCTTTGGGATCTCAGCGGCTGGTTGATCTCCTAACTGGTGCCTTGTCTTGGTGATCTCGATCGGCCCTTTCTCCAGCACGTCTTTCATCTCCGGATGGACGCTTTTTAGTTGAATGAGTGACCTCTTTCGCCATATATCGGGCTTGTCAGGATTGTAGTTGAGTAGCTTCGGGATATTCATCTTGTGTACCTGAGCTAATCAACAGACAGAAAGAGTAGAGTGCAAGGAAACTTGGATCTCGGTCCTAAGCGACTCAGTGTACGACCAGTCTAGAAAGACCAACCTGGCTCTGATACCACTTGATGGTCCCGGTTTTTCAGAGTATAATACGTTACGCAGCGGAAATAATATTAAGTGTTTTCTTGCACGCTACTTACACACAGCTGACAACTGGCAACTGGTCAGCTGATGCTGGTTACTCAGTACGCAGCTGACAACTGGTCAGCTGGTGATTTAATACTTAGAATATTTTAGCCTTGTTTGCACAATTATATCAGTTTCAGGATATACTCCAGCACTTGAGTGCTGGGTTTAAAATATGAATGAAATGCAGAAAGCTGATAAATAACAAAGGATTTTATAGTGGTTCGATCAATCGATCTACGTCCACTCTCCAGTCGAAGCACTGGAAATTTCACTAAGAGTAATCAGGTACAGGTCTCCTACGATCTATCTCTAGCTGGTGAATGCCTCGTCCACCAGTTCACTAGATCAACCGCTCCCGGTCCTGGATCCTTCTTCAACTCTTCACAGCTAATGGAGTGCGAGCACGTCACTTCAACCTCCACAGCTAGCTGGGTGTTTTAGTTCTCCCAAGAACGTAACAGTCTCTACGGCAGAATGCCCGTAATAACTCAAGTGCTGGTAAGCACAGGAGCTGCTGTGAACTCTCTCGAAGGAGAAAGAACACCAAGTGAGATCTTTAACTTACAAGCTAGAAGCTTGAAGTCTCGTGTTTGATAAATCAACACACGGAAAGCTTTATGAAAAGCCTCGAAAGTACTTTATGCGATTTTGCAATAATATCAGTTCTTTCGGTGGTTGAGCAGATGAGTGGAAGAAGTTTGAATGTTGGTGGTTGCGACGTATTTATAGCCGCAGGAACCGATTCAAACTTTCTAGCCGTTTGGACGCATCCGGGAAGGTGTCAGACCTCGGATGTCCTTCTGACGGCGGCAGGTATGTTTTTCCGGAAGGAACCATACCTTTGACCGCTTTATCTGACACAGATCTCTTTGTGTCAGAACGGCTCTTTCTGTCAGTCCGAGGAATAAGACTGGCGTCTTGTGACTGATAGACTTTAAGTTATCCTTCCTTAAAGTCATCCTTTGTCAGTTGATTCCTCAGAGAATCTTCTTCTTGTCTCTACTGCGCTGGGAGAGAGAATCTGGAATTCTGCTGGTAACATCTGACTGGTAGATCATACTGGTGATCTTGTGCTGGTAGTCTCTGCTGGTGACTTGCCCTGGCATCATCAAAGTCTACCAAAAGTCTGGATGTTAACTCTTTTCGGAATCTCCCATGACTGGTGAAATCACCGCTGGTGAATAGTGTAAGTAGGAACACGTATTCTCCTGGTAAGGTTTGTCAGCCGCCTGCTGATGAAACCCTTCCCAACTGGTGAACAGTAGCCAGTCATAAGCACTTCTCACCGCTGGTGAACAGTGTCAGCGCGAGTCTTTGTCAGCCGCCTGCTGATGAGACTTTTCCCAACTGGTGAACAGTAGCCAGTGGTAAGCTCTTCTCATGCTGGTGAACAGTGTCAGCATGAGTCTTGTCAGCTGCGACTTACAACTCAAAAAACCTAAACAGGACTTTACATTTAAGACTAGAGCTATGTAGAGACAACTGACGCTGGTAGGACTTAGGATTTGATCCACCAAAACTATAATCTGAACAAGTAAGCTACTGGGAAAGGAAACCTTAGACAGATTTCCCAACAACGGTGAATCTCCAAAGATTCTATAAGCAATGAATGCTTCGTGTTCAATAAATGAACCACGATATTAATGTCTTCTCTCTTGAAAGTGTTTAATGCCTTGGGCTTTAACTTCTGTGGAGAGGCTGGTGTGTCGGAGATTCAAATGTGCGAGATTGTACAGAGGTTTGGCACAAGATTTTTACAAAGGTTTTTATGTCTCTGTAGTTCCTGCTATTTATAGGCGGAGACCCAGAAAATAGCTTGTAGAGACATAGAGAAGAATGTCCAATCATAGTCCATTCTTCTCAGTAAAAAGTCTCTTTCTCCTCTGATATCTCTGCTGTATCGACCTACTTTTCAAAGCAGTTTGTACTTGATGTGTCAGACATTCAAACAACGTTGTACACCAGTCGCAACTGAGTAGTGTCTGTCCTTTCTTATTGACTTCCTCAATGATCTTCTGCGACCGCTCGACACTAGCCTCGTACGTATTCTTAGATGCAAAACTGTCTCGACCTGAAACTGTGAGCGCATCTCAACAGTTTTCTTTAAGTATTCAGACTTTGGCATGAAAAACTGTCTGCGCAGTTTTTGTGACTTTGATCTGCTCTGCTTATCTTCGTCTTGTATGCTCGACAGCTATCTCGTCAGAATGATGTCTTCTTCAAAATTGTTCCATAGTTTTGATGATATCCTCCTTCCTAGACTATTACAACTCGATTATCCTATACAAGGATTACATGCGGTAATACTCTAAAGCCTAGACTTTGGTGTATAGTTTTGACACATCAAAACATCAAATTAAGGTGGGATTACAAAAATAATACCTAACAATTTCCCCCTTTTTGATGTTGTCAAAACCATTCCAATAAGTCTATCTATGTCGACGAGAAGATGCAGTTGGCCTGAGTTTTACAAGGTTTGTCTATCTAATACTGTTCAGAATCGTGCTTCTTCTACACTCGACCTACTCTAAATGATCTTCCCTCTTAATGGGATAATAGTTCTCGATTAAAATCAATCATTTTTAGAGTAATAAATAGAAGAAGGTTTGCTGATCACACTGGAAAATGTGAATTCATCCAATCAAGAATCAAGGTGAGAGAAAATGACTAGTTGTCTTCAAACCAACAGTTTTTCACTTTTCACTAGATTTGATCAAGCGCAACAAGTACATGAAAAGCTTAAAGAAAAACTGTAGTAAAAGAAAAGACATTCAAAAAGATGCAAGCAAAATAAACTCCCATGACTTTTGCTTACCTGTCTTGATTCTTGTCCTTCTCCTTATCTTGATTCGATAAATCAGCATCCTTTAGCTTCGAGGATGTTGCAATGGATGCGGAGAGCAATTCAGCTTACGCCTTGATAGCTACGGTTAGTTCTGAGAGATATTTCATGTCTTCCTCTCTGGAAAGCACTAGTGCATCCAGTCTCCTTGTAACTTGATCATCCCGTATTTTGCGCTCTTCTTCCTGCATCCTGTATTCCTCTTTTCACTTCTTCTCTATTTCAGACAACTGCAGCTTCATCGACTCATCCTGTCTTTCTTCCCCCATTTTGACAATATCAATATCAAGAGCTAGATGTTGACTTAACCGATGATCTATCTCTTATCTCAAAGCATTATAGGGTAGAAGATCTGTGGCAACAGAGATAGGATTCTGTCAACCATAGTCAGCGCTCTAGATTCGTCATGGGGTTGACTCCGAGAGGTTGCAGTGGATGTCTCAGGCTGATGTGAAGCTTGAATCGTTGATGCCTCTATCTCCTTCTGAGTAGAGATGGCAGCATTTTTAGCAGCGACCTCTGCTGCCTTTCGAAGTGCTTCAGCATTTGTAGTTTCTTCTTCTTTTCTCTTCAGCTCAGCGGCTTCTGCTTCCTGTCTCTTGAGTTCAGCAGCCTCTGCCCCTTTTCTCTTCAGCTCAGCAGCTTCTGCCTCTTGCTTTTGCTGTAGCTCTGCTGCTGAACTGCTTCTGCTTCTCGCTGCTTACGTTCTAGCTCAGCAGCCTCTACTTCTCGTATCCTTTGAAGTTTAGCGGTTGTTGTTTCCTCTTCGTTTTCAAGTTGAGATAGACGGCTTCTGACCTTTTGTTCATTGTTGTCTAGAATCCGTCGTTGAGCATTTAATTCTCGTTGTCGGTGGTCAAGTTCTTGATGTTGCTTGTCCAGTTGTTGAAGAGTTGCATGATATTCATTGATCTTTCTTCTAATGATATCTGAATTTGATGCCACTTCGCTTGAGGTAATCACTTGATGAGCCTCAAGATGATCAGTTCCACCTGAATCCAAGATGGGTATGCTCTCAATGTCTGCTTTCTTGTTGAGATCTGTGAAGAGCATTTGATCATCCTTTTGCAGCACTTGATGATGTGACGTGGTTTGCTCAGAGCTAGAGGATGAGGAGGCGGTCATCTCTACAGGATATGCTAGCTCTTGGTTTGGAGCTGTTTCGCCAAGATTGGAAGTTGGACCTGCTCCTTCAAGTGTAGCACCGAACGACAGTTCTTTGGAAAGTGATTTGATTGTCATGTCTTTATTTGTCTTCTTTTTCTTCTGATGTTGGGGCTGTTCAACAGCTTGTTGATTATCTTTCCGTGAGACGTCTTCTGAACTGCTAGCTGCCTGTTTCTGCTTTCGTCGGTTGCGCTTTTGTGCAGGCTTTGGAGCAGAGGTGCCTGTCTTCTTTGGCTTCTTGGTAGCATCAACAGCACAAACTATTGGAATGGTCTTGAGATCTTCGAATGTCTCAGCATCTAATTCCATGTTGTCTAAACTGTCATCTGCGTCATCCTTCTGAATTGGGCGATAAACTGGAACTTTTGGTGGAATAAAGTCAAATGATATGAGATTTTCTCCTTCATCCTGTGATCCTAGGATGCGCTCAAGAAGTTAGCTAACCTTCAATCCTAACCCTACACACGAGGAGAACTTCCCTTTGATTGGGATATCTTTGTTCTTCTTCGCATTCTCCAGTAAGCGGCCAAATATGTATGTTGCCCAATCTCCTCCAGGGCAATCATCAAGGGCCATCATCAGAGAATATTTGGGACTACTTAACTCAGATAGGGATCCAATCCCACAATAAATCATTCTCAGCGCGATCTCACTGGGTGTTTTAGAAAATGGATTCAGTTCGGACACTTTGGTGGCAGCTTTAAACTTATTAGGCAGCTCGGGCTTCTTCCATTTTAGCCAGTGAGCTATTAATTCTTCTTTATTGTTGTGAAGGTAATTGGCGATCTGAACCCCTTTCTTCGGTAGATATATTGAGCAATAAGCTCAGGATCGACTTTTATCTTCTTCATTTCAACCGTAATCAAGAAGAAGGTCTCATCCTTATCATCGAAGGTTGCATTTTCGTAGAATTTGATGACCCAATTCGGATTGAACCGTCAAGGACATGCAGTCAAGAACTGTGTCAAGTTCTCTCTGAGTAGCTTTCCAGCAATTTCTTGAGCAATTCCCTCATCTGTGGTGATCGAGAGGAAATTCTTCCAATTCAAAATTTTCTCTTTCATGACTTGAGATATCAGAAGCTGTCGATCAGCAGTGCTGGATTTGTCAACTATATCAAATAGTTCGTCATAAGAAGTCTCCTCAGTGACGACAAGCTTTTCTGGATTATCAGAGGTGCTAGTATCCATGATTTGGTTTCTCCCTTTTGGCATGAACTAGAGGTGGAAAGTGGTTGATTTGAGAAATTCTTGGTTTGGGAATTTTTTACGGTTTGATTGATTGACATGAAGGGAGTGAAAAAGATGACGACCGAATGGGTTTAAGGGTTTTAGAGATCGATTTTGGCAAAAATCATAGGCTAAGATTTAAACTCCTTTTTGGTGTTAAACGGCTTTGATTAATGCTGACCTCAGCGCCTGTTTGTATCGTCTGGCACGCCGTGTAGCAGCGTAAGGAAGGATTGATGTGGCTTCGGGTAATACGCCATCGTGCTGGTCTGTATTTAATGTGACGTGCCACCGAGATCTTTGCAGTAATCGAAGATATGCCTTGCCTTTATGCAGTTTTCTCTCTCTTTAAGCTTCGTCAAGAAGGTATGAGACGATCCAACTGTTCTCTTATAGAGAGAAAATGAGCTGCTACTCCTTGGCATGAAGAGGCAGTTTCTCCCTTTAACATATGTCAAGATGATCTTGACAGTTTTCTTCTCGTAGTATCCAATCAGTTATTGAGTCTGTCGACGAACTATGATGACATCTGAACATCTGGAGTGATCATTTAGTCAATGGATGGACCCTGAGATTGACATGAAAAGCTGATTGAGTATTAAATCGCCACTCATTCCTTTTTCCATTGACCTGATAGGTCATTTCCCACTTTCGTGAGGACGTGGCAGTGCTTTAATGGATTCATGTCTCCCTATAAATGCTCCATTGACGAGGTAACAAATATAGAAGCACCAACTCCTCTCCTTCCTTTCACTTAACCATATCCTTTCTTTGAAATGGCTGAACTGGTGAACATTGCAGAGGAGATGGCGAGGATTACTATCAACCGAAACAAGATCCTTGATCGTCGAAGGTTGTATGCTGAGTACTGGAGTTTACCAGAGGATGTGTACTACCGATTTACCAACCCTTTGGAGATTAATGGCCTGGATCGCTTTGTGACAGTGCGATCGGTGACTTTTCAGTCGGATCTACTTAAGGTGATGATTTATAGTTCTACTGTCTTTGGGGATGAGATCGCCTTCAGCTTGAACAGAGTGGAGTTCACCTTGTCCGCAGATTTCTTGTCTCGTGAGTTTCAGCTGTCGCGTCATGGGATGCTGGTCTTGCATTATCGAATAGATGAGATGGCTCCTGAATGGTCGTCATGGTGGGAGTGGAGTGGTAATAACAGCTCTTTTGATCCAACAGCTCCATGTGCATATCTTCAGCCTCAACAGCAAGTGTCTTTTGACATCATTAACCAGCTGGTACTCTGTAATCCTCTGTTGTAGACAAACTTCTCTCCACCTGTTTGGAGAGCAATGATGGCTTTCGAGGATCAGGCTGAGGTCGACTGGGCTTCTTTCATCTTCGACCGTCTGAAGATGGTTGTGCAGGATTTGCTGAATGAGCCCATTCCTTATGGCATGCAGCTGAGCTGGCTCCTAGAGAGGCGGATCCCTTTCCTTGCTGAGGGTACGTCAGGTTTGCGGCTGAGGCCAACTGACTATTACCCTGTGCGACTACGTTGATCGCCCTCCTGCAGCTTTTCCTGCTAGCATCTCTGGCACCTAGTTTTTGCTGATAGGCTGATTGACCCCCCAAAAAAATTTGTAGTCTCTTTGTTTTGCTTAACTCCTTACTATGAACTATGTAATCATTTTGACTTTTAATGAAAAGTTCACATATGCTGTATCTTCCATTCTATAAGTGTATCTGCTTTCAGCTGACCCTTCGTACTTCTCGAATCATGTTTTTGCCTTCATATGCTGGATTCATCTGAGCTATTGAACACTTGTTCCATCTGGATAGGTTAGCATTGCCTTTTCAGATAATTACATCGACTTTTCAGATTCTGAATCTGACTCCTAGAGCGTTGTGTCCTTATTTGGAACGTCATATCTTTCAAGTAGTTCGATAAATATCTTTTCGAATCAATATGCAATTTCTCCTCCATAAATACTTCATTTCTTAAGTATTTAAACATTCTCCTAGGCCAGAATTTCCATAACTTCGATAGATAAGATATTTCTTCCTTCATAGCATCATGTCTTCTTCAGACGAAATTGTCATCGAGCGAAATAGGATCTTCAACGAGGGTGGCTTGATAAGTCGTAACTGGGGAAACCCACAGGTCTCTGATCCTGTACTAAGACGCCTAAGGGTTAATTCTTTGGATACCTTTGTATCCAAGAGACCTTTTACTTTCCACAAGGATGCTCTGGAAATCTTTGTTGAAACTTGCCATATTTCAGATGATGAGGAAATACGTGGCACCTTGTGTGGCCGTCAGATTTGCTGGTCTGTGGAGACGTTCTCTTCTAGTTTTGAACTCCCACTAGGTGAAACATCAGTCATGTTTTATCGTAGTGATGAGATTTCGCCTGAATGGTCCTCATGGCAAGGTTGGAGAGACAGAGAGGCCAGTTTCCATCCAACGGTTTCATCTAGATTGATGACCCCTCGTTATCGTCTGACTTACGATATTGTCAACCATCTGGTTGTTGGTAATCCTTTGGACTACACAAAATTTTCACCGCCAGTATGGAAGGCTATGATGGCCTTTGTGGATGAGGAGGAAGTGGATTGGGTAGCTTTTGTGTTTGATCAAGTGAAGTTCGCCCATGAATATCTCCCTGCTATCACTGTCCCGTATGGAATGCAGCTGAGCGTGCTTCTTGAACAGGAGATACCCGGTCTTGTCCAAAGCTGGTCTACTATTTGTAACGACGACTTCTTTCCTTCAAGACGTCAACCTCATACATAACTGTGCGGTAGATGAACTGCTAGGATTGTACTGTAGTTGCTATATTTCTTTTCTCCAACTGAATCTACTTTGATTATTTGAATGAAATCTCTTCTTGTATTGGTCTTTGTTTACAAGCTTGACAAGAGAATTCT
This sequence comes from Plectranthus barbatus, assembly GCA_026898455.1. Lineage (NCBI taxonomy): Eukaryota > Viridiplantae > Streptophyta > Magnoliopsida > Lamiales > Lamiaceae > Plectranthus > Plectranthus barbatus. Next base: position 150,310 of record JAPKLW010000616.1, read on the forward strand.
TATTTTCTTTGTCTTCAGCAAACCGCAAACATTTAATAAACAATAATTAAATTAATCATTATATCATTCAAGTACAATTAACAGTTGTTGCACCAATAACTTATCGTCTCCTTCTCTTGAGACTTCATCAAACTCTAGAAGACCTAGTTTGATGCATAGCTCTTTGAAACGAGCCTCAGTTAGCGGTTTGGTGAATATATCCGCTAACTGGTCTTTAGTTCTAATGTATTCCACTGAGACATCTTCCTTCTCCACATGGTCTCGGATGAAATGGTGACGAATATCAATGTGATTCGACCTGGAATGTAGAACTGTATTCTTTGAAATAGAAACTGCGTTGTTGTTATCACAGTAGATAGGAACGCATCCTGTATCTATTCCATAGTCCTTAAGTTGCTACTTTATCCACAGCACTTGAGCACAACAGCTGGTTGCTGCTACATATTCTGCCTCTGTGGTTGATGTAGCCATTGAATGATGTTTCTTGTTGAACAAACTAATCAGTTTATGTCTTAAAAACTGACAGGTTCCACTTGTGCTCTTTCTGTCGATTCTGCAGCCTCGAAAATCTTAATAAGAGAATCCATTCAGCATGATTCCATCAGTTTTGGGATACCAGATACCCAGAGACTCCGTACTCTTGAGGTATCTTACAACTCTCTTTGCCGCTTCATTGTGAGACTTCTTTGGATTCGCCTGGAACCTTTCACATACTCCCACGGCATAAGATATGTCTGGTCGGCTTGCAGTTAGATATAGTAAGGATCCAATTATTCCTCTATAAGCTGTCGGGTTGACAGGTTCTCCTTCTTCATCGAGAGTGATCTGAGAACTGGTGCTCTTAGTGATTTTGTCTTCTCTGGACAAAACTTGTTGATCGGGTCTTGAGTATACTTCTTCTGACTTATGAATATTCCTTCGTCAGACTGATCAACTTGCAAACCAAGAAAGTGTGTCATCTTGCCTATCATGCTCATCTGAAATTTGTTCTGCATTAGCTGGGCAAACTTCTCACATAACTTGGTATTTTTGCTTCCAAAGATGATGTCGTCTACATAGATCTGAACAAGTAGGATGTCCTCTCCATCCTTTATCTTGAATAGTGTTCGATCTATGGCACCTTTCTCAAATCCACTTTTGAGCACTGTAGCAGGTCGAGCAGCTGCTACAGCAGAGTCTTAGCTAAGCAAATGAGTGTTTATGTGTGTAAAAGTGAATATAATATAAAATAATGTAAATTCCTCTATTTATAGATCATAAGGGGGTTAAATACAAGTCGCCTAACGTTCTAATTTCTAAACCCTAGAAATCACGTTCCCCATAATTTTAGGGGTGGTTGGAGTTGCTTCCGCGAAGATAGGGGCTGCTACAGCTGCTGGCGATTTTCTCATAACTGCTCTGCCTTATCCACCAGTTGTGACATCGACGACCTTATCCAAAGACCACCTTTAGACGACCTCCTTTGAGGAGGTGCAATCGACGACCTCCTTTGTGGAGGTGCTCTGGACAACCTCCTTGAAGAGGTCTCATTTGGTGACCTTCTTCAGATACCTGCTCTTTCGACCTGTTGGAAATGACCTGCTTTAGAGACCTTCTTTTTAGAGACCTCCTTCAAGTAGCAGCTCAGATGAACCCCTATCGGTTGTGATCAGCTTCATCTAGTTGCTGCATATGCTCCTACTTGAGGTCGACCTGAGGTGCTGCACTTGCGCAGCTCCTTTAGAGATGCACAGTGTTTTTGAGTTGCGTGCCCTGAGCTGATCTAGGAGCTTGGGTTGGAACCGTAGACCTTTTTAATGGGCTTGAGCAGATCCATTTAAACCTTGGTCCCAATAATTCATAAATAAAATTAAGATTGCAGTATTTTCAACTAATAACACATTAGAGTATTATGGTATAAATAGATCGGGGTAATATTCCCCTGTTTACCTTTTTATTAACTATAGCCAAACATAATAAAATAAATAAAAAATCATACATCTATTTACGATTGGTATCCTCCGTCCACTTGTGTTATGTCTGTTATTATGCTTGGTCCATTTATTTGGGCCCATTCTAATTGTGTAAAAACATTCTATTAAAAATTTGTACGAGGATAAGAATGAAATAAACGCACACACATACTCTATCTTTTCTTCCTCAATCCTCTCCCCAAAAATTCTCTTTCTGTATCGTATTTTTGCAGAAACACTTTAATATGCTATGTTATAGTAAGCATATATTAATTGTACCCACAACTAATATTATAATATATTAAAGGTATTATAATAATCAAAATTAATCTCATTATAACAATGTTGTATTGTCTAATTTATTCTTATACTATTTTACAAATACTTTGCTGATTTATCTTGAAAATAAAAGATTAAGTAAATGATAAAAATCGTAAAATGCGACATTGTCAAACATAGATGAATAAATGCTATGAAAATGTAAGAGACCAAAATTCCATTATCAACATTGAATAAGTTTAAATTTTTAATTTGTGAGCGAGATTAATCTAGACAATAGAATCACAAAAGAATTAAGTAGTAATTTTGAAAACCAATCATTCTAAGGTGTCCAACTACAAGCAACACGAAAGAATATAAAGCATATTAAGTTAATCACGTCAGGTTTGGTCTTAGAGTCTCAACTTAGTTTGACAAAATTTTAAAAACAAAACGTCGTATAAATCGAAATATTATCAAGTTAACTCAAATAATATATTTTCTTCATCCGATTAAGCCTAAAAAATGAATGATAAAAGATAACATAATAACATTCCTATTTTGATTTTGTGATTTGATAGAACAATCATGAATTCGAGTTCAAGTTTAACTTTGATTCAAATAAAAACACATCCACAGTATTCATAAACAAAATCTCAATGATATATGTTTGCAACTTGTGATACAAATGGTTTAAGTGTCTCATATATATTCAATAAATTATGAATTTGAATTTTAATAAGTATATTTGAGTGAGGTGAGATTTAATTAATGTATTTTAATTTTCTTAAAAAATAAAATCTCAATGGCTTATTACCTAAGGAAATCAAATTTGGATAAGCACAAAACTACATGCGTGTAAGAAAGATCGATCACGACTCAAACACGCTTTTCATGTGACAGCCAATGATTTTCTCAACACGTTTTTGGGCCGGCAAGTGTGATGTAAAAAAGCGATTTGTTTTTTTACGTGGAATGTCGAATTTTCCAAATGTAGATTTACAACCTTTGAAATGGATGAAAAATATCCAAGAAAGTAACGTAGCTTGACTTTTCCAAGAATCATGCACATTCCCCGTCCCTCACGTGTTACATATATTTTAAATAATCAGTTTCAATCATCTATCCATATTATATATTAGTATTATTATTATTATTGCATTTTATTATTATTATTATCATCGAATTCGAAATGTCTCGCTCTTGGAATAATTATGTCCCTTCAAAGTTTTTATATTATTCTATTAATAACCAGATAAACACAACTATAATTTAAATAAGCGTAACTTCTCGATAAATAGATATTTAAACTATCAAGTTTATTTAAATTTATAGCAGGGACAAAAATTCGACACCAGAAATTTACGTTCTGGCAAAAATTTATATCCAAAACGTGTTCAACTCTTTGTTATACAAAATTGGTAGTTTAGATTTTTACTTTTGGGAGGTTGATGCTCCCAAAAAATAATTCATGAATATCATTACAAGTAATAGATAGACTTCATGCAATTTGAGAAACGCGACAAGTAAATTTAGAGCAGCTCACCATATGTTTTTGTCTCAAACATGATGAGTTGTCTCTCTGGACTGCCAACCATATTTTTATTATTATATTTTATATATTATATTTATGATTGGTAATAATTTGATTGAAACAATCCATAATCTTCCCCAACATTAATTTTGTTGCTTTTTTCCCCCTTTTTTCTATTTGGTTTATTAATTTAATTTTGTTTATGTAATTATGTTAGATAATAATAATAATAATAATAATATGAATTGTCGCAGTTATTATTATTATTTTTGCACAATATTCTATACCATTGTGCCAAGATTCCAACCCCAGATGTTCCTCCTGTTTCAGAGATATAATTTAATGTTGTTTTTTCAGTTTGGATTATGATGGCATTGTTTGAAAATTATTAAAATATTAGATCAGAAATATTTTTCTAGAAACGCTTGATTGGACTAATGTAGTTATAATTATATACACCAATAATATTTGATATCGATTGCAATTATAGGTGCTCTTTGTTGTATAATTGATATGACACCAAGGATTTTGGATTTAATTGCAACTTCAAACATGCTCTTTGTCACTCTAATTTGATGATGTGATATCTATTCATGAGATAATCAAATCATCTAATTAAGTGTTATATTTATATTAAAAATACCCACGGATCATCATTATATAAATAAAGGAATTTTATTAGCGCATCCTCTCACGCGCCGAGAATCAAGAGGTCGTATATGATACTATGTTAAATTTTATTTTTTTTAACAAAATTGATTTATAAGTAAAGAAAATTTTCACCATTATAAGGTGGTATATACTAAGTCTTCAGTCGATAAGGATATTTGTAAATTATAATATAAACGTTTCAATATGTAGATTAACTTGTGTATGTACCTAATTAAACCGAACATCGAAAAGCTTAATCCATGATGATGAATATATTATTAGTTGTAAACTATGGAATAAGGACAGTCGGGTATTATATTAGTATGATTAGACATCGGTTTAATCAAGAATTATATATTAAATTTTGTAGATTCCTAGAATGATTCCATTATCAAAATGTGATAACTCTAAATATAATAATAATAATAATAATAATAATAATAATAATAATAATAATAATAATAATAA
>JAPKLW010000616.1:160109-341711 GCA_026898455.1 Plectranthus barbatus
ATTTATTTTAATGGTTGATTTCACATGACAAAAGGATAGATCAGCACTTTTTTTTCTTCTTCCTATTTATGCACAAAAATTAGCCGGCAAAATAATTTGGCTGGAAAAAGTAATGTTTTGCAAAAGTGAAAAAAGTTTGAATGGCAAAAAAGAGATAGGGTGAAAAATATCAAGTGATAAAGTGCAAGATAATTACAATTATCTCATTCATATACATGGAATAAAATATGTTAAATTTGAATCTCATAATGTTTTTTTAATTTCTAGAAACTATCATGTAAATTTAATTGATTTAATTATTATTTTTAAAAAAAAGTCCAAGTAAAGGCTTAACTACTTGGATACTAGCAAGTGATTGAGGTAGGCTCCATCCATCAATTATTGTGATGGTTCATCACATTTGCAAATTGCCTCTGCTATGATTATATTCTATATTAATAATTATTTACAAAAGCCAAATCTTCCAATACATCTCAATTATAAATACTCAGAAATAATGATATTATTTTTGTGTTTTTGGGGTTTGACGATGCCATGATTTTTCAGACATTTTTTTTAAGTGGGTGAGAGATTTATGATCTAATTTTATTCGATCTCAAGTTAATATCATAACTCATTATTAAAAAACACAAAATCTCTTCTTTGTGGTGATAATACCAAAATATCAAGTTGGCTCGATCACTTTTTGTGTTAATCCTTATAGACCTCTTAAATCTCCCTTTACGTATTTATTTTGTTTGACTTTCCATTATTCATTATTTATTTAATAATGTATATTGATAAAACCAGTGAGTTGATTATACCTCAGTTTCATACTCAAACCACGACAATTAAATAGAAAATTATAGCCTAACCCAAGAATTTGTAAAGATCTTTAAATGCTAGGTTTCAAAATCAATCATTATATGAAAAATATACCTTTCCAAGAGAAAGACTCAAATTCATTAACAAATCAATTGTCATTTTTTAGGATTTAATGCTAAATTCACTCTCTTTTAAATACGAATAAATCAACACCCTTATCTATATTAAATCAATAGTATAAGAGTTGTTAATATTCTTATGTATTTTTCTAATATATGTTGTGCTTATTAAATACTAATGATTCATAACTTTTACAAAATTTTATTCTTAATTGTTTTACTCATTATACTTAAAACATATTGGACTTAATTATCGTATAAGTTATGTTTAGAAAAATCATACTTATCTTTTTTATTAATTTAAAAGTTTATCTCAATTATTAGAAAACATAAATCATTTTTATTTAGCATACGCTTTATCAATTTTAAAATTCAAATGAATCCCTATTTAATACATAAGTTTGAAGGGATAATAGGGAAATATATCCCCATCTTTCACAAATTAGGGAATTATATCCCAGGATTTTAAAGTTTGAAAATTATATCCTCAACTTTACTTCTGTTAGGGAATTATATCCTCATTCGCTAACTCATCCGTTAAGTGCCACATGGTGCTGATTTGACATTGACTCACTTGACACATGTCGCCACATAATGCTATGTGGAAATGACTTGTCATTATTATTTTAAAATATTTTTTTATTTTTTTTAATTTAATTATTAATGTATTTTTTTATTTCATCTTTTCAATAATATTTTTTTTTATTTAAATAATTATTAATATATTTCTTATTTTCTTCATTATAATATTATTAAAAATAATTAGTTGATAAATAAAATTATTATTAGAAACATATATATTTATTTTTAATAATATCTTAACAAAAAAATAAATATTAACTTATTTTTCAAATATATTTAATTTTATTATTTAATAATATTGTTCTTAAAAAAAATAATATTCCTTAATTGTACATGATGAAAATTTAATAAATATTATTAAAAAAATAATAATACATTAATAATTAAAATAAAATACTTTAAAAATGACACATCATTGTCATATGGCGCTGATGTGGTGCCATGTGGCAGTGAGACAATGTCACGTGGCACTTAAATGAAGGATATAATTTCCTAACAGAAGTAAAATTGGGGATATAATTTCTTAACTTCAAAATCCTGGGATATATTTCCCTAATTTATAAAAGATGGGGATATATTTCCCTAAGTTTGAAACACTAAATCTAATAGGTAACATATATATCAAGATCACATGAGTCAATTTTCCATAATAAAGATGAATTATTAATTGAAACCACATGAAACCAACAAATTGGACTCAATCAACACAAAATAATTAAAATAGTTGGGATTTGTGGGTAACGTACATGAATCCACTTCCACAATAAATAATTAAATAAATATTTGAAAAAAAAAAATTCAAAGGCGGTGAAAACTTTCCACTTGGTCACAGCTAATTCCCCCATGGCCTCCCAACTCAAATTCAACTTGTAGATTTCGTAATCAAATTAACCCACCATTATTGACCTAATTTCTCTTCTGTCGTTATCAGCCGTCCACGTGTCACCCTCTCAGTGGCTGCCACGTGTTTTTGGCTCCGATCAAAAGTCTACGTGGACACACATCAGCTCTCAATCATTGTGTTTAAAGCCATCTCATCATCCATTGGCTGCGCAACACGTGTCCCTTTTTTTGTTCTAAAATATCGTGACTCATCTAGACTTGTCTGGATTATGTTTCTTCTTATTGAGCAAATCTATGACTAGAAAGATATTTTTGTATCAAATTATTTCGGCTTAACTTTGATTTTATTCTTTAAATTAGACAATTTTATTACCATAATAATTATGTTATATAATATCAAATACATGTAATTTATCATTCATGAAATTATTTTCTATGAATTAATTTGTGGCTTGCAATTAAGGAAAGATTGAAGACTATAGATTGGTTCTTTACTGTGGATCTGAATGTTGCTCGTGATTGTGTTTTATGAAATGAATTTGATGAATTGTGTGCTCATTGTAACATAGTCCTCATGTGGTTTGCAAAAAACAAATTAAAATATGATATTGTGTCGTTGTTGACTTGCAGATAATTTGCTTGATTTAAAGAAATTTAGATCTTGTTTTGTATTCTTTGTTTCTTGTGGAATTTGTTGCTTCACATATAGATATTAATACTAGACATGTAGTTTATTGTTTACTCATTCGGATGCTCACTCTCATAATTTTTTTGGTTACCGATTCACCCTAGTTGGAATTCTGGTAAGACCAGAGGCATTATGAAAGAATGATATTAGTGTATGAACTAACCTGCATTCATATCAGAATTAATTGTCTTCTGATATGATTTGTCAATCCAGAACCTCATATTGAAGTCCTGGATTGAGAATTTTTGTGATCTTTCAGGTCCTGAATTGAAAATTAATCTTTCGGATCCTGAATCGATTATTAAAGTATCTTTCGGATCCTAGATTGATAAATGCTTAATAATCCAAGGCTTGATAATTCGAAAATCCCCATTTAAAGACTAATCTTGTAACTATATTTTAATATATCGATATAATTTGAAACTATCTTCAATTTAAAAACTATATGCATTGTAAAGCTGCATCATAGATATGATTTTAAATTACACTTATTTTACACGTAACCAAAAAAATGATGCTGCATGAAATGGAATGAGAATAGCATGTTTTGCACACAAACTCATGCTGCATATTTGGATAATTAATAACATAGGAAATACGTTTGAATAAAGATATTATATATATAGAATCTAGTTTAGAATATTTAATATGAAGTCTTAAACTTATCATATATTAAGAGATAGGATCATGAGCATTCATGCACTAAGTCAAATGTTATTAGATAAATACAAAAATAGAATCATATTCCTCCCAAATTCAACATACCCAAATCAAGCAGTTCTATTAATAATAATAATAATGACCATCACATTTCGTAATTCTAATTACAATAGTTTAGATAAGAGCAATCAATTTCCAAGATATCATTTCGGTTTTCTTTTTCGAAAAAAAAAAACCCAATAATTTGTGGTATATTTTATGTCCAAGTTGGTCGACATGCATAAAAATCACCAACTGAAACATGGAACGGAATTCTAGACCTGCAATACCAATTCCCAATTACAACAGAATATATAAGTTTAAGATAAATAAAAAAAATCTGTGGCAACTGTTTTCTTTCCTTGTAAATAAATATATTTATCACGCCGATGTTGTTTAAATATATTTTAGAAATATATATTATACTTTTACGATTTATCATATAGATAATATGAGTTCATCATTATTTAATATATATATATATGATATTGATATTTGATAATAATATTATAAATTTCTACCAATCATCTATTAATAATATTTCCATGTTCTGTATATTAATATATTATGTTCTCTATATTATTATTACCGATATTGAAAATAAAAAGAATTGGATTACAATACATTTTACATTCTTAGTTGTTTTTTTTAAGAATACTAGTTTAAAGATAAAAAAAATTGTGCGAGATAATGTTTTTTTAACATTCCGAGGAAATGTGTACTACACAAAATGTTGCTTATGCATAACATTTGAATACATATGATGTATTTGAAAATGAATTGTCAACAGAATTACAATATATGTGTTAGGGAAGGTCTTGGGTTAGGCAGGCCTAAATGATTTAGGCGGGTTTTATCCATTAACCCAAGCTTTAAGCGGGTTTTATCCATTAACCCAAGCCCAAACCCATATAATATACCCTATTTGGGATGGGTGAACCCATTTGGGTAGAATAAAACCCGCCTAAACCGTTTAGGCCTGCCTAACGCAAGTTTTTGCTTATGTGGTAAATAAATTCTGAACTGAATATATGCAATATAAAATAAATTTTAATTAGAAAGTGCTCAAATGCCTCACCATCTCTCAAAATCACCCATCTTACAAGAAACTTACTTTAGTTTAAATCTCATATTTTTCCTTAAAACTCAAATCCATAATATATAGAAGATAAATAAATAATTTAAGCAAACAGTTTGGTCTTTATGGCGTTTGTGACGCAAAAATGATACTCCCTCCGTCCCATTAGAGTAGTCCATTTTTGTCATTTTAGAAAAATAGGACTAATTTATAAGACAAACAAAAAATAGAAATGAGACTAGTTTAACGGGACAGAGGAAGTAGATTTTGCGGGAATAATTAAAACGGGCAGTTGGAATTATGGACTAACACGTCGTGGATCCGACGTGTCAGCGTTATTAGCCGTCAAGATATCGATCAAATCGAGGAAGCTTCCTGTTCCCGACCGTTGGATCTTCCTCGTCCAATCACAGCGATGGACCGTGGGTTTAGAGGGAGGGAGAGAGAGAAAGAGTGGGTGCCTGAGGCACCACCATCATCAACCAACCATGGTGGTTTCTTCTCTCTCGATCCCAACTCACAGTTCCAGCTGCATACCAAACCCAGCTATAAATACCCCCGTCATCAACATCTTTCTCTCATTCACTTCTCCTCAAACACGCTTACTTCCTTCAACAAAGCAGCCTCTACTCAACCACAATCCGCGTTTCTCTCTCTCTTTCTCTTCTTCATTTAATCGCATTCTCGCTTACAAGGTACGTGTATCTCCCCATTTTTTCGGCTTAAAGTTTCAATTTTTCTTGTTTTTTGGGCTAAACCCCCAATCTTGGTTTCTTTTGTCGCCTACTTTTCTGGGGTGGTGACATTTGGTAGATAGATCTCCTGAAACAAAGTTCATGTTTTGAATTAGTTTTTAAAGATTATAAGCTGAATTTGTTGCAGGGCAGTGAAGTAGATCGCAAATCAGGCAAAGAATCAGCCATGACAATCAAGCCAGCAGTCCGAATTGCTGACCGGAAGCTTCTCGTAAAGGAGCGAACCATCCTCACCAATGTTCCGGAGAATGTGATCGCCGCCTCCGGCGCGGCGGCGGGGCCGGTGGAGGGTGTGTTCCTCGGGGCGGTGTTTGATGAAGACCGGTGCAGCCACGTGGTGTCTCTCGGGACCTTGCGCGACGTCCGGTTCATGGCTTGCTTCCGGTTCAAGCTGTGGTGGATGGCTCAGAAAATGGGGGATAAGGGTAGAGACATCCCACTAGAGACGCAGTTCCTCCTCGTCGAGACGAAGGAGGGGTCGCATTTGGAGTCCGATGTCGACGGCGGCGCCGACGAAAACAAGATTGTTTACACCGTATTCTTGCCTTTAATCGAAGGCCCATTCAAGGCTTGTCTGCAGGGAAATGCTGCGGATGAGCTCGAGTTGTGCTTGGAGAGTGGAGATTTTGACACAGTTGGATCCACCTTCACCCACTCCCTCTACATCAGCTCAGGAACCGACCCTTTCGCCACCATCCACGACGCCATCAAGGCGGTTAAGCTGCATCTAGGGACCTTCAGATTGCGGCACGAGAAGAAACTGCCCGGGATTGTGGACTACTTTGGTTGGTGCACGTGGGACGCCTTCTATCAGGAGGTCACTCAAGAGGGGGTGGAGGCCGGCCTCGACAGCCTCAAGGCCGGCTGCACGCCTCCCAAGTTCGTCATCATTGATGATGGATGGCAATCAGTGGGATCAGATGAGAAGAAGCAAGAAGAGGAGCAGCCACAGCTACTGAGGCTGACTGGAATCAAGGAAAATGAGAAGTTTCAGAAGAAGGAGGACCCTTCTGTGGGGATCAAGAACATTGTGAACATTGCAAAGGAGAAACATGGGCTGAAATACGTGTACGTGTGGCACGCGATCACCGGGTATTGGGGAGGGGTGAGGCCCGGGGTGAAGGAGATGGAAGAGTATGAATCAGCTATGCAGTATCCTAAACTGTCCAAGGGGGTTCTGGCGAATGAGCCGGGGTGGAAGACAGATGCTATTGCACTTCAGGGATTGGGATTGGTGAATCCCAAGAATGTGTTCAAGTTCTACAATGAGCTGCATAGCTACTTGGCTGCTGCTGGGATAGACGGCGTGAAGGTGGACGTGCAGTGCATTTTGGAAACTCTTGGAGCAGGGCTTGGAGGCAGGGTTGAGATCACAAGGCAGTATCATCATGCTCTTGATGCTTCTGTCGCCAGGAACTTTCCTGATAATGGTATCATTGCCTGCATGAGCCATAATCTCGACTCTCTTTACTGGTATGCCTCTGTTCCTTCATGTTTCATGAATAATTAGCCTTAGTTTGACATCTATGTGATCTGTTTGTAGAAAGCTAGATGATGGAGTGATGGAATCTGATTGCATATAAACCTAAATCTGTTTATTAAAGACTAGATAGCATGATTAGTATCAATTCAGATTTCATCTATGAGATGGATTGCTGATGATGTTTTTCTTACCAATGAAACAGCTCTAAACAAACTGCTATAGTGAGAGCATCCGATGATTTCTACCCTCGTGACCCTGTGTCACACACCATCCACATTGCTGCAGTGGCATACAACAGTGTGTTCCTAGGAGAGATAATGCTGCCTGATTGGGACATGTTCCATTCTCTGCACCCGGCCGCTGAGTACCATGGCTCCGCAAGGGCCATCAGCGGTGGACCTGTCTATGTTAGTGATGCACCTGGGAAGCACAACTTCGACCTTCTTAAAAAGCTTGTCCTGCCCGATGGCTCTATCCTCCGTGCTCGCCTACCTGGCCGCCCTACCAAGGATTGCCTCTTCTCCGACCCTGCTCGTGATGGTGTTAGGTAAGCATCTCAAAACAGGAAAAATAACTGGTTTTCTTGATTATATTTAGTACATTTTCTGATGATTTTTTTTAAAATTTGATTGCAGCTTGTTGAAGATATGGAACATGAACAAATTCACTGGTGTGCTGGGTGTGTACAACTGCCAAGGTGCAGCATGGAACAGTGTTGAGAGGAAGAACACCTTCCACCAGACCAAAACCGAGGCCATCACAGGGTACGTGAGGGGCCGCGATGTCCACCTCATTGCTGATGTGGCACCCGACTCCAGCTGGGATGGAAACGTGGCTCTCTACTCCCACAGGAGTGGAGAAGTCATTGTCCTTCCATACAATGTGGCAATGCCGGTCTCCCTCAAGGTCCTTGAGCACGAGGTCTACATCGTGACACCGGTCAAGGCAGTAGCACCAGGGTTCAGTTTTGCACCATTTGGCCTCATTGACATGTTCAACGGTGGTGGAGCTATAGAGGGCCTCAAATACGACGTGAAGGCAGGTGCGGAGCTATCCGACGTGGGCAATGGATTTCAAGTGGAAGGAAACACAGTTGGTGGTGGTGAGAGGGCTGAGAACCTGAGCTCAGAGGCTGTGGCAGTTGTTTCCATTGAAGCCAAGGGCTGTGGCCGCTTTGGCGCCTACTCTTCCACTAGGCCAAGAAAATGCAAGGTGGGGTCGGATGTGGTGGAGTTCGAATATGACTCGGCATCCGGTCTCCTGGCCTTGAACCTGCTGGAGATGCCACCGGAGGATCAGAAGGTGCACAAGATTGAGATCGAGTTATGAAGATTTTGATAATGTGGGAAGAGATATTGAGCATTGTTAGGAACCATGTAGCTAAGAATGTTGTACCATTGGGATTTGGGGGGGGGTTCAGAAATTAATGCAGGTCATGGATAGATGGGTGCCAACCATGACCAGTGAGAATTGAGAGCCCCAGCATGCATGCTTGTACCTTGAGTTCATCTCATTACAATAATGATAATGTGAAGTGGATGATACCCACTATACCACAGATAAATTATAATAAAACATCTAATTTTCATCAGAATTTGCATTGCTTTGAGAATGATGATCTATATGTGATAATCAAGATTTTCAATTATAAGATAAAACATTCAGATTAAAATGAAGGTATTTGGTAAGATACTCTACACTAATCGCTGATGCGTTTTGAATTTCACTGCTCCATCAAGGCTTTGAGCCATTCATCTTCATCTTCTTCATCAGACTCGCCTTCGGATCCCAATGTTTCAACAAGTAAAGTTTCTTCCAACTCTTTGCAGAATTCCTCAGGATCTTCTTGCTCCTCCAACTTCTCTGCGCCTGCTTTCCGTGTCTTGCTTCTGATGGGATTTTCATCCCGTGGAGGCACGGCAACAGCTAGATGATTATAACCGGTTTGTTGATAGAGCAAATCTTTCTGGGATTTCCAATCTGCAGCAGTCTTCTCAACCACATTGCCAAGCTGCGTTTCCGCTATGTGCTTTATATTTTCTACATCAACCACTTTGCTAGCCTCTTTAACAAGAAGAAATTTCAGAATACATTTCATTCCATATCAAAGTGGCAGCAGAGAATTGCAGAAAAATATTGAAATTACCTTTGATAGCAAGCTCCTTGGCTGCTGCATACTCAGATGATCTTTTCTTGAATAAATCGACATCAAGCTCTGTGCCCTGATGGACAGATTTAGATAAAGAAAACACAGACACACTGAAAATCTAGCACTGACAGGGCAACAATGAATGCTCAAGCACAAGGTTTGGGGGGATCAACCATCATCAGTACAACTTCGCAGCATGAAAGAAAAAGTTAAAAAAAAAAAAAAAAAGTGACATGGTCTGATATAGTTTCTGCAGAAAACTACTGGGTGATAAAGTCACCAGAATTGTTCACAAATTTTCAGGACATGATTGTTTTAATAAGTTTTCTGTTAAACAAATAAAACTGATTTCTGTTATTATATGCATCTCGCCTAGTGTATATCAAGATAACTCTTCAGCAAATTCAAGAACAAAGAATTCCTGATTCTCTGAGACAAAAAAATGCTTGAAATCCTAATTAATTGCAGTTTCTACTGGAACTTCTAATTACTCAGTGAAGAACCTATTAAAATGGTAGACAGATTATTGAAAAACTCACCATGTCCATGTGGATAAAGTGCTCGAGACGAGAACTAGCCAATAACCTAATGAGTCAAAATGGCAACTTCAGGTACAGCCAACCAAGCGATGGTAATGTGAAACTAATAATAAGAGGTTCAAACTTACTTATTATATGCAGTTTGAACAAGGGCATTCTGTACTTCTGTCAGTTCGTTTACTCTCTCTGTGGCAGAGCCTTCATTCTCACCTACAGAACCAAAAAGAAACATGTTCCTCTCCAACATAATCTTCATTAAAGCAGCAACTACATTAACACCTGCAGCCTTTGCATCAACAACAAGATTCTTGAGCTGTTTCAACTCTCCTGTGAGAAAATTTAAGGTAAGGACTTGGAAGAGAATACACCATGACTGCATCTCTCATCAAATAAAATAGCACTTCCAAATTTTAGACCATCTATTACAGAAAGCACAATCTCTATAAAGCCTGTTTGCGAAAATTATAAATTGCCACATAAGATATTATGACAAATCATCATCCAAAACCATAACTCATTTACAAATATTTCAACAATCAAATCTAGCCATGAAACTGTCCCCATGGTGAATGCAAAATACTTTAGATGGCATTTCCAGTACAGGTCGTGGATGCCAAGAAGCATTATCTTAGTGTTCATATATACATCAACATTATTTCAGAATATGGAAGTCAGGCCAATTTTGAGCCAAGACAATCCAATCTTCATAACACCTAATAACTCACATCCACTACAGAAACACAGAAAGTCAATTATATGTTAGTAGTAGCCAGAATCCCACATCTAGTTTATGATCCACGAGGAATATTACAAACTGGTGAAAAGAATTGATGTACTCACCCAAAGACAAATAAATTTTAAAAGGTGGTTTGAATGGCTGTGTTTCGAACAAGCAGTACAGGCAATAAAACCCACTCAATCTGTTTGAGAAAGAACCAGCTGAAACCATGTAACCTACAATAAAAAACAATAAGAAAGTAAAAGTGAAAACAAGGATTAACATGCTTGAGCAATAGTAATTTATACATCAAAGAATGAAAGACTTTTTAAAGACTCGAACCTATCTCTGCACTCACAAAATGAACTGAGGTTAGCCCATTGTAAACAACTGGTTCAAAAGAATGTTTGAAGGTGCTTGGTGGATAAAAGAGGACAGGAAATAAAGCAGAGTTTCATTCTGCTTGCATTCATCTAGAAGTGCAAAAATGCATATGGCTGCCCCTCTTTAAAACGAAAAGAATTCATAAAAGCATATTTTGATAGCTTATAAACGTGTAGAGTGATGCGATCCTTCAACTCATGAATTCTGGATATTTCTCTTTGAGATATTATTTTGTTTGAATAAATTAACCTAAAAGTAAACAAAAACAAGTTCAATCCCCAAATCCCAATCACAAACACATGCAAAAGTAGTTATTGGAATCAAGATTCAAGAAATGGGAAACTTCACAAAGGGAACCACAAAATGATGACAATATCATCTCCGAGATGTCATATCCAACAAGATATCGGAAGTACAAATTGACAAGATACTAAGCTAACTTACTGATGGAATGTGCATACAGCGACTGCATAAAGAAACCTTGGTTGGTAGCCTCAAATATATATGAAAACTTCCTCGAAAGCCACACTCTTTTGAATTCAGAAAAGTAGCGTGATTCACACTGCAAAGCAAAAGAGTGAAGTCAAATAATGGGAGAAGAGTGAAGAGATTAACTTTTTTTGTTGGAAAATGGAAAATACCTGTGCAAATTCATTTAGGAGCTCATCAATGTCTTGCTTGAACAGTTTGAGATCCATCACTTTCTCAAGGTCCTCCTAGTTCCTTCATAAAACTAAAAACTCGCCTTCTCAATCTATAAATCACAATTTGGTATTTAAAAAACAAACAAAACACGATACGGAACGGAATAAAGAAACAAAATTAAAATGCCCCAAAAGTTGATAAGTAGATATCAGATATCCAAGAAGCAATGAATAATAGAATAGGAGCAATCAAATATCATGTGAACAGGGTAAAATTTCCTCAGCAATTTATAAAAATAAATAAACCCTTTACGCCTAAAAATCATTTAGAGGGTTTCGGGACTTAGCACCTTATATCCATCCCATTCCTTTCTTAAGCCCTCTATGCCTGCAAGTGGCCCTTGAAAGAAGTGCTGTTGCTTATCTAATGATATAAGCATTTCCATTATTTCTCCTACTTGTCTTACCAATCAAAATTCAAGATATGGATTTGGAGGCAAACCCCACAAATATGTAACTCATCGCAACCTGTATATCAGAAACAGTATGCATAGAAAAGAAAATAGCCATACAAAATAGTTTGAGTTTCGAACGAAGAATCTGGAACTGTGAGTCGGGGGTTGAGTCGGCAGAGAGAGAGAGAGAGAATAGAATGAAAACTTGTTCGCCCAATTCGGAGTTGAAATCCCAGAAACATATAATTAAAAACTAATTTAAACTGGTGCAACTATATACTAGTTTCATACTCCGTATTTTGGATTTAACAGAAAAAGGGTGAGTGAACATCTCTTCTTTTTTTTGATAGAATATAAATGAGTCACAATTATGAATTTAGAATCTTTCGCATCCTAGATAGAAAATTCACTTTAAATTTTAGAATTTAGGAATGAAAACTTTTAAAATAAAATTACTGATTCTCCCAAAAAGCGCAAAACATTAAGAAGCGTGCCTTTTCAATTTGGGCCAGGTTCTATTGTTGGATTGTAAAATGGCCCATGCTTAAAATTAAAAACAACTAAAATAAATTAAAACAACACTGCATTTTTCTTCCACTTGAGAATCCACAAAAAGGAGGCAATTCAGGAAAAGGAAACTAAAAAAAAGAATTAAATTCATAAAAGCAAGACTACCCATGCTTTGTATTGGATTTCATTGACCTTTCTATAGTTCTCTTATTTAGTTTTATTTAATTTTACAAATGCTACTTGTAATTAAAATTTTATTTATTAATAGAATAATAGAATAGAAATATAGATCTCTATCTCAGTGGTTAAAAAACAAACAATTAAAAGAAAAAAGAAATTGTTTCTCCAAATTCAAACAATATACTTTTACCATTATACACCAAGCAACGAATGTATTTTATAATATTGTCATTGTAATAAAAAAAATATAAGCTCTTTAAACTCTCTCAGATATTAAGCTTATATTGAAATTAAATACATATGTCAAACAAATTTTTATACATTGTAGCAAACATAACATAAGATTTAACTAATGCTATAAATAGTACCTAAAAATAAACATTAGGGGCCCATTTCACATTTTCTTTATTTATTAACTTCACAACTTTTGCCTGAAATCATAAATGCTAATAACGAACTTCACTATTTTAAATTTTTTTTTTTAAAACGCGAACTTCACAATTTTGATCAATAGACAATTACCCTTATCTTCCGATAATACGATCCATTTTAATCATATACAAAAATATATTTAAAAAAACTTTTATTTTCCTTATTCAATAAGATAGTATAAAAAGTAATTTGAAAATGTGAAGTAATATTTAAGAAGATATGGATAATAAATATGGATTTTTATTTATGAGTGTAGTATATGAACCACAATTCTCAAAGATCAAGGATAGAAATTATGGTGGCAATATTGTCGTCATCATTCAGAAGCTTGGGATATTTTGTATTAGCGTAATGAATTGCTGAGTTCAAATGTTTATTTCACAATCACTTTCAATATTTATACTTTTGTATTATATGTGTTAATCTATACTTTTATTTTCATTAAATAACACAATTGAAGAAAACCAACAGGCAACTAACATTTGGTATAACATAAAGAAATTGATTGAAAGCGACAATACAAATTTAAAAAGAAACATCAAATTCCCTCGCCGTTAGGTTTCAACTAAAACAAAGAGGAAAGTGTTAGAATTTGGTTGTCTGAGACTGCAATAATTTATAAATGTTTAATGAAACCTTTTACATTGAGTAATGCAACAAAAATAGAGATACTACCGTACAGGAAGTGACGAAAATAAGAAATAAAATTAAAAAATAAAGCCAAGTCGAGGAGTTCTCTTCCCGCAAGACGAAAATACCAATGTAGTGCTCGTTTTGATTAACTTGTCCCAAAAGTAAAACGACTTCATGATCTTGAGAGTGCATGAAGAACAAGCTACTTTTAACCTGTACAACACCATGAAATTACCAGATAATTCAGAGAATTGCTTTACTGTTGGTATTCTGGAGTTTGTAGTTGAAGAATTTGCTACAAATATTAAAGCAGGAGAGATTGAAAGCAATGAAACAGTAAAGGATGATGTTGTAACATGTGTAGAGCGTAGTCTAAAGTTTGGGGGATTCATATCTGCATATGAATCATTAGAGAGCAGGGAGCAGAAAGAACTCAAGTCATCACTTGAGGAACCTCCTGAATTGGTACTCAAACCTTTACCAGATCATTTAAAGTATGTATATCTGGGAGAGGCAGAAACTCTACCTGTTATAATTGCTTCTAATTTGAAAGAAGAAGATGAGCAGAAATTGTTAGAAATGCATAAGCAAGCCATAGGATGGACAATTTCAGATATAAAGGGAATCAACCCCACTGTATGTATGCATAAGATACTACTGGAGGATGGGAGCAAGAACTTTATACAGCCACAGAGGAGACTAAATCCCAACATGAAAGAGGTTGTGAAAAAATAGATAATCAAATGGCTGGATGCAGGAATCTCTCCTACGAGGCAGCACCGCGATCACAGAAGCTCCGGGGAACTGAATGGAGTTGGAACTGAGCAAGCCAAAAAGCTTTGGAGAATAATGCAAGTTTTCAAAGAAAGTTGCAGTATGACTGGTATATGCGGTCACATGCTATATTTTCGTCAACTTCGAAAATGTACCTACATATGCCTATAAATAGACAAGTCCACCTGGGGGTTACGATCGATAATTGAATACGATCAATGATTACAAACCGAACATTATAGTTTCGATAGCTACATCTCTCGTCATTAATGTCGTGATGTTACAAACTGAGTATTCATGTACTCGTGACGTTTATGCTTCATCCCTTAATAACGTGACGTTACAAGCGTCATCATTGTCCGACATCATTATTACGTCGGTTAAAATTCGACATCATTATTATGATAATTATGATTCCGAACACCATAATATGTTAATTTGTGGTTTAATTTTCCACTTACCGAAATTTGGATTTGAGAATATATATTTCACACAAATATTTAATTACAATAAATTTAAATATTTGTTATAGGGAATTTACTCAAACAACCCCAATTTCTAAGAGAGAGTTTTCAATCCCAAACTCAAATTCGATGTACAAGTGGTTTGCGTGTCTTTTCTATATTTAATAAATTATAAGTATAAGTTGCAATAGAGATATCAGTTACATGTAGATTGTAGACTCACCTCTGTTATATTCGGGTTAATCATGAATTCTAAATTATTTGATTTGGATTGATTTTGAATTGAAAATTTTATACCTTTAATTTTAACTCATCAAAGTTTTTCGACTAATTCATATAACCGATAAATAATTTTTTTTTAATCCCTAAACCTTCATTATTCTCTTTAGCTTTCAATACTTTATTCTCTTAAAATTAAAAATTTAAAACTGCATGGCTATTATAATGGGTATGGCCTTGGTTGGCTTGGGCCTTTTATTTACCTGACCCGGTAGTTCTCCAACCCCAGCTCCTAGCCCATTGTATTGGATCTATTTATGAATTGTTTTGTGGGTCGGTTTCTGGTTCGGGTTGATGCGGTTGGGGCGGTTATTTCTTACCTTCACTATATATAGATGTCGACCCGGTTTCACTCCATATGAGTGAAACCTAACCCTAATTCTCCGCCGCTCTCTCTCTCTCTTCTGAGTGTTGCTCTGCCTTCTCTCTTAAACTTCGTTGTCTGTGAGAGACTTTTCCGGTGAGCCTCAGTGTGAGTGAGAGCCCTGAACCCCAAGCCTGCCCTATACAGTCTATCTTGGTTCGTTGGATGGCAGGGACTCACACAAAGGTGAGTTCTGAGCCAATAATCCAGTCCCATCGGTAAGGCAAGGCGTGGGTGCATCGATTCGTGGATCTGAGGCCGCAGTACACGCGAAGGAAGCCAAAAGCTTGAAGGCCGGAGGGAGATCCGGTCGTGGAACCCTAGTCCGATCAGGTTTAGGTCGGATTCCAAGAGTAACAGGCCGGTAACGGGTCGGCAGGGCCTGATACCCAAGAGTGGTATCAGAGCCAGGTTGTTGCGGACCCGCACGCCTGCTCTTGTTGCACTTGAGTTGTCTGTGCCCCAGGGCACGAGAGGTAGGTCGGGTGCGCCCTCATCCAGGGCCCCCGCTCAGGTATAATTTCGTTCTTCCCTACCCCCTTCGTCTCGAGTCGGTCAAAGCATGTGATTTGGGTTTACCGTTTTAGTCTTCGTTCGATTTCATAGTTAGGGTTTAGTGGATCGGTCCGGATAACCACGATCTACTAAACTGTCTTCTCACTGGTCCGGATAACCGCAGTAAGTTTGGAAATTCTGTGGTTTCTTGTATGCATCTATGTGATTCTTGCATGATTCTAGGGTTAGATCTTGAGCATTATCATTTTCCGCTGCAATTTGTGTCAATATTACACTCTGATATCCCCATTTGTGATATATTCCTGGCTTTATGTGCGTTGTTATATCCTGATATCTTATTTTTGTGATATCTGCTCAGTTTGCCTCTGTGAATAGCTTAAAATTTAGTTTTCTTGGTCTGTGTTGTTTTCTGTATATTCCTGATATTGTGTTTTGCCCTTCTTGTGTATATCTTCATGCTTTGTGTGCCAAAATTTTTTAAAATGGCTTCTGGCATATCTTCGTATGATTTAACTCCATTTAATGGCAAAACTGATTTTACAATTTGGAAACAGAAAATAGAGTGTCTAATGATTCAACAAAAAGTACTTAAGGCTTTAACTGCTCAATATCTAGACACTGACACCCCTAAAAAATGCATAGAAATGGATGAATTAGCTCACTCAATAATAATTCTGAACCTATCTGATTCTGTCTTGAGGAAAATAGGTAAAGTTAAGACAGCTAAAGAGTTGTGGGACAAGCTAGAGTCTCTTATCACTGAAACATCCCTACCCAGTAAGATGTATTTGTTAGAACCTTCTTTAGGTTCAAACTAGACCTAAATAAAGATATAGATGAGAATCTAGATATCTTTAATAAACTGATTCAGGATATCAAGCTCACTGGGGATGAGCATATAGATGAATATGCCCCAATAGCCCTCTTAAATTCTATTCCTGATTCATATAATGATGTTAAGTCTGCCATTAAGTATGGAAGGGACTCTGTGAATCTTGAAACAGTCATGAGTGGACTTAAAAGTAAAGAACAGGATTTAAAAAGGGGTAGGGCTAGGAATAAAGGCAGCAATAATGAAATCCTGAATGTCAGAGATAGGTCAAGAACCAGAAATGATAAGAATAGGTCCAATGATAGCTACAATACTAGGGAAGGAAAGAGATATCAATCAGACAATAGGAGTAGATCTAAGTCCAGGTCTAGGGGAAGGAAATGCTATAATTGTGGTGAATATGGTCACTATAGTAGACAGTGCAGTAAGCCTAAGAGGGAAAGGGGTGAGTCTAGTAATTTTAATGTGAATGCTGCAAAAGGAGAAAACCTAGGTGATGTGTATATGCTTGCTGATTCTGATTACTTGAACTCTTTGCCCTCAGCTTATGCAAGTACTGGAAAATTTTGTTCAACTGATTGGATAGTTGATTCTGGGTGTACTTATCACATTTCTCCACACAAACAACACTTTTATGATTTAGAACCTGTTGATAATGGCTATATTCTGCTAGCCAATGAAAAGAAATGCAAAGTAGAAGCTATAGGAAATATAAAATTAAAATTTGTTGGCGGTTGTGCTTATACTCTTAAGAATGTGAGGTATGTGTCTGATTTATGCTTCAACTTGCTTTCTTGCTCTGCTCTTGAGGATGATGGGTTAGAAGGTAGGTGGGGAAATGGCTTAATGAAGATTATGCCGGGTTCTTTAGTCATCTTTAAGGCTGAAAAGAGGAATAACCTGTATATTTGCAGTACTGAATCTGATTCCTGTGTGAACAATGTGACTTCTTCTGAACTAAGTGTATATGAACTGTGGCCTAGAAGACTGGGCCATATTAGTAATAAAGGTCTAGAAATTTTAAAGAAAGAAGAGTTGTTTGGATATGATAAAGTCATTGCTTTAGATTTTTGTGAACACTGCATACTAAGAAAGCAAAGTAGGGTCACATTCCCTGCACACACCCCACCTAACTCCCCTAGGACCTCCACCATACTTGAATACCTTCATGCTGATGTTTGGGGGCCTGCTAGTGAGTCTACCCGAGGTGGAAAAAGGTACTTCTTGTCTGTTATTGATGACTATTCTAGGAAGGTTTGGGTGTTTCTGTTAAGTCACAAATCAGATGTGTTTAACACCTTTAAGAATTGGAAACCCTTAATAGAAAATCAAACAGGGAAGAAGATTAAAACTCTAAGGACAGATAACGGTTTAGAGTTTTGTAATAACCAAATGGATGATCTTTGTGAGGTAAGTGGTATAAGGAGACATAGGATTGTTCCCTATTCCCCACATCAAAATGGAATTGCTGAAAGGATGAATAGGACTATTCTTGAGAGGGTAAGGTGTATGATGGCAATAAGTGGCTTAGATAAGTCCTTTTGGGGTGAGGCTGTCATGACTGCAACCTATCTCATCAATAGGTCTCCCTCTGTCCCTCTAAAAGGTAAATTTCATGAGTCTGTGTTTAATAATAAACCTCTAGATCTATCCAACTTAAGGGTGTTTGGTTGTGCTGCCTACATACACCAAAGGGGTGATAAATTAGACCCCAGAGCTAGGAAATGTGTCTTCCTAGGTTACCCTAAGAGAACTAAGGGCTATAGAGTTTGGGATGTGTCTGACTTGGAGTATAAGGTGATAATTAGTAGAGACATCACCTTTAATGAGTCTGTTTTCCCCTGTAAGGCTAGCTCTGACCCCCTTCCCATGCATGAGAGTATCTCAAATGAGGTGGAGCAGTTCAAATATGACAAGGATGACATTCAAGGGGAAGATTCTAACCTACAACATGCTGAAATTGATTGTATGCCTTCTGAAAATGTGTCTGTTGATAATAGTGAATGTCATGATATCTCTGATCAAGGTGGAGCTTCCAGCTCTAATCCTGATTCTATGTCTAAAATTCTTTGAATGATTATAAACTGGTTAGAGATAGGCCTAGAAGGCATGTTGGTCCCGAATTATCAGGGTATAACTTGGCAGCGGAAAATGTGTTAGTTCGTTTCTTGCGCTCTGCTGGTTACTCAGCTGACTGGGACCTTGTCAGCTGGTAAGTCAACTGGCACTCTGAGTACTCAGCTGACTGGCAACTGGCTCGTCAGCTGGTAGCTCAAGACTTAGAATGTTTTTAGGTCTTGTTTGCACAGTTATATCAGTTTTCAGATATACACCAGCACTTGGGTGCTGGGTTTTAAAACAGTATGAAATGCAGAAAGCTGATAAAAGACAAAGGATTTATAGTGGTTCGATCAACTGATCTACGTCCACTCTCCAGTCGTAGCACTGGAAATTTCACTAAGAGTAATCGGGTACAAGCGTCCTACGATCTATCTCTAGCTGGTGAATGCCTCGTCCACCAGTTCACTAGATCAACCGCTCCCGGCCTTGTCCTTCTTCAACTCTGATCAGCTGGTAGAGTGCGAGCACGTCACTTCAACCTCCACAGCTTCACTGGGTGTTTAGTTCTCCCAAGAACGTGTCTTCTCAATACGGCAAAAAGCCCGTAATAACTCAAGTGCTGGCTGGCACAAGAGCTGCTGTGAACTTCCTCAGAAGAGAAAGAACACCAACGAGATCTGTAACTTACAAGCTGGAAGCTTGAAGTCTCGTGTTTGAATAAATCAACACACGGAAAAGCTTTAAGTAAAGCCTCGAAAGATTTGCTTGCTTGCTTGAGCGTAATAAATTTTCAGTCTTTCGGTTGGTGAAGAGTATTGAATGTTGGGAAGCAAGCGTCTTAAATGTTGGTAGCTCCGACCTATTTATAGACGCAGGATCTCATTCAAATCTTCTAGCCGTTTGGACTCATCCGGAAAAGGTCTCTGTCCTCGCATGTCCTTCTGACGGCGGCAGGTAGGGATTTCCGGAAAGCGCCATGCTTTTGTCCACTTTATCTGACATTGATCTCTTTATGTCAGAATGGCACTATTCGTCAGTACGAGGAATCGGAACTGGTGTCTTGAACTGATAGACTTTAAGGTATCCTCCCTTAAAGTCGTGCTTTGTCAGTTTATTCCTCAGACGAATCTTCTTTTTGTCTCTAAGACTCTGGGAGAGCGAATCTTGAATTCTGCTGGTAACATCCGACTGGTAGAACATGCTGGTGATCTTTGTGCTGGCAGTCTCTGCTGGTGACTTTGCGCTGGCACAATCTAAGTCTACCAATTTGTCTGATGTTAACTCTTGAAATCTCCCATGACTGGTGGCTTCACCGCTGGTGAACAGTGTCAGTGAGAACACCTATTCTGCTGGTGAGTTTTGTCAGCCGCCTGCTGATGAAACCCTTCCCAACTGGTGAACAGTGACCAGCCAGTAGCTCTTCTCATGCTGGTGAACAGTGTCAGCACGAGTCTTGTCAGTCGCTTGCTGGTGAGACTTTTCTCAACTGGTGAGTACATCTCATGCTGGTGAACAGTAGCCAGCATGAGTCTTGATCAGCTGCGACTTACAACTCAAAAGACCTAAACAGGACTTTACATTTGAGATCTAGAGCTATCTAGAGACAACTGACGCTGGTAGGACTTAGGATTTGATCCACCAAAACACCAAACTAGAATCTAAACAAGTAGCTACTGGGGAGAAGAAACTTAGCCAAATTTCCCAACAAGGCAGGTGACTGCTAATAGGAGATTTGATGAATATGACCTTACAATGCATGCTCTAAATGTCTTTGAAGAATTACATGGTAATGAGCCTAAGACTTATAAACAAGCAATTCAATCTCCTAATTCTATGATGTGGAAACAGGCTATGCAGGATGAAATGAATAGTTTATATGAGAATAAAACTTGGACTCTTGTACCTAGGTCTAATAGCAGCTCAGTAGTTGACTGTAAATGGATTTTCAAGATTAAGCATGATGGTAAAACTGTTAGGTACAAAGCTAGATTAGTAGCTAAAGGATTTACCCAAAAAGAAGGCATAGATTATTCTGAAATCTTTGCTCTTGTGGTTAAGTTTACTACAGTTCACATTATGCTTGCTTTAGTTGCTCACTTTAACTGGGAATTAATCCAAATGGATATTACCACTGCTTTTTTATATGGTGACCTAGATGTGTACATTTACATGAATCAGCCCGAAGGCTTTTGTGATTCTAAGTATCCTGATTGTAGGGTTTTCCCGTGAACCGAATCACCAAAACCAATTTGAACCGGATCGATTTATGGGTATTGTGCATAATTAAATACATAATAAATCCTATCATGCTCCTATTAATTTAATACTCAGGTTTGTGAATTGAGGGATTACCGTAATTCCATCGAGTCTGATCCGATCTTTTGCCTTTGAATTTCCAACTTCAATTCAACCACGCAATTCGATTTTATCTGCGGAAGTAGAAATTAGCAATCTAATTTCTAGATAAATTTGAAAATAAAGAAAGAAAAGAAATAGGATTTCTGTTCTCCAGATCAGGTCTTCAGATCTGTATCCCAATGCTGTTCAGATCTAATACTGGTGAGGACACCGTAGATCTGTGGTTTGAGCAGGACCAGAATCGAAATTCTCCTCCTTTCTCCCTTAGGATCGGCGCCCACTCTCTCTCTCTCTCTCTCTTAGGTTTAGTGTGTTTCAACTGTGTTACAACTTATGAGAGAGAGCTGTTTATTTATAGACCTAGGGTTGTAAACCCTGATGGGCTCCTGGGCTCAATTCAGCATATTTATTTGGGCCAGACCTGGTACCTAATGCAAATAATAAAGTGGGCCTATAAATTAATTAATTCCCATGTCCACAACCCAGGACACAATTAATTAATTAATATTAATTCTTTTTCACCACAGAATTAATACTGACCTACCCCTTTATTACCACATTATGAGAACGAGCTGCATTAATTGAGAATCCCCATATTTAAGGTTACCGGACATTCATTAATTAATCGGAGCCTCTGACAAGCTCTAACTACAATTAATTAATATCTTATTATTCCTGAGTAGTACCACTCAATCCTTATCACTCGTGCCTGAACTTAATCAGCCCGTAGGACTTTGGCACGATGAATGTCATTTGAGCTCCTCAGGGAATGTCCCCATCTTATTACTCGGATATGGTTACCTAAACCAGTCTCAGGCGGTACTACACGAACCGTTGTTACCCAAGATGTGGATATACGAGCACGTTACTTAAGCTCTCCACAATGGCAAGTCAAAGCAACAGTCAACCCGTGCAAACCCCTGAACCTTTGTTAGGATTTGGACTCAATCAATATAACGAGATCTTGTATTCGCTGATATCAGACAGACGAATACATCTCACTGCGGTCCATCAATAAGCCACCTCTGCGTGCCAGCATGTCAAGTAACCAAGACAGATTACTTAGTCCGACAATGCCGCAGCCATCCGGACAGATGTATCCTCATATGCTGTCTCGACTGTGATCAGGTTTATGTCTCACTAGGTCAAGTGATCATACTGTCTTCTGCGATCTACAACACGCCGTATGATCGTCCCTATCGGTGAGGCAAGATAATACCATTGTTCATACATGTAAGATTGTTAACAGATAGGAGAAATAAACCTTCGTATACTCATTATAATAAATGCTTTCAGTATACAAAACCCATCATCCTGATCATGTCTGTTTACTCAAAAAGTCTCTGTATGGTTTAAAACAATCACCAAGGCAATGGAATATTAAATTTGACAATGTAATGAGATCTTTAAAGTTTGAAAGAAGTGTGCATGATCACTGTTTGTACTTTAAAATTGAGAACTGCATTCCTACTTTCTTGCTTCTTTATGTTGATGATATGCTTCCTAACATAAATTCTGTAAAGCATGTTCAATCTCATTTATGTAAGCACTTTAAGATGAAAGATTTGGGTAATGCTAGGAGGATCTTAGGTATGGATATTGTTAGGGATAGAAACAAATCATCTCTGTTCCTTAATCAATCTGCTTACATTGCCAAAATTCTTGCTAAGTTTTCCATGAGTGATGCTAAACCTGTCAATGTGCCTCTTCCATCCCATTTTGTGTTAACTAAGGATCAATGTCCTAAGACAGATCCTGAAATGAATGAAATGAAAAATATACCTTACACTAATGCCATTGGTTCTGTTATGTATCTTATGGTTAGTACATGGTCTGATATAGCTTACTGTGTGAGCCTATTGAGTACATATATGTCCAATCCTGGTAAGCCCCATTGGGAAGCCCTTAAATGGCTGTTCAGATATCTAAAACACACACAACACACTGGCTTGAGTTTTGCTAAACATTCTAATGATGTTACTCTAATTGGTTATGTTGATTCTAACTATGTTAATGATAGAGACAATAGGAAATCTACCACTTCCTATGTGTTTACCTTATGTGGATCATGTGTTAGTTGGAAATCTCAATTGCAACCTGTTGTGGCTCTGTCTACTACTGAATCTGAATACATTGCAATGACTGATGCATTTAAGGAAGCTATATGGTTAAAAGGATTGTTATCAGAAATTAAGTTTCTAAAATCAGATCCTGTTGTGTTTTCTGATTCTCAATCTGCTATTCAGCTGTGTAGAAATCCTATTTTTCATGATAGAACAAAGCATATAGATGTAAGATATCATTTCATTAGGGGCATGGTTGATAAAGGCATGATTACTCTTAGAAAGGTGGCATCTGAATTTAACCCCGCAAACATGGGTACTAAATGCTTGCCTTTGGAAAAATTTATGTCTTGTAAAAACATTCTCAATTTTGAACTTGGTTAATCCTGTTTTTGTGGTGCTTTTAAAATCAGTTCACTATGTGTTTTTTGTTTTATGATACTTCGTGTTTATCTTTGTTAATTTGATTGTCTTTAGTGTCTATGTGACTAACTGTGACTTCTGTGTCTAAGTGACTTTGATTTTTTGGGTGATGGTGTGTACCTTTTGTGTTACTTCCATTACTCACTTGGGCATTCCTTTGTGTGTGGCTGCAGGTACTGATCTATAGAGTTGGTGTACCTATGCCTTGCCCAATGAAAGTCCTAGTACATGAATGGCTAGGCAACCGGCGATGATGACAACCAATAAGTGTCAAAAGTCCCTGTAACCACGGCCAAGGTGGAGCATGTAATGGGTATGGCCTTGGTTGGCTTGGGCCTTTTATTTACCTGGCGCGGTAGTTCTCCAACCCCAGCTCCTAGCCCATTGTATTGGTTCTATTTATGGATTGTTTTGTGGGTCGATTTCTGGTTCGGGTTGATGCGGTTGGGGCAGTTATTTCTTACCTTCACTATATATAGATGTTGACATGTTTTCACTCCATACGAGTGAAACCTAACCCTAATTCTCCGCCGCTCTCTCTCTCTCTCTCTCTCTCTTCTGAGTGTTGCTCTGCCTTCTCTCTTGAACTCCGTCGTCTGTGAGAGACTTTTTCGGTGAGCCTTAGTGTGAGTGAGAGCCCTGAACCCCAAGCCTGCCCTATACAGTCTATCTTGGTTCGTTGGATGGCAGGGACTCACACAAAGGTGAGTTCTGAGCTAATAATCCAGTCCCATCGGTAAGGCAAAGCGTGGGTGCACTGATTCGTGGATCCGAGGCTGTAGTGCACGTGAAGGAAGCCAAAAGCTTGAAGGTCGGAGGGAGATCCGGTCGTGGAATCCTAGTCCGATCAGGACTAGGTCGGAGTCCAAGAGTAACAGGCGGTAACGGGTCGGCAGGGCCTGATACCTAAGAGCTATCTATCTATAAACGTTCAATAACTTAAATAATTAAATAATTTTATTCTTATATTTCTATATGAATGTATTTCAAGTGATTCTTATGAATTTTATATTTATAAATTAGAAGTGGATAATAATAATAATAATAATAATAATAATAATAATAATAATAATAATAATAGCAGTAGTTATGATTTGGAGTTGTGTGTGTGAGTTGTTGGTGACTCACTCACAAGCTTATTCAGCCTGTGTGTTAACATCATGTTTTTTAAGATGATGATTTTATTAGTTGAAGAATGTTGTCACGGTCGTTGGATTAGAAGGCGGCGTGGCAACATCTGGTTGATCGGTTATTTATAACCATTAGAGTTTGTTTTACAACAAGAGTTTTCTTCTTCGTCTTAGCTCGTCGGTTTTTACAGAGAAGGGAGTTTGATTTTCTGTGTGAATTTCTTCGTGAATCTATGTGAGAGAATTTCAGTTGAGTGCGAGTTTGGGAGAGTGAACAATTTGGTTCATTCCTTTGAATTCTTTTTGGGCAAATAATAATAAAATACGTTCACTTGTTGCCCCGTGGATGTAGCTCTCGATCTGAGAGTGAACCACATTAAATTCGTGTTGTGTTGTGTTTCTTGTTCTTGCAAAGCTCTTAAGCAATTGAGTAAGATTTTCTGGCTTCCCCTAATTCAAGAACTATATTGGATTTCAAGTTCTTGTAATATGTGTACAGTTCTACTGTGAACATTATCCCTTGCGTACGTCTTTGAGGACCAGTTTGTGTTCAATTTTCTCATCGAAGTCTTGACTACTGGTTGCGCTAGTGTCATTACCCGTAAGTGTTTGAGAATGTTTGCTACTCGTTTTGAAATTGTTAAATTCTCTGGAAAGAATGACTTTGGCCTCTAGAAAGTTAAAATGCAAGTCATACTCACACAACAAGGTCTGGATGAGGCAATCTTAGAAGATAAGGATTCCTTTAAGGAAGAGAAACCAGAGGATAAAAAGAAACTCATTAACAAGGCTAGTAGTATTATAGAAAATAGCATATGGGGTTTGGACAAAGCTAGAGAGTCTATATATGTCTAAGTCCCTGGCAAATAGATTTTACATGAAGCAGTGATTGTATACATATATGTTCACAGATGATAAAAGCATCCTGGACCAAGTAGATGAGTTCAATAAGGTTGTTGATGACTTTGAGAATCTTGAATTTAAATTGGAAGATGAGGTCAATGCAATTCACTTGTTGAATGCATTGCCTAAGTTATATGATAACTTGAGGGATGTGATGATTTATGGAAGAGAGAAGTCCATTACTCTAGGGGCAGTTCAATTAGCAGTAAAGGGGAACGAAGCTCAAAAATAGGCTTCTGGATACATGTCAAATCCATCAGTTGTGGGATTGTTGGTGAAGAAAGTCCATCCAAAGAACAAACTGAAGAATACAAATACATCACTCCCTTACAAACAGTTTATTCCCAGGCTAGTGAACCAAAATAGGTGGAACAATTTAAGGGAGTGAAGGCCAACATCTTTCCAAACTAGATGGCAAGGTGATGGACGGACTTCCCATTTTTTTTGCAAAAAAAACTGGGCACATGATCAAAGATTGCTTCTCTGGTAAGAAACAATAATCTCAGCAAAGATCAAATAACCTTGCCACAATTGAAAAGCAGAAAAATGAGGCCTTAAATAACATAGAGATTTCAAGTGGTGGCAGCTGGATCCTAGATTCAGTCACAGAAAGTGAAGGTAAGATGTGGCATGCAAGGTTTGGTCATGTTGGTGAGAAAGTTTTGACTGAGCTAAAGAAACGTAGTCTGATCCATGTCACTGGAGATGTTGTAACAGCCAAGTGTGAGTAGTGTATACTCTCAAAGAGTAAGAAACTTCCTTACAGTCCCAACAACTATAGAAGCTCTCAACACCTTGAGTATGTATATGCAGATTTATGGGGACCTTCTAATTCAGAGACACTCAGTGGAGGAAAATACTTCCTCTCAATTATGGATGATTATTCAAAGAAGTTGTGGGTGTACATATTGAAGAATAAGGGTGAAACCACTCAATGATTTTTTGGATGGTGCTGCATGGTTGAGAATGAGAAAGACTTTGCCCTGTTAAACGACACAGTGTTTGTGCTTACATTTACTTCCGCTGCACATATTGCACTCTAATTTCGGGACCAACAAATAATAATAATAATAATAATAATAATAATAATAATTCTGACAGGAATACTTAATATAACGTTAATTAGACCTACTCATATGACTTTGGATTGTTTGATCCAAGTTCATTTTAATTAGATTTTATTTTTCGAGTAAGAATATTTCAATCATAACCTTTTTTTTTTTGGCACAATTCCTTTTAACAAATTCATTGCTTTTGAATTATATTATCCCTGTGTAAATTAATAGCATTACAAGACTCTTAATTCGATAAAACCTTGTAAGAAAAAAAATTATGTATTAAATGAATTAAACTTGAATTTTAGAGTATTCAACTCATTACTAATGAACAAGTTTTATTATTTAGTTAGTTTGAAATGTAACTGTTGAAGTTCGATTTTATTAGAAAATAGGGATTCTCGTAATAGTTAGCGAAAATAAAAGATAATGACAAAGATTGATAGAGCAAAAGAATAAAACAATTACATACGAATTGAAGATGGTGAAAATGATAAGAAAACGAGATAAATAATAAGATTATAATGATGAATCAACATAAGCAATACAAACTAATCTCGTGGCAGCGTCGATCAACTAAAGTGATAGAGCTTCTACTTAAGTAAGTGAAGAAAAATGTCAATAGGGTCGAAATTGAGCCTCTAGTGGTTGAGGGTAGGGGTGGCAATTCGTGCGGATTGGATCTTTATCGTGTCAATCCGTTATCGATCCGTTCTATTAAGGTCAAATTTGTATCCGATCCGTTAAGAAAAATCAAAATCTGTATCCGTATCCGATCCATTAAGCTCAAATCCGTATCCGCACGAATCCAATCCGTATCCGTTAAGGATCCAATAAGTATCCAATCCGAATGATCCGTTATCTATCCGACCGATAAAGATCCGATAAAAATCCAAATCGGATTAATTCAATAAGAATTCGTTTCAATAAACACAATTATAATCCAATAAAATTTTGATAAGATAATACAAAATATTCATATTTGATTGTTTAAATAATGTGTTTGATAAATAAATAAAACTACAACTTCATTTGAAACTAAAATCCACAATCAAATATCCGAAGATACATAGATAAATCTTAAATTCCAATTCTAGTGGTCAAACATGCTCATTTCTAAATATTGATCAATCTTTCACCTTAGTAGTCAATACTCCACTTACAATTTTGTGGGAGAAAAATATTAATTAAAACTTTAAGATTTATAACAAATAAAATAAATTATAATAAAAAATTTTAATCTATCATGGTGAAATTGAAAGAGTTGAGACAACGAATGAGAATCTACAGTACTTTCATCAACATTAAAATTTAAGATCTCACCTTTTATTTAATCCGTTGATACAACTTAATTGAAAACTTGAAGTTGAGAAAAAAAGAAAGTTATTAAATTTTGATAGTAGAAGAAAATAAATATTAAAAAATATAATTAATAGATAAATAAATACATATTTTTGGTGGTGAATTAATAAAATGGAACACGAACAATGAAGAACCAAAAGATTTGAGTTTTTTAAAGAACTTTAAATCTATATTAATATATCAAAATCAATTAATTAATTATTATATTTAAAAAATAAATAATTTTTATTAATTTATTAACGGATATCCGTATCCTATCTGAATCCGATCCGTTTAATGAATTATCCAATCCGATCCGTATCCAATCTGAATCCGATCCGAAATTTTCGTGTCCTTATCGTGTCGATCCGATAAGGATTCATATCCGGTAAACCTCAATTCGTATCCGTTATTATCGTGCGGATTCGTGTCAGATTATCGGATCGTATCAAAAATTGCCACCCCTAATTGAGGGCATAAAAAATGGGAGTGAGTCCCCTTTTATAGACATAAAAGGAGAGCCCGTACAAAGTGTCAAACTTAAACTAACCCTAGCAAAAAATCTGAGGCCTCAGCCTTTTTGGAACGACTCGCCAGTCCGACGCTCGACACCGAGTATGTTAGGGCTGACGTGGTAATTAGACTATTGATTGGCACTAATGAGCTTGAACCGGGTGGGTTAGGCCTGCTGTTGGCTTATCTTATCCTAGCGGGCTGGCCTAGTGGTGAGCTAAGGTGAATTTGTGGATTGGGCCAACTTGAGCTTGTCCCAACAATAAAATTGTTAAATTTATTACACTTATATTTTTAATTAATTCTATAAGGTTGAAATTGTAATAATTATAACATATATATTTATTTTTTATTATCATTCATAGTTATAAGAAAAAAAATGAATTTGAGTATATGATCATATTAAAATAAAAATACATATGCAGATTGTTAAAATTATATGTGTGATATTCCATAGCACATGTGATAAATTGAACTTAACATGTATTATAATTATGTGGAAGTTAGCATGTATTGTGATAAAGGGAAGCTTACTATGTATTATAGTAAAGTATCACATATATTATAATAAGGGTTCGTAAAATAATAAATATTTTAATCATAATTTTAAATTTAGTAGTAAACTTGGCTAAGTTGGATAAAAAAATCAATTAAATTCGAAAACACTAACATATTTAAAATAAAATTTGAAGACTTGAAATTCAATCTAACAGTAAACAAATATAAACTTGATTAAAAATACTAGTCGGCTTAATTAGATATTGAATGCACTTCTAAGTTTCCTGTATGCTGCTTAAGTAGAATTTTTCGAAAAAGAAAAGAATATTGTATTGCAGTTTGACGCGGTTTGTGGGATCAACAAACGCGTACACATATTTATTGCCGGAAACGCCATTCCCAACTTTCTTGTCGTTGCTGCTGCTGCTGCATGTCATTTCATTTCATATACAACAACACAAATGATTGCAATACTCTTATACTCTCTACTCTTCCTATCTGGCCTCATCTACACGTTAATCTCCACAATCCCTCCTGCCAAGAAGCTTCTTGCGCCATGGTTTCACCGTCACGCCGCCGCCGGCCCTCCACAAACAGACTCCATCAAACCTAGCTCCACCACGATAGAAGCCTGCAGAGATGGATTGAGAGGCGTGTTCGCGACGTTCGACAAGAACAACGACGGATACATAACGAAGCAAGAGCTTAGGGAGTCTCTGGGGAAGATTGGTATTTCTGCAGGAGAGAGGGACGTGGAATACATGGTGGAGAAGGTGGATTTCAATGGAGATGGGCTGATAGATTTCGATGAGTTCTGCAAGCTTTATGAGTCTATCAACGGCGGCGGAGAGGCGGAGGGAGGGGGCGGAGATGGAGATGGAGATGGGGAGTTGAGAGAGGCCTTTGAGGTGTTTGATGGGAACAAGGATGGATTGATCACAGTTGAGGAGCTGGGGTTGGTGCTTTCCTCTTTGGGATTCAGTGAGGGGAAACAGATTGAAGATTGCAAAGAGATGATCAAGAAAGTTGATATTGATGGAGATGGGATGGTGAATTTCGATGAGTTCAAGAAGATGATGAGAGATGGGCTTGGAAGGGTGATTGCAGTTTCTTGAAGTTCCCTTTTTTTTTTTTTAATTCATAGTTTCTGCTCACAATCTCTATGCATCATCAACTTGTTTGCATTGGCATGTTTTCACCCTCATTCGGACAGATTCATATGCTCCATCAGCAATCAAGATTAGGGTTTTCCTTTTCTCTTCTTTTTTTTTTTTTTTCCCCTTTCAACTTTGGGGAATTGGTTAGACATGAATCTTGATTGGTGTAATGGAAACAAGCCATCCCTTGGTGTTTGATACTAGTCAAGAATCAATAATAACATGTATAGAAATGACTACTCATGTGGATGAGACAGACTCTGTACCTCAGTCATTAGATCTGCAGTTTAGTTATTCTTTTAATCTCAAAAGAGTAGTTAGGGTGGTAGGTGTAGTATAATTGGGACAGCAGTGTTCGATCTTTGTAACAAGACATACAACTCAATATGTTTTCATTCGCAAATGAGTTGAGACTATGGGATGCATACACTATTATGATTTAATGATAGAAAAAAAAAAGAAGATAAATTTAATTCTGCATCTCCAATGAACCAAAAATGCACTATCTCCATCATTTTATTGTTGAGTGTAAATGAAAATAATATTTTATTTTTTAATGTGAAAAAATTTGTCATTTTTTAAAAAAATGTAACAATTCAATAGGATGTAACAATTCAATAGGAATGTAACAATTCAATAGGACACCAGATTTAGTAAGTGAAACAATTTGGGTGGAAGAAGTACAACTATCTCATAGCAAGTAGTGAGTATTAAAGAAATCCCTAAACAGGTAAAATAAAAAATAAAAAAATATAGTGAGTGGATTATCTTTAGACTAAACACAAAAAGAAAAAGACATGCGCCAAGAAAAGGGAAAGGCAAGTAGGAATATAAGGTGTGTTGGGGTAAAAGAAGGAAAAGCAGCAAGCAGCTTCGAATATAATTCCCACACCGAATAACGTGTTACATCTACAAGAGCATCCAACTAGTAAATTTTTTTTCCCTAATAGCGTGTTGCAGTAGTAGAGAAGGCACGGCATAAGTTCTCCGCAACCCAAAAAAAGGGACGCGAATCGACGGCGAAAGATGATGCCAACAACATCAATCAAAACGAGAATATGCAAGCAATCTGGCACACAATGTAATGGTTAAGATGCTGTAACAACGATGAGAAGGTAAAACAGAGCAAGAACTTAGTTAAATAAGTGTGTATTTAGATAGCAAATCTTAAGAATAGCATCACAAACCAGCCAAACGTATTGTAATGTGGTCTCACACAGACAACAAACAACTAAGTATTGCCAGGAATTTGTGTCATACTACATCCTGCTTGTTATTAAGTGAGTCTAATATATATTACTTACTTCTCGCGCCAGAAGGAAGTAGGACGCACCGCGGCTACTGACTAAAATATATCAGGATGAAAACGTCCTGGAAGTGAACCACTTTGCTGGGCCTGCTTGAGATGCATCGAGAGTGCGTAATTGTTGACCTGAAGAAAATATGAACGAATCACATGCTAGACCAGTTTCATAAAAAAATATTCAGATAACATGATCTGATGGGTATCGAAGATTTAGGCGGCTGGATTGGATCATGGTACATAATCCAGAATCCCCATATGCAAGTCTACTAGATAATTTAACCGAGCTGAACAATAATAAAATTATTTCCAAAGTTGCACATTAAAGCTGCATTTTTAGGACAATGGAATAATGATGAGTTATCGAGTTTCTTCTAACTTGAATGCTTAGCGGATATGATGCCCATGAACATGATCAAAGCATATAGGTAAAAGACAGATGATAACAAATATTGCAAGTTGGAAGATGAGTTTAAGAACTAAGCAAAGGGGTAATAATGCGGGGCCTCGTGCAGCAGGAAGTGTCTGAAAGAGCATGCTTTTTTTGCAGGAAAAGCTCAGGCAATTTAATAGATTCTTTCATCAGCATCATTTGGGTCTGGACAAGAGAAGCAGCCCACTTCAACTTTTGAAATTGAAGTATAAAAACCTTACATTTCCAATACATACAACACACCTAAGTGATAAGTGGATTAACTGCATATGGCATAACACTAAAAGCAATTATCCTTTTGCGTGATTCCCAATAGTGCATGCTACGTATGAGATATTTGGCATTTTAATATCCACAGTGTAGCCGACTTGACCTCTTTCTTATAGTCCTTTCATAAGGTTTCTATGTAACAAACATTATTTTCTGCTAGAGCAATGTAGACTATCTTTTCTTTACAAGAGTATCAGACTCTTATCACCATTCTTCTTTCTGGGTGATTCTGGTAACCTCCACTCTCATCTGAGACCTAAAGGTTGATGCAGTTATAGCATACTCTGTCACTAAGGGGAAATTAATTAAATTATTTTTTTAGAAAAGAAGGCGTTCGGAAAGCATATAAACGCAGGCAATGTGTTATCTTCGGCACCCCTTTCTGTCTAAGTGCAACAATTTCTTCTTGTTTCATGTAATGACCTCTGTTTTCGATGCTTTTACCCGATACATTGAAGTTCAAGCATTTTTTATATCACCCCAAAAAAAAATGACAAGACAAGGCAAGACAAGATTGGTCTTTCAAGTTCAAATTACTAGGTTTCCTTGGCTTGTCTAGAGAGAGTAATTCCAAAAAATACGATTGCAAACATGTAAGGCTTGCTACGAGGGGCAAACCAGATTAATAATAATTGCTATGAATGACAACTTCACCAAAAGCAAATGGCTTGGTTACTGGCCTAGAGCACACTATGTTAACTTCCTAGAGTATACGAGGATTGTTGTTTGCAAGGACAAAACCGTAGTGAGAGACATCTAAGACCACGAACCTGAGAATAAAAATATAAATGCAAAACATGGGTGCTGGAACTGTATTATTGATTATAAGTTCAATCCAATACCCATTCTGTTTTAACCAAGCAATGCATGGACTTTAGTCTGAACAGTCACTCATCCTTAACAAGGTCAGACCACCTTCATTCTATCAACCAAATATAGCACCACCAGCTTGCTAGAATCTCATAGCAAAGTATGAGCTTAATATAATTTTTTTACTCTAATCAACCAAAAATAAGGACATGTGCATGATATTTCAACCGACCTCAAGAGTCCGCAGTTGCTCCTGGTATTGAGACACTAGCTGCTTCAGCTGATGCAACTCCTGGCCCATTTCCTCAAATTCCTTCTGTCGTTCATGTTGTATGGAAACTGCTCGTTTCAAAATAGCATTTTCCTGTAGGAGTGCTTCTAGTTGCTGCTTCAGGACTATGCCCTCCTAAATAGCATTACTCAAATGTAAATAACAAGAAAATCTTCGAGATTGCATATTGTAATTATTTCTGTTTTATATTTTATATGAGGTGGTAATATCAACAACAATAGTCATCATTTCAGGCAAAAATATTATATTTGAGATTACAACAAAACTTTACAATTGTCAAAAAACACAGCCTTTGTATATAATAAAAGCAAATAGAAAATTCACACACCTTCTGGAAGCTTTTTGCAGCCTCTGCAGTCACATTTGCACAAATGGACTTCTCCAATGCCTCAAGAGCTCGGGACAAACGTGCCTTAGCATCCTCTACACTGGCTGCAGTCAAGACTTCTCTAACCAAAAGCTCCACCCATTCTGCTCCATCTACAGGAAGTTCATTTCCAGCAGGTGGTTCCTCTCCAGAAGCAGGTCCCCCAACACTTGTTACTTTACATGCATAATGAAATAGGATATAGTCAAAAAATAGGCAGCTCTTTGCAGTCAATTACATGAACAAAAGAGCTATGCACCCTCCCTAATTCTGTCATGAAAAAACTAGACTTCACTCTGTTCTTCTCTCCTCCCATTCCCCTCAGTAAGTACAACTGAAATAGGCCAGTAAAGGATACAAAGCAAGGGACTCTAGAACAGCTTGCATGACACAATCAAAGGAAGTAATGATGCCCACCACAATAACATTGGGAAAGAAACATGGAAACAAAGCACTAAATTGAATTTCCCATGCAACAAACCCAACGAGAAAAAACGCATGGAAGCATATGAAATTCGACATTTATTTATGTTCAATAATTTAGGAGCATTGGGGAAATGTTATTTCATAAACATATGGAACCATAAAGTTCCCATAGGGAAAGCCAAATAGAGAAACACCTTTAACCAAAAGCTGGTCTTCAATTTCATGGGCAAGATCTGATGAACTTCCGGCAACACTCAGTCGGAGATCATTTAATCTTTTGATTGCAGAATCCAAATCATCACCACACTCTTTGAGGGCCTTCTCCAAAAACTAGAAGCCAAAACCATCCACAGCCACTTAATAAGTTTAAAATTTCAAGCACAAGAAATAAGAATAATTTATCTGTTCAGAATTAATAAGACTTCCATTCACCGAGTAAATAAGAAACCTGATGGCATCAATTCACAAAGAACGATATCATACCATTTTCTGATGTGTGATAGTTGTTACAGAGAATAGATTATGATTCAACCAAAAGTGTTAAGGATGTAATGCAAACCAATCAGGCCTTTGAATAAACATTGAAGCAAACAAAATAAGGAAATTAGAAAGCATAACATATATTGATGAAAAAACCATTAGCCAAAGAAACAATGATCGTCAACGGATTATATAAGGAAAGAGCTCTCAGAGCCAAAAGAAAATTCTCAAAATCCAGTATAAGATGATGAAATCTGATTATTACAATAAAAGGGTGTTAGCCATATAAGCTATGGAGCCTTGACTGA
This sequence comes from Plectranthus barbatus, assembly GCA_026898455.1. NCBI lineage: Eukaryota > Viridiplantae > Streptophyta > Magnoliopsida > Lamiales > Lamiaceae > Plectranthus > Plectranthus barbatus. The sequence continues at coordinate 195,225 of JAPKLW010000616.1, forward strand.
ACCCAAAACCATGGTTGAGGGTTAAGGATTAACCCCCACGCATACGACTATCCACATTTTAGATTCGATGTGGAACATCATAGCAAAAGGATTACCATTATGATGGAGACTCGAAAATGTTTGTCAATTGAGGATAGGAGAAAAATAAAAAAATGGGCAAAGCAGGTGAGATATAATGCGAAGTAAGTGCATTCATCATCTGCCCGATGATGGAGTAAAGCAGGAGAGATATGATGTGACGTAAGTGCATTCATCATCCGCCCAATGATGGAATAAAATGGCCTTTTTGACTACTAAATGACAATTAATGTGATACGCGGCATACGCCCGATTTAGCATACAAGTTTTTATTGTTTTAGGAGTTTTATTTCGTTCAAGTAGTGTTTTAATAGTTCAATTTTGGTTTCAAGTTTGATCAAGATAGTACTCTTATTCTAATCAAGACTAATTTAACTTTTTTATTGATTAAGACTCTAGTTTAATTTTTCAATTTGTGTCAGATTTTCATTAATTTATCTATGCTTTTAGAAGTATTATCAGACCAATTGATAGAAACAAACAACAATACAAGGAACAAGAATGGACAGAAATATTAAATGCAATAAATCTAAACAAAATAAGAATCCTGCATGGAAAAAAACTCAAAATCATTCCTCATTCTTACTTCTAAAAAGCATACACGAACTAACGACTTGAATAGAAAAAAAACTAAACTAGAGTCCCAATAAAAAATAAATAAACTAAGCAAATTCTGATTAGAGTAAGAGTCCTATCTTGTCCAGAGAAATAAATTAAAGCACAAACTAATCAGTTAAAACTCTACAATACTGAACAAAATAAAACTACTAAAACCAGAACTTCTCAGATAAATCTGGCTATCATAATGCTTACAATCTGAATAATATGATAACAAATTCTCTCACTTGAGAAACAAGACCTCTCAAGTAGCCACCAATGCATGGAAACATGCATCAGGTTAGTATATCCTCCGACTTAATCATATACCTGGTACTAGTTATCACAATGACAACACCCACTAGATATAATAATAGAAATATACAATTATCAAACGGACCACCTATGCACCAATTTAACGATAGCCCAACAGCTGGTAAAACAACGATTATGCTCATTGGAGAATTTTGATAAGTACGAGTTGCGCATACCTGAACATAGTATACTGTATATCCATGCTCAAGCCCCCAAAAAGATGCTGAGATTTACAACAAAATCGTACCTTTTGCTAAATATATTTTCTCTCGTCCTAAGATATACATTAGAAGCTAATCTAGATAGATGCAAAGCTTAAATTTAATTGATGATTTCCAGATAGAGGTATAAATGAAGTGATATCATGTCCTGAAAAATACAGCTCAAGGATGCTTCAAATAAAACTAAATCAAGAACCCACTCCAAAAGGTGAAAAAGAAGTTGAAAAAGTATTTGAAAGCTTTTGTGACTGAAGAGGAACTCGAGTTTCTAGGACTCTCAAATAAATGGATATATCTAGAAAGTGCTAATATAACACACTCTTTTTCTGGTTAAAATCAAACTTAATGTGACTAGTAAAACGAATTGCTAGTTAGCGGAAAATATCTGATCTTTTTAAGCTAGCTAGTTAAGTAACTTCGCAAGTGTGGCAAGTAGAATAACATTGCAATTTTGCAATGTCGGTCAACAAATTGGTCACACTGATGACAACATTTCGTGGGGCAAGAAATGTGCAGGAAGTATTTGCTTGAGCATTATGTCTAGAGAAAAAAAAAACTGTCAGTTAGAATTATTTCATGACCTAAGACGATCACAATCCGACCTGACATGACTGCAATAATGCCAAGCAATTCCATGATGGCAGTAAAAGGGTAAAATTGCCAGACATTAGTACATTACACCGTCTTTGAAAATTACTAGTTTCTACTATTTCAGATCATCACATGTCTTCATTTCTCGACAATAGAGCAATAAAAACACAAATCACACGAGATAAATGCAATAATCCCATAAAGCGAATGAACTAAATAAAAACACAAAAGCCCCTCAAGTCACGAATACAACGTAACGTCAAAATCAAAGGTAAAATGAGTAAAAATAACCTGTTTGTCCATATCAGGAAAGAGGGCGACAAGATGATCGATCGCAGAACTGGAGGAAATATAATTGGATGCGGCTGAAACCCTCGGCGGGGAGAAATTCCGGCCTGGCGAAGATGAGGAAGAACAACGGATCCTTTTAGAGACGGGCGGCGACGACGGCGATTCCTCAAAGATGTTCGATCTCTTTCCGCACACTACGGCAGACATGTTTCGCTACCACAAAGAAAGATTCTTTCTCTCTCTCTACTCTGTCACCAATCCCTCTACCTCCACTTTTCTCATGCAGAATCAGCCAAATTATTTCTACACGGCCCGAAAGATAAATCTCCAAATAAAATAAATATCAGATCATTTCGCTTGAGGTAATCTGATTCTAAAACCCTCTCGCGAGAGGACCATACTCAGAACAGTTTACACAGCGAGGCACTCGATTTCTGTCCCAATATCTCTCTGTACTAACGAATATACCTCTACGAATACACAATCAGTCAAGTATATGAATACAGAATATAAGTATGAATCCAAAAACCTACAGAAACTAGGAAGTTGGTTGTTTTGTAAAGCAAAAATTCAATAAATAATAAGATTTTCCACCATTAAAGTAGTGCGTTTCAGCTTTCTTTCCCAATTTTGGGATAGAACCTCTTCTTATCTTTATGGGTTCGCGGTGAGAGGGACGGTGATACTCTCAGCTGCCTGTGATATGCAATGTGAAAGCACCAATACAAAGGTGCCACGTGGACCATACGTGTTAGAAGCTCCGTGCTGAACCGTCGCTTGGTGAATGGGCATCTCAACTCCCAAGAGTAATTTGCAATTTCACAAAGGAAAAAAAAAAAAAAGCGTCGATTAACAGCCATCTACCAAATAATCATCAAATCTAGTTCAAACTATCCGCCTTTTTTCAATTTTAGTATGAACTATACTTATTTTCTATTTTGTATCCAAACTTTCCAAAATCATTCAAATCTAGTCTGTAAAAATATTCGGACGACGGAAAGCTGACTGGGCAACCGGAAACCCTAGTCATATTTAAAAAAATAAAATAATTTAAATCCACATCATAAATATAACTCCACGTCATATTTATATTAATATTATATTATTAATTTATAAAAAAAACTCAAAATCTAAAATATTTTTTTCCTAATTCATTTTCCTTCATGCGTTTCTTTCCCCCTTCCCTTCCTTCCCGTTCGACTGTAACCCTTTCCCTTCAATCGACGGTGGCGGCCGCCATGGTGTAGCTAATTATTTGTGTGAATGAATGAATGAGCAGAGCATGGACGAGCTGCGGCAATCGCTGCTGCTAACCATGGAGCTTGAAGACACGCGCCTCCACGTGCAGGAGGAGCTCAAAGCCAGAGACCAAAAATCGCTCACCTTAAAGATTTGCTTGCCGCTGCCATTAGAGACAAGGACGAAGCTGTTGAAAAATACAAGAAATTGATGCTTCAAAAACTGTTGCTCCAATCCACTCCGCATTCCGGCCTCTCCAGAGTCGAAGACGATCACCGGAACAACGCCTTTTCTTCCTCAGATTGCGACGAAAGCATTGTTTCATCGCCGCACCACCTGCGGAGGCTGAGCAGGAGCTGCCTGTTTTGATAGATCGGCCATTGCCAGAAAAGGGCAAATTCCTGCAAGCAGTCATGAAAGCAGGGTCGTTGCTCCAAACCCTCCTCCTCGCTGGCCCTCTGCCGCAGTGGCGCCACCCTCCGCCGCCGCTTGACACGCATCAAATCCCACTGCCACCCGTAGTCATCCCGTCACCGCGTGCTATTCCCATGAATCATGACGCATTCGACAACATCAACAGCAACTGCGGCGCGATGATGAATCGAAAAAGAGGGTTCTCGGAGATATCGCACTCTGCCATTAACGAGCTCAAATACCAGAGAATTCTACTCCAATGCCTCCGCCACCGTCGATTGAAGGAAAAGCGTTACAGTCGAACGGGAAGGAAGGGAAGGGGGAAGAAACGCACGATGGAAAATGAATTAGGGAAAAAATATTTTAGATTTTGAGTTTTTTTTAAGTTATTAATATGGTATTAATATAAATATGATGTGGAATTATATTTAGTGATGTGGATTTAAATTATTTTATTTTTTAAATATGATTAGGATTTCCGGTTGCCTAGTCAGCTTTCCATCGCCGGAATATTTTTACAGACTAGATTTGAATGATTTTGGAAAGTTTGGACATAAAATAGAGAATATGTATAGTTCGTACAAGAATTGAAAAAAGACGGATAATTTGGACTATATTTGATGTTTTGGCTTTTTTTCAGATGGAGGTGCTCGCCACCACCCCTATTCTCTCTCTTTTTTATTTTATTTTAAATTAGATATAAAATTTAAATATAAAAAAATATTTCTTTCTATTTTCAAATTCAAAACTAATTAATTATAATAAAAACTAGGTTTACGTCGCATGATGCGTAAATCAAATATATGATATCTTATTTTATAATATTAACATATAAATGAACAAAATTATATAACTTAGCATTCTTTAGTAATTAGTTTTAAATATGTTTAATTTTTATTCATCAATATTATAATTAATATATTATAATATAAATTTATAAAAATAAAAAAGTATTATCAAATGTAAAGTCTATGTGGTTTGATTAAAAATTATTCCATAAAAAATATTGTATTTCTACTATTTTCTTAAAAGATAGTTAATTTAATAAAGGAGATTTATCGATTCAGGACCCAAAAGATTAATTCTCAATTCAGAACCTGAAAGATCACAAATATTCTCAATCCAGGACTTGAAAGATCAAACAATTCTCAATCCAGAACCTCAATATAGAGTCCTGGATTGAGAATTGTTTGATCTTTCGGGTCTTGGATTGACAAATGGTCTTTCGAATCCTAAATCGATAATTAAACTATCTTTTCAGTCTTAAATCAACATTTCTCTTTTAATAATGAAGTTCTATCAATTCAGGACTCGGAAGATGGTTTAATTATTGATTTTGGACTCGAAAGATTAACTCTCAATTCAGGATCTGAAAGATCATAAAAATTCTCAACCAAGGACCCGAAAGATCAAACAATTCTCAATCCACGACCTCAATATCAGGATCTTTCGGATCCTGGATTGACAAATCATCTTTCGGGTCCTAAATCAATAATTAAACTATCTTTTGGGTCATAAAACGAAAATTCTCCTTTAATAAAGAAGTTTTATGGATTCAAGACCCGAAAGATGATAATTCTCAATTCAGAACTTGAAAGATCACAAAAATTCTCAATCCAGGACCCGAAAGATCAAACAATTCTCAATTCAGGACCTCATCAGATCCTGGATTGAGAATTATTTAATCTTTCAGATCCTGAATTGACAAATCATCTTTCGGATCCTAAATCGATAATCCTAAATCAACAATTCTCCTAATTTCTTTTATTTATTTGGTAACCCTCCAAAATAAAATTGCATACATACTCGATTATTCAATAACTAAGAAATCGAGCAGAATCAGCGGTCCACCTCCAAAATTAGCAAACCAGGCCGGACCAACTTATTTTTCAAAATAAAAAGATATTTATTTAAATTCACACACCTAAATATTTTCTATCAAACATATCCAAAGCGGAGTAAACAATCCAACTAAAATCCAACCAGCCCGGCCTGATTTGACCATGACTATCCATCCATAGTTTCTCGCTTTCAGACAAACAAATGAAGCAATGAGAAATATGAAATAAATTGAATTATCAAACTTCTTCTGTTGCTACATAAACATAATACAAATCAAAACAACAAAAGGGTCCAAAAATTTCATCAACAACAAACACCTTCCTGCCCGACCAACCCGGTCTACAAATTTTATGCAACTCAAAAAAAAAAAAAAATTAAATATTATGTACTTCATTATTCAAGAAAGAATTTTCATCTATCTACTTCACTCTCACAGCATATGATACAAAGATATATCGAGAGCTAATAATCCTAGAGTATATATTTCCAACAAACCAATGTGGTTTTGATCAAATGAGGCCCGAATAAGGATTGTAGGCCTGAACCGGCATACCTGCGGCCGCGTACGGATGGGGCTGGACGCCTGCCGCATACGGGTTCCCGAATGGATTCATCTGTTGGTGTGGCCCCATCATCATCATCTGCTGCTGCTGAGGCTGGAACATGAAGGGAGGTGGTGCAGCCACAGCGCCAGATGCATAGAATGGATCGTGTGGCGCAGTGGAGCTCCCCATCGGGGCAGTTTGTTCCCATGGATTGTAGCTCACGTTCTGGTTGCTTCGTCGGATTGCATCGTCGTATAGACTGTCGAGAGTCAGTAAATCCAGCCCTCCAGCCTTTGAATGAAACAAACAAGGACAGAGAAATAAATAAATACTATATGATTTCATTGGTGGCTGAAAGAAGATATCTGAGGATAGATGAAAATCATTGTGACTGAGAAATACCAGTTTGCTAGTTGCAGCAGCAGTTTCATTGGAACTTGGAGCCGTAACGAGCGCTAGTTCCCAGCCGGTGGTTCCGTTTGAAAGGTCTAGTCCGGTGGAAGCTGGTTTTTCTGCAACACCACCCATAATCATAAACATTGTTGCAAAAATCGGTGGCCATAGCCGAATCGAAAAATGCATAATCAGCACTTGTAGGTGGTTTTTACTTTCTTGTAATCAGCGCCTAGGCGCCTGAATTATAATTTTTTTTAATTAAAATTTGAGTGAGTCCATTGTGAAACTGTGAGATTAAAAACCAAATCCCGAACGGAATCCAATTTTATGCTCATAGAATTCTATTCAACTCATATTCTGATCGGAATGCATATAGTACAAAACGCATTCTGATCGGAATACAGAATGATCTATTCAAGCTTAGCAAATGATGATTCTATAAATACATCATTTGATAGGTTTAAATAAATCATTTCGTTTCCGACCAAAATTATCATTTTGATTGGAATTCTCTGTGCACAAACAAGTAGTCGGAACAAAACATATACAGAATGTCTCATCGCCTCGCACAAGTTCTTGCATTAAAATTTATATAGTTATATTTTTAATGAGTAGTATGCAAATGTTAAAAAATAAGTTAACCAACTACATTCCACATGGAAATCACCTAGGTCCTACCCATGCATCCGACTAACACCTAGCGAATTTTACAACTATGATCACAAATAATTTTTGCATTGCAAATGGACATGCCACCTCAATCTATCGGAAAGAGGAAAACTTACCAACTGGGACAATGGCCAAAGCCATGGCATTTTTCTCATCTAACTCAGTTGCAGCAGGAGCAGGGTTATTCAGGCCCTACACAACGACAAATATGAGTGTCGAGTATTGTAACATCAAGGAGGGAGAGCTTAAAGAAGTGATAGTCCTATGCATCAACAGTACTGAAAAATCACCAGCAAATCAGGTGGTGGTGGTTCTGAGGCTCGAGTTTCGACTTTAATAAGCTCTGGTTCGGGTGGAGGTGGCGACTCTGGATTCTCTTCTTTTGCGTCTGGACTCTTTTTGTACTCGATGGCCAAGGTCACCTTGGGCTTATCATCAGCCTGTTCCATTTCAACATATATCATACTACAAGTGTATTTAGTTAAAATCACCAGAAAATAGGCTCCTCATCCACTATGACAAGTACCAGATCTTTGCGGACCGTGGAGGCACGTGGTGCGTCTCGAACATACTCTTCCATAGCTTGCAAAAATGAAGCCGGTGGCTTTACCATTCATCAACAAAACAAGGACATGAGAAACAAATAGCTAGCTGATAGAAGTAACTTTACAGAAAAAGAAACTGGAGGTCAAACCTGTTCAATCTTGATGAAGCGCTCTCCACGCCCGACGTCAATATTTTTACATATTTCATAGAATTCTGACAATCTCTCAGCCTAGAGAAGAAAATCAGTCGATTTAAGGATGGAAAAAGTTGGAAAATCCTGCATAAAATATAACTAGTGAAAGGTTCTACCTGCTGTCCGGCTCTACGGTATATATCCAAAGCTTTCATAGCATCATGCCTTTGCATCTCAAAGAACTGTAAGAAATGAAGGCCATAAGTCTGCTGCCAACTAGTAAGAGATATTTTAGAAATTATAAGTTTCCAGTTACCTTGTCGACCAAATTCACCGTACCATCACTGATCGCGTTGTAGATTTTAATGCTTTCTGAAGCAACCTATTGGGGGAAAAGATAGAGAATTATAAATAAAGTGTCTGAGCTAGCTATTTTATCGGCCAGCGAGTTAAAGTAAAACTAGGACTCACCATGGAAAGAGCCAATTGAATGATGAAATTGTGAGTTGCTGCTCCTTGTGGCTGCATTTTGAGAATGTTACAGCTCAACTTTTTAGGTAAGGGAAATGCTATATAAGGAAATGACTATTTTATTCCACATCTGCGGGGCCGATTTAGAGCTGATAGAAAAGTGAACTTACAAATGATCTAGCATCATTGAACTGAAAATATAGATATACCTGACAGCCAAGCACACGGTGAAGCAGTTGTTGAAGTGCCGGCAAATGCTCGAGTAGGTCTGGTGTGTCGAGATCTTTTGTTCTCTGTGAAATATTTGCAATGAGATGAAATATAGAAACAAAATGGTAGAGAATCAATTGATCAAATTAATACGACAAAGTTCTGCATCAATATGATTAACAAATTGACGCTTCTAGAATTTGTATTGTATCAATGTCTCAAGATTTTCAGACACAGCTAGAGCTCAACATTACAACAAAAAACATGAAAATCGACATCTTTACGAAGATTGACAAAACCTATATATAGCTGTGCAAAAATGCAATCCAAACATAGTTTCAACTTGACTTTTAGACCAAACTAGGCCATCCAAAGAGGGCAAATGTAGTAAAAAAAACAACAGGAATTATTACCATGAAAATATACAAGAAAATCTCAAAGGATGTTGAAAGCCGTGAAGTGAAAGGAGATGGCTTAAAAAGATATCACATGTATTTCCAAGTGATACCATGAAGAACTGGTACATAAAACAACGAAATAAACGGTAATCTAGCTTCCTGGAAATTAGTTGCAGTTAAAAAGATATGCACATGGTAGTCCAGCACTAGACACCAAAAGAACAGGAATGATGAAGAAAATACATATACTCCTGAGTCCATATGATATGACCATGATGTAATATTGTCGTATCATGTTTCTAATGTAGGATATAAGTTCCTAGAAAAAGCATAATATACATGGAAAACAGTATCTATAAGAGGAACTTACTGGCCGGTCTGTTTCTATGTCATATTTTAATACTCGGAAACATTCCAGCCTCTCCTCCAAAAACAGTGCATAACAGCGCACCCAAGCAGAATAATCCCAAGCTGCCCAACAGATAAAAATGCAATAACTGAGTAAGTTCAGTTCATAACTTTGGATAAAATGCTAAATGAAAATAAATTCATACCATTAGGGCTGGAGTCATCCTTGAAATGGGCCAAGTTGAGCATATGATTTCGGCTCCTACCATAATTAATGATTTCTTCTTGGAATGTTGGGTCCACCTCTCTTATCGCACGGTGTATAACAATCAAAGTTTTCAAGGCAACCTATACATATTGAGATCAAACACATATACAGGGATCAGAACTAGGCAGTGTATTTCTTATGACAACGACAAGAGTCTCATATTCAAGCACCCTGAAGTAACCAGCTTCCTTCACTAGTATCGAGATACGTATTAAACATGTGCAAGGGGCAGCAAGGAAGTTAAAAGTGGCAAGTTTTTTTCCTCTCAGTATGCATAGAATTAATTATAAACATGAATAAACAAAGGTGTGAGAATATATAAGTAAAAATTCACAACATATCAAAAGCCTTGTATAAGAGCATATATGTCGTACTTAGCCATTATTAATTTATTATAAATGAGACTAGATATCTGACCAGTCAGAGGAAGGGGGTAACTGAAAGAGGAGAATTCTGAAAATCCAAAAGTCAGCTTTTGGCCGAAAGAAAACCAAAGAAAGAACAAAGATTTCTGAAAATCCATGATTCAGATTGTTGCTAACGGACAATAATGAAAGGAATCTACATTAAGAATCCATCACGTATTTCCATGATGTTGGCACGTGTATATTGCCTAACTCACCAACAACTAACAGATATGGAAGTTCATTATTTCACAATAATGACTTATCAAGTCATTTATAACATAAAGAATGCAACAAATAACTTTCCAATTGCTAATGGAACAGAACAAACAAACAAAATTATAATTCATTTTCGTAGTTCATGTATTACTCATTTGGACTTTTCCATGACAACATCATCATGCAGATGCTCAACATGGTCGTGTTCACATACCGCCCAGTTATGAGTCTTTGCCAATCTTCTTGCAAGGCCATGTATACAATAGGCAACATCAGCTCGAGGCCTGGTGGCCGATATAGCAGCAAAGACAGCTGGAAGTTAGATAGCAGATACAGTTAAAGATGTATCCTTTCTTTCAATAATAAAATCAGATTAATAGAGACAATAAATACAAGAGCAATCAATTTCTTATGACTAACAACCTCTAATATGCCGCTCTTTTGCAGGGCGTTCAACATGATTTGTTGCCTTAACAATGGCAATGTCCACTTCCTGCAAAACAAGGACGAAACAAAATCGTTAACCAAGCAATACAATGCAACTTCCTATCACGAGAGAGAACCTAAATCATACCTTGTAGTCACTGTTTATTTTTGCCAAACTAACAGTGGTGGTGTCCTTGAGGGCACCAAGAGTTTTTCTTAAACTGTTCTGTGTACCGCCGCCTGACGACATTCTTTCTCCAAATTCTACAAAAATGAATCCAATGAAATAGTAAATCTCATTGCTTGCTTCATTAAATAAATCTCAACTTCAAATCAGCTCTATCTATAGCAAAACCCATTCCACTAAATCAACAATAATGTACATTCAAAATGGTAAAAGCAATAAATATTGACAGATTCAAACAAGAATAAGAAGAAAACAATAAAAATTAGGAAAATACTCTATTCTCACTGCATTTCTGCACAAAAGAAGACTCACAAAACCAACTAAACTTGAATCAATCAATATAAAACAAGCCCCAACCAAAATCAAGAATCCAAATATCAATACCGTCAGAATTAAACCGAAGCCGGTTGATCTTCGCTTATACTACGATTGAATCTCAAACAAAACTCCACGCCCACAAACGTAGATCAGTCAAAACATTGCAAAGGAAGCGTCAAATTAAAAACATAAGAACAATCATCAATATGTCGAAGAAACACGGGAGCAAGAAAGCATCTTTCCACGCAATGAAACATAATAACACAAATCCCGCAAAATGTAAACACTAGAGACAAATCCCATGAACCGAAACAAACACTGCATCAAACAAGAAAAAGAAGAAAAAAATTCTAAACCATCAAACACTCACTCTTTTCGGCTTAATCTCTAACACCCACAACGCAAGAAAGGAAAAGCAAGGAATACCTTAATCACCAGACACCAACACAGAGATCAGGAACCCAAAAAAGTTCTGACTTTTAGCTCAGAAATGATAGAGAGAGAGAGAGAGAGGGTCCTTTTATTTGATTGTTGTCCCTAGAAAAGAATAGTCTGCAAAAAAACACTCTATGAATCTGTTCTGGTTGGACGTCGGTGTCAATATTTTTTCTTTAAAAAAAATTGCAATTTGCAAACACCAATTATCTACAGTTCCATAATACTAATTCAAAATTAAAAAAATTATACATTTCTGTTTATACAGCTTCTATATTCCGTCTCTGTCTGACACTATCAATCCCCATTTTTCTTTATTACCTGTACTTTTCTTGGGTTAGTATGTCTTTGAATATTAAATCGATCGTTTTCTGACAGAATTTCTTTATTTCTTGAATTTCACTTTAGGGGTAAGATTAAGATGTTTCGGATCTGAATTGTGAGTTTATCAAATGTTTGTATTTGTGGGAAAGCGAGTAATTTTGAAAGGAAAAAACTTTGGGTAGCATCTTATCCTTCAGTTCCACTATATTAGTCTCACTTTTTTTTCTTCTATCTTACCATATTAGTTATATTTTCAAAAATAACAAAATTTTAATACTTACTAATAAAATATTAATTTCATTAAATTACAAATATTAATTTATGGTTATTATACTCGATTAATATGTAACTAATTAATCGAGACAGAGGGAATATATGTTCTTTTAATTCTTAAAAACAGTATATTATTTATTCTTTTCTGAAACTATCACAACACCTTTTTTCAAAATTGAGATACTCTGTTTTTTTTTTATGAGAAGAAAATGTCTTCAATTATAATTCATGATCGATTGATTATGAAATTTGCCATTTTATATTTTGGATAATTATTTTTTTACAAATACTATAAAACATATATATATATATAGATATTATTTTTTTATTCAGTAGTTAAATGATTTATCTATGATCAATTAATCACATGTTCAATTAAGATTGGTGACACCCTTTTATATTCTAATACTGTACCCTAATTACGAAAATCTAGTTTATATTAGTATACTATAAGTAATCATGGTTTGAGATAATGATCTAAATATTAGAAGTAAATGATTCACTAATTCAATATACAAGTAATACCACACAAGGTTATATATATATATATATATGATTTTTATATTTTTAGTGGTGAGTTGCTTTAATAAATGGAATACTTTTGGGTGGTAAATTTATTATATAAAATAATATTGATTGCCTACTTTGGGATAAACATTTTAAAAGCTTCCTATTCGAACCACTAGATTTTATTTCCAGATAAACTGTTTAAAACAAATATAGTAGAAGTTATTTTATTTTTTAAGCAATTATTTAAACTCACACAATTATTTCTGAAAAAGTTTGAATTTATAAAGTAAAATGTTTCACCATTACACCCGAACACCGACAATAAAGAAGTTATTAATATACAATTGTAACATCCAACAGTCCTTGCCAATTTTATTTTATTTATTTTATATTTTTGTTGGGTGGATATTAGGAAGGATCAATTGCGAATTTTCTTATTCGAATATTTATATATTTTCATCTTTAGATTAAATAACAGTCTTCAAAAGAAATCTCAAATACTGACGGAATTGCAGTAAATGAAACGACTTACGCTCATATGTTTCCATTTTTTTTTTCAAATTTAAAGAAAAAAAATTATACTATCAATTAAGCATATTTTCATGTGGGGGTTTGGTTTTGGCACGATCCACCGATTCTACGAATAATTGAAAATCTCCATATTATCATTTTCTACTTTCTATTACTAATATTATTTCACTCATACCAAATGTATAAGTATACTCTTTCCGAAAAAATTTAGTAGTCAAAATATAGGTTTACTACATATAACATATGAGATGGCAAAAGTGATATTAAGTATTATTTTATAATATCACATGAAATTAAATACTAACGATGGAGACCCCTTACAAATTGGGGTTTGGTTTAAATTATATAAAAACAAGAATTGGCAGTCCAAAGTTGACCTCAAAAATATAAAATTTATTGTGTAGTATTCGATTATATATAAATAGAAGATAAGAAGATACATCTAGAAGAATGAATTACATAAAAATTAATTAATAAAATTTAAAATTTATTGGTCAACTAGAAGAGATGTTTGTTCAAGTTGGTCTACTAAATCATGTTCCAAGCATTAAAGAAGGAGATGGGAAATTTGGCCATCAGAAATTCAACTAAACAAAACAAATCACAAGTCACCACACACACCCACCTAATAAAAAATAATAATAATAATTGATGATGGGATAAATGCATTAGCGCAGTCTCAACTAAAAATGTAATACAATATAATACTGTATTAAAATATATATAACTTAATAAAATCGTTATTTTTTAATAATTCTTAGATGTTGATCCAAGATTTGTTTGATATGTAAGATACCTTCCAATGTAGTAATAATATATATGTCTATATGCGTGTATATACAAAGCTTATTTTTTTGAAAACATGGTGATAGGTAACGTAGCGTAGTAATTAATGGTGATATGGATGTATAGTAAAAAAAAACTACGGATTAATATACATTTTTTTCGGCGATATCAACTAATATACATTAAAATGGTGGACCCATAAATATTTGTTAGGAAGATTATGTTTGATTTTCAGGTAACAAAAAAATTACATAATCTATAATCTATATATTAATAAAAAGCAAATTACATATTTGTCATTTCCCTCCAAAAACACCACCATCATGATTAAGTATTTTTTGTATTATTTATTGATCCACTAATATTATAAAACAATCAATAATTATAACAATTAACAAAATTATATTTGTATCACTTTCCTAAAAACATTTCATATTCACCAATTTTATTTTTATATTATGTACAGATTCTTTAAAAAAAAAAACAGCAAGTCTAATTTCTTATTTCGCATTTTAGTTGGATTTTGTAAATTAAGATTATATATTTCTTTTCATTTTGTATTAAAATTCCATTACATTAAATAAAATTTGAACTTATTTGTTCACATAACTGAAACTATTTACATCAATCACAACACACTGCCTCTATCAACTAAACCACGTTCGAGAAAATTTTTATTATTTATTTTTTTGAGAAAAACTTGTTGTCTTCATACTGATTGTATCCATCTCATAGAGTTGAAAAACCCCATTAAAATGCACACATATTTTACATATCGGCGGTGATAAAAGAGACCAGATGAGATGCAACATAAAACGTTAACTAATTTCAAACATATTAGAAATAAAGATGGGATTCCCCAAAAACGAAATAAATTGAGTTTGATATTTTATACGACTAAAAAGATCATATAGAGGAGATTTTGATCATGTTTAAAACGGAGAAATAAATATTAAAATCTAGTTTGGTAGATATGTGAAATGAAGAGTCATTTCGTACACAAGATCACAATCCTCTCTCTCTCTCTTATATATAAAATGAGCCACATATGTCACCATCCGTAGTGGCTGCTATGATAGTGCCAACTAGTGTACTATCTATATGCAAAAAATAACATCCTAATTAATGCTAAGCAAAACACTATATTAAATGTATGTTAACTTATTTATAAAAAAAATAATTAAAAAAAAACCCTAAAGACGAGCATTTCTAACCTACAGCAATTATGAAATAAATGACACCTATAAAGTATACCGAAAATATTTATGCTAATTTATGGAATAAGACACGTCAATTCAGAAACTGAACCCTAACACTATAAAAAGAAAGGTATGCTTTTATAAAGATGCTTTCTTAAAGAGATTCCACATTTAACAATCATCAACTCCTCAAGCCGCACGTGCGATCAAAAATAAAACCAACAAACGTATACAACCTTATAAATTACAGATAATAAAGTAAAAGACATTATCATATTGTAATGAAAAAAATAAAAATACAAGACATCCAAACCTTTAATTTTTGGGTGCCTACTTTTAGACAAATACTAAAAGAAAAAAACGATGATTCACATAAATGCAATCAATATTCATATTGAGAAAGAGGAAAAACCAGTGTCACAATGTGTATCAAGAGAAGCTTCTACACTATGTTGAATGTCCATAATGTACATCATCATCCTTCTTCTTATGAAATTGCACAATAATACACTTCTTATTTTAGTTTTTGGGGTTAAAAGTTTGAAAAATCAATGGTGAAAAGAAAAGGAAAAAAAAAAACTAAAGCTACAATGAGGAGACATGGGAGAAATGCTCAAATAAAAAATATCAAAATTTTTTAGATCATCAAGACCTCTTCACAGCAGCAGTGGCAAAATGTGGATGGTGTATAAATTCAAAGGAGATTTTAAGTGAGGGTTCAAGACTCCCTAACCGGCAAAGAAGATTTAGGGCCACATAGTTATGCTCTGCCACCTGCTCTATTTGGCGAAGCTCTGCCAGTCTGCGTGGATCATTAGCAAAACTACCGCGCAATTCTTTTGCAATCCTTTGTGCATCCTTGAAGCAGTTATGCATGGCTAGAGTCTGGCAAACAGGAAGTCAAACATTTTGTGCACCAAGCTAGTTCAAGTTTACAAATCACTTCTACTTACAGAAAAGCGAGCATTAGCGACAGTTTCACTGAAGGAAAAGTAAGACGCATGGTCGGGAAGGCAAGCCTTCTGCAACAGCTCGAAGTGCTGGGCAAATCTCTGGAGATATTGTGAACATGGAAATGGCATCATTTGCATGAATACTATAATTGAGACGTATTGTACATCTCTCTTATGCATGCATGCAATTTATCATCAAAATTGAGCAATTCTTGGAGTAGAGGATGATAATTGTTGCGCACTAGACACTAATAAGTAGAAGAAACATACCTCCTGCTCACTGTTGAAAGGGCCCAAACACAAGAAGGTCTTATTTTCGTTCCGCAAAGAAGCAAGCATCTGAGATTTTCAATAAGAATCACAAATCATTCAATTAAGATTTAAGAACAAGTCTGGACGAGTAAGTCAGTCAACTCGATTGCCACGCCTAATAATAAGATCCCGGTTTTCCTAAATCTATGTTTTTCCGTCAATTACATTGAATTTCAAGTAGGTTCAAACCAATTGGAGCAAATATGAATTGTAGGCTTCAAGGTTATAAAGTAAAAAAATATAAAATCTCAATACAGAAGGCGGGACAACATAAATCTGTAACATAATTTAAGAACCCGTGTCAATCTAAATTTAGTTGATAGACAAAGAAACCATCTGAAAGCACTAACCACTGTCACGAAAACCCATGCCCGTTATATTTTTTTTTAATATTTCTTTTGGTAATACATTTTAGTAGTTGATCATAAAATAAGTTTGGTCCTGTTGTAAGTATTATACCATTAGACCAAAAAAATCAGATGATCTAATTAAGCAGGTTCATAAAACAAATCGGACATGCTATAAGAAGATAATTACCATCATAAGACCTTGGGCAACATATATACAGCACTGAAGATAATGGACTGCAGGTGGAACTTGATAATCTTTCCCAGCATCCTTCACAGAATCTTTCTTCTTTCTTGATTTTCGTCGATCTGCTCAGGAAGAAAAATAACCAATAAAGCTCACAAACAGCATGACAACTACTATAAAGTTCTTATAGTTACGTGAAAGACAGAATTTGCATACACTCACTAGAATCATTGCCCAACATCATTTTGAGATGAGTTTTCTCTGCAAGCTTGATCAGGACAACATAAATGTACCAATACACCATGCAATACTCACTGGTTGAATATAGATCTAACTCAAAGCCAAGCATAAGGAAACGCAAAGCTATCCAATATGTTTGCTCCTCCACCCAAATGAGGATATGTTTGAAGATATTTAACAGCAAGTTCTGTAAGAAAAATGTTAGATATTATGGTATAGAGACATGAGAAAAGTAGTAGCAGTGGGTTATCATTATCAACTATAGAAAGTACTAATTTTTAATACAACAGATCTACTTAGATTATGATACATAAATAATGTGGTAAAAGATTTCACTCCTAATTCTAGTAATACTTTACAAGACTCCCCTCAAGCTGATTCATATATATTGATCATGCTTAGCTTGCCACAAAGTTCTATGAAGCATTTTGTGCCCAACAGTTCAGTGAATATATCAACAATCTGGCTGGACGATGAAGTGAATGGAGTACCGATCATTTGATTTAACAAACACCCTAGAATAAAATGGTAGTCCACCTCAATATGCTTTGTTCTCTCGTGCAAAAAGGGTTAATTGCAATGTAGATAGCTGCTTGCTTATCACAATGCATAGGTAAGGGTTTCATTGGATTTGAACCCCAATTCTTCAAGTAGATTCTTCACCCCAATCATCTCAGTAGTAGTATGAGCCATGACTCTATATTCAGCTTCAAGAGAAGATCTACCAACAATATGCTGCTTACTTCTCTAGTAACCAAGTTTCCGCAGGTATCGTGTCAACCTTAGAACTCGCATAATCGGCATAAGAATATCCTTCAAACTTTAGATAATCATTCTTCTTAAATAACAATCTCCGGAGATTTCTTAATATATTGTAGAATCCGAATTGAAGCATCCCAGTGAACCTGCTTTGGTTTATCTAAGAATCAACTAACCAAACCCACAGCAAAAGAAACATTTGGCCTCGTTACTGACAAGTAGATAAGTTTTCCAACATGGCATAAGCACTAAGCCATGTCTTTCAAAATCTCCACTGTCATCCCAAACATTTGGATCAAATTCAATAGGAGTATCAACAGGCTTCGCTCCAAGCAATTCAGTGTCCTTGAATAAGTCAACTGCATACTCTTGCTGAAATATAAAAACTCAAAATTTGTTGTGTGCAATTTTGATTCCTGACAAATACTTAGGAGTCCCACATCCTTAATATCAAAATGTTGTTGCAAGTATTTTTTAGTGTCATCGATTCCTGACAAATACTTAGAAGGATAAAACGTAACATAACAATTATAAGTTTTGGTGAGTTAACTGACGGATAATTAAACTAACAAATTTTTTTGAAGAAAATAGAATATCATAATAGTGATATGAGTAGTAGGCTTGACAACACCAATTCCGATTATCGGAGAATAGGTGACATCTGCAACGCAAACAAGCCGAAGACACGATGGAGAAAAAGATTTGAAAAAGATTTTGTATTGGTAATGAGGGATAGGGGTGGAACGGTACGATATACCGTAAATTTTTTGTTGTACCGTATACAATTTTCAAATACCATTGTCATATCATAACTATTAGTACCATACAAATATTGTATTGTACCATACAATAAAATCATATATCGTTACGTACCATACAAATATTTTATTGTATACCGTGGTATACCGAGATTACACGATATACCATTGTTACGAGAACACTATTTATTAAAAAATGTATGCATATCAATAAGATTATTTTTGAACAAAAATATTATTTATATTCAAATAATTACTTTATAACATAACAAAACAACTATAATAATCAACATCATAATAATCAAGCTATAACAAAATAAATATAAAAAAATATATAATAATGCATTAATAAATATTAAAAATTTGATATAAATATTATTCTCAAAATGTCTCATAACAAAAATATCTTGAACTAGAAAGAATAAGAAATTAAAACGAAAATATTAGAAATAAACATTTATTGAAATAAATATATAGGATTAATACAACTATTAATAATATTTACATTATTTAAAATAAAAATAATATTTATATATTCGGTAGGGTATGTAGATGGTATACCTAAATTTCAAATCTCATATTGTTACCGTACATAGATTTTCAATTAGGTATCATAACTTACTATAAATTACAATATATTAAGATTTTAGTATTTTAAAAAAAAAATCAATATGATACGAAAAATATGCCAAATTTTTTTTATTTTTTCCCACCCCTAATGTGGGCAAAGGCGCCAGAATCCAATATTCATAACTAACAAAAAGACACACATCAATGGGGATAAAGGCACCAGTAGCCAAGACATTGTGAGAGGATTGTAATAAACTGTCATGATCAACCCATAGAACTAAGACCATGTCGGGAGCGGGATATGAATGTGGTGCAGTAGAGGCCGTGTTTGTCTAATCGGGTTTGCCGAACTTTTCCCAAATCTTGTTGGAGTCATGATTTATCATCTACAATGATCGCACTGTCAATCATTGGAACTACGACCATAGCTACGACTACATTCCTCATATGAAGCTTTATTACTAGAAGACATGATAATGAGTATGGCAAAAAACAATCAAATCAAGGACACAAGGTGAGAGAGGGCAGGAAGGCTAGAGCTTCGGTCAGAGGGTGCGTCGAGAAGACGAAATGGGTGGGGCTTTTTTTGTTATTTTGGAAACCCAAATTTTCAAAATTAGGGTTTTTTTGGTTGGGGGGAGTAGGCCTAGGATTGGGTTGCTCTTGATACCAAGTTAGATTATATGGTATAGAGACATTAGAAAAGTAGTAGCAGTGGTTACAAACTACAATTGTACAAAGTACTTATAATACAGTAGATCTACTTCAACTATGATACATAAACAATGTGGGACTAAATTCTACTCCTAATTCTAGTAATACTCTACAACAATAAAAAATGAAAGATAGAGGGTCGACATGCATGTTCACTAAGAAATCCAACAATTCTAGAAAAAATATGTAGAATGGGCATATAGTCATGGTGCACAAAATGGCAAGTGGCATGATGATCAGAAATAAACAGACATGTACCTGTTCAACTGAAGTGCTAGCTATATCCCCAAACTCCTTTCTAAAAGCCAACTCAAGCTGTTTGAGAAGAACACATACATAAATATCAATAAGCAACCAATACAAGGAATCAATCACATAAAGCTGTCAAACCAGAAGCAGCTTCAATTTAAGTCAATCAAATACACCAGACGGGGACCCACATTTTCATAATTGCTATTCCAATTTATAACTTTATAAGTCAGGATAATAGATAACATTATTTTGTTCTAGTTGGGAGTCGGTTCACTCCAAAATATTTGTGATTTTGACAAGATTTTATACTTTAGCCGCAGCATTGCACGCCTCTTTATCATACTCGCACCTAATCACTTTTGAAGATCAGATGCCCTATTCCAGCTAACCCTTCTTAGAAACAAATGTTTAACCCTTCTGGGAAGTTGACCACTTAAACTAAATAAACCAAAACTTCACACAAGATGCAGTTCATGTTTGGATATCACAAGACTTGTGTTTTAAAAGGCGCGCCTCAATCAGATTGACCATTTCGCCTCAAGAGTTGTTAGGCACCCCTGAGGCGAACGAGGCGAGTTGAGGCGGCCGTGGCGAGAAAGGCGAGTAATTTGCTATGCGAGGCAAGAGAGCTAGCAAAATACATGTTATGTCAACAATTTTTTTGCAATTTATAAATAACTATAATGTTCCTAAATGTGAGAAACAATGTTTTCTTAGTTTTAAACAACCACCTTCTATGGATCCAATTGATGAGGAAGAAGATCTTGGAATGTCATTTGCCGGTGAAGAGGAAAATAATCTTGATATGACTATGGATGATGAAGATGACTTTTAGAACATAGGATTTTAGAAAACTATGTTTCTTGTTTGCTTTTTTATTATTATTTTTTTGATTGCTTATTTCTAATTTGGGATATTAGTTTGAACATTTAAATACATTATATTTTATATTTTGGTTGTTTTTGGTGGAATATTTGTAGATTTGCATGGAATATATGATCTTTTACACATCTAAAATATTGAAAATGTGTATTTAAGTAATAAAATGACCTACATATAATTTATAGGTAATTTTAAAAATAAGTTCGCCTCGTGTGCTCGAGGCGCTTGCCTTAATCTCTCGCCTCACGCCTCGGTTTTTTGGGACATCATCGCCTCATGCCTTTTAAAAGCCAGATCACAACTTAGCCACCAGATATAGGTGTAAACTACAGTAACTTCCCACAACATACTTGTAAATTGGACAAAATCGAGGTTCAGCCATGGAAATTGATGCCATAACAATGCAAGACAGAACACGGCACGATCATTGTAACCAGCATATTATGATCGATTGTGTTATTAAAAAAATCGACAAACCTGTACATATATTATCCGCCAATCCTGTAAAATCTTGCCTAGTTTACGCCTTTGCCATGCACTGTTAGCACATAGAACTCGGAACAAAGTGATAAGTAACTGCATTTAAAGAGAATGCTTTCAATAAATTGAGTGACAATGTTGGCCAGATTTTTTATAAAAGCACATAATGAAGTATAGAAACAGCATATTCAAAAGCTTGGTTATGCAATTAAAACAAATTATAAACAATAACTCCAAATATAAGATTGTATAAGCATTTTTAAATACACAGCCACACAGGAATGCTTTGCATATTGGGAAGACATTTGGCACTGTACCTGCCCTAGTTGTTGGACAGTTTCATTCTTCTGGATATCATGATTTTTTGCTCCTTCAGGCAGTAGGGCAGCCTTGCAAATGACAGCAAACCAAGGTTCGCATCCATAAAGCTTCCCATCTTGTACCAGCAGAAGCTGTTCATTAGTCATCCGCGTGAGATTTCATTACGCAAGGCATGAGACAAATCTTAGGAAGACAACAAAGATGAAATAAAAAGGGCAGAAATTCATTAAAGCTGCTTACTGGCACCGTAAAAAATGAGACCTCAAAAGGAGTGAAACATGAGGTAAAATAACCATTTTGGAATAAATCTAAATCCACCAACAGACAATCATAGTTTTTCTTTATAAGAAGATCAAAGGTAACAGTAAATCGGGGTTTTTTGTTTCTAAGATTATCTATGTTTTAAGAGAGTGATAAATCATAGAAAAGAATCGACTTCATAAGCCTAAAAGTAAGAGCATGAATTTCTTGCAAAGTCATCCCACGCAGAACCTGGTCAGCCTTCATCCTCTAATATAAAGATATCATTGATGATTGAACACGTCATTACATGTGATTATAGGTCAAAGATTTTAAGTCGTTCAAGTTCACCCAGAAGATCTAAATACAAGCCATAGTTGTAAGGTGGCCAAGCCATCTCAATATACATTCATGATCAATTGTAAAAGACCAGCACATAAATCATGTATTACTCCTAGACCAAACTCTATTGCTTTTACCATGATATCATCTGATCATTATTGAACACTCCAACATGAAATCCATAAATAATTGTTTCTAAAGGCCTGTGTGAAAATAACTGACATTGTTGCTGTTAACACCTAATGCATAAAATATTTCCTAAAATTAATCTCCATTCAAGTAGTGTAGATTGGGAGGGGGTAAGATGGCTAAGCCAATTAAGAGAGCAGGAAAAGTACAAATTAATTAGTATCTGGTATCTAGAAACTGCAAAACCAGGAAAAAAAATAAGTTTCAATTCTAGAAATCCAGAATAGTTCTACAAATGATATCGACAGAAAAAGATAATTCAACAAGAACTTGATTACCTAATTTAATGTAAAAGGGTTTGGGTGGCAGACATTACTTTAAGATTCAATTTTCCCACATACAACACCTTCGAGCACCCCATGCATCAAATATTTAACACAGTTATTTCATTGAACATTTTGGATGTTTCACAAAGCATGGTGCATTATAGACTTAAAAAGTAGTCATCTGATCAAGTATTTTGGTGGCAGCGCCTCACCAAGCTTCTTCTGTACAATCAAATTCCAATACTCAATTATGCTGGAATCTTGAGCAGTTGATCTTAGGTTTCTAGCTCTCATCGAAAAGATTAATTAGCATTAAAGCTTCAACGTGAAATAGCCCCTTCACCAACTTTTTCAGTAAAAACATTTCGAGAAGCCAAAAACTTGACATCTGATATTTCATTAATTATTTGGTTGGTGAAATATAAATCTCATTAAATAAATCACTGTTTTTTTTTTCTAGTGTATCATCTGAGTTACAAAATCGAAGAACCATATTACATAAAAACTGGGCAGTCTTCTAGAGTTGGGACAGAAATTCAAACAAGAGAAGCACCAAGAGTCAGAACCTGGATATGAGATCTAGAAACCAAATCTGGTTGAGACTTCTGAACATCAACCACAAAGCGCAAGGCGCCTTCGAAAACAGGATCCAGAGAGTAGGAACATACAACATCTAGATCATGAAGAAGCTTCTGGAAATAACTAACTGCCTGTAACAAAAGAGATAAAGATTAAAAAAGGAACTTCCTTGTCCAGGGTGGATGATGAGAAGGTCCACTAACCTAACCTGAAACTAACCTTTTTCCAGCTGAGAAGTTTAATTGAACGGGGAGGAGTTGGGGCAGCTGATCTGCTGTTTAATGTAGGATCAAAACCAACTGGTAGACAACCTGAGGCAGTTGTTCTATCTTCTTCATTCTCTAATGTTCTGCATGCACAGTTGTGCCTCAGGAATTCTTCGGTTTTAAGCATGGAATCAAGCTCATTTAAGCAGGAAATAATATGTTTCTTTGCCAACTCCAAGCCTCTTCCTTGAGATTTCCTCAAGCACGTTAATGTGTGGTAAAAGTGCTGAACACACAGAAAAAAACCCCAAGATGTTATTGGAGGAAAAGTGATGGACATAACATGCAAAGGAAGTTCACTTTGTTAAATATAAAAAGAGCAATAATTTTCACAGTAGAGGAAATGTTGGACAAAACAAACTACAACCATGTCACGTATTGTTTCGCTGTCACAACATTCTTCTAGGAACTGGCATGTTTTTCAGCATTGCAAAATGGGTAAGTGGGAAACAAGTTTTAACTGACAGCTCATTCAGAACTTTTTTTTTGTGTGTTGTTCTCATGTATTAGCATAATTGTAATCCATGCATGTCTGTGAATAACAAGTTATTTACTGCAAAATATTTTATTTGAGGGAAGGATTTTGGGGCAAGAATTTCAAGTGACTCCGAAGCAGATTTCAAATCGAACAACTTAAATCAGAAGAAAAAGATTTATAAAGTGAATGTTACAGATATCAAATTCATTAGAATTAGCTCATTATAATTTCAATGGATCCATCATAACGCACTTTCAAACCCATTGATTCAAAATCTTACAAAGAAAATGCTACTGCAGTGATTTTAGATACCTTTATAGTCATTAACATCTTTTTGGTTCTCCTACAAGCAGAAAGAGCATCTATTAATGGAGTAAAATGTTATTCTGAGGTGATTTTTTCCTACATGTTGTATAGGAATATTTAGACAAGTGGAAAAGAATTTCTAGCCAATTAAAATGACCTCTTGAGTCTTGACTGTTTTAACACATCCATGAAAAATTTAAGCATCTTTTGTTAAGTTCATAACAATGAAGTATTTCTCAGTTGAGGTTGTTCCTAACAAACAATTAATTATGTCGTTCAAGATTGAAATACATTCCTTCCAATCCAAAAATACTTTCACAACTTGGATAATTTTCTGAATGTGCTAAATTGCACCCACTTTCTGAACCCCACAATCTGCTTCTGGGAAAATAGGATAAAGTAGGGAAGAAGGTGTTAGATGTACACTCCTCTCAATCAGTGATAACAGCTCAACAATCAAAATTGAATCCATGTTTCAGGGAGTTACCAATTCAATCCATCAGAGCCTGAGGAAACAATCTAGTGCAATAAATTAATAGAAGCATCTCAACACGTCTCACATATACATATATATATATATATTAGGAAAAAAAACATGCACCTGAAATACAAAGATAATACAAGATAAGACCTTACGAAAACGTATGCGGCACAAAACAGCTTTGCAAAGCCCTTCTTCAAGATCAGGATTAGTTTGCAAAGGCTCAAAATCTGCAGAAAGAAGCCAGAATAAACTTGATATTTGCAGATAGTAGTAGAGAAATAGAAGTTAAAAGAGTACTTCTGTCACAGAAGCCATTATGCAATTCTTGTATACATTTTTTATTGCCAAAAGTAGTTCAGTTTTCCAATTTAACTGTATACAATCAGTTCCAATGAAATAGAGAAGCCACGACAAAACCATCCTGGAGATCCTCTACTTTTACACCTGGATAACTCTTGAAACATTAGTAAGACAATGCTCTGTAGGTACCTTCTGCAACAGTTCTTGCTGGCATTGGTGCTTTACAAGCTTTTAATTGCCGACAAAGCGTTTCATCAACTGCATGCAACATTGATAAGCATTTTTCATCTCCATTAGCCTTCAATGGTAAACCATAAGCCATGGTAAAAAGATCTTCTTCCTGTACAACCATTCTTTGTTATGGGATAGGATCAACAAAATATAGGCAGAAAGTCTACAATACTTAACATGGAGAAATAAACAGAAAATTAGAGAGCATTACAAGTATGTGAATCCACGGTTCCTCCTCTACCCTAGAGAGAGCCATAAAATGCAATAAATCTAATATTTCAATACAACACCTATGGCACTCATATGACAGATATTTTTACAATAAGTACTACAGTATTTAGCATCAAATATGCTTAAATGAAGAAAGTCGACTTTGTTAAGGACAGGCAAGAGAGAGTAATGGATGGCTATCTTTCAACAACTGCACACAAAATATTTGGCATATCAACAACGACACTGCAATTTGCACTTCAAAATCATGATGCAGTCATTGCATAAAAAAATTCAAAAGCCACTTTTAAAAGATGGATAGTCAGGGCACAAAGCTGCAGCATAAAAGTTGGAAGAACAATAACTTAGTATCTTCTCCATTCCCAGATGGTGAATCAGCGTAAGAGAGGGATGATGGCACAAAAATGGGTAAATGCATTAGTGTTTTTATTTAATAAAGACAAACAAATACAAACTTACGATAAAGCATTACAAGAAACAAGTCATCCCTCAATATTAGATACTATCCAATCTAGGTGATGTTATTCCTTATCAAAGTGATAAAAGAAAAGTTTTAATCTCATTATGATTTGACACCTGCAAAGCTACTCTAAAGTCTAACCTAACCAAATTTTTACATCTCCTCTAAGCATTTCTCTTGATCCTCACAAACCCTTTAGACTCCTTTCAAATCAAAGAAAACAGCACAGTGCTGAAACAATTAACTCCACAAAACTTTACTATTTCTTGCTAATGAGGTAATGGGTTACTGCCAACAATTCTGGTCCTTGAGTAAAAGATCCAAGGACTATTCAGTAATTAAGTTGCATTTATTTGATAAATTTGGACCAATAGCTAGATTGTTGAGGCACTGAAAGCATTTTTAGAAAACATCTCACTACTATCGAAATCTCGGGTAACAAAGCTAAGATTCGTTGAAGTACTTTACTTCATTTGTGCGTGCATCTGAAACAGCTGAAACAAGAGCATAGCAAGTTGCCCGTATAACACTGCAGAAAGAATGCAGCAAGGCATGAGATGATGTTCTCTCAGGCCTCAAGAGGTAGATGCAAGAAAAGACTGTTTGCGCTAATGAACCTCCTTTATGCCATGTTGCCTGCATTAAAACATATGAACAAGTTGGAAGGGACTAATAGTAAGCATTCATGGACTTCTAATCTGGTGTTCCTATTTATTCTCATGAAAGATGCGTCGATGATACCTCACAAGCAAGGAAATGGTCCATTATATCAATAACACGTTGAATATCACTTGTTCTATCAAAGCTCAATGGAATAGGAGCAGCACCATTCTCAATGGCCTCATCAACAGAATAATATGTAGATACAATACCTGAATCCATCTTTGGGTCCATTATCTGGCAAAAACATATAATGTTATGAATAATAATGCAAACACAGTATAATAGAAATTAATATCAAACATAAAGCATTATCATCTGATGCTAAATTATTTTTTGTTGGTTTCATGATCTTTCTTTTTCTGCATCCTCAACAGACTTTGCACTTTTCTTTCTTTATAGTTCTTCTCAGAACAAAAACACAATTCAAAAATCAATGATTCAAAACATAGAACCATCTAATCTAAAAGCAGAAGGGGACTTGATTGGGCTTACACATTTAGGAAGATGTATCTTGGCTCGCACTACATGTCAAAAACACAAAAAATTATGATCATGGATTGCATGATCTAAACATTTTGCTCAAGTTAATGTATGGATGGGTTTACTGCTAGAGCAACTAGAAAACATTCTATATTTATTCTATCTTCCAAATTCTCTTTGACTAGTTCTCGGAAGGTGGAAATCCTCATTTTTCTCAACTTGAGACAAAATGTTGAGAGATGCAAATTTTTTCATTCAACCGTAAAAAATGAGATGGAAGAACAATTGACTTAAAAATTTTCTTCAGTGGTCTTGCTCAGTTTTAGACTATTACTCACTTTCAGAACTATGTATCTATAAGATGAAGGGTGGCATAAAGATGGAAGGTGTGAAAGTTCAGATCTGTGACCTTTATCAAAACACGCGTTTCATCAGCCATAACCAAAAGTGCAAGTGCTAATTCAGACCAACACTGCTTGCATATCCTTAGTTGAACTTTAAATGAGGCATTGATCACAATGTCACAGAATAAAGCTCATCGCCAACTTCATAGACAATAAACTATCTAATAGAGGCCATGATAGTATGGAATAAGATTTAGAAAACCCCATAAACCTCCAGCCTCAATCAATTAACAGGAGCATGTTAGAGATATGCGCTAGCCTTGTGCCCAATGCTAATAGTATGTTTTTCCTGAAAACCGGATGCATAAACATATTCTCCTAACAAAATAAATTGACATAGATGATAACAGGAAAAAAAAATCCCCCTCAATCACTTTAACTCTAAACCTAAACATACTTAGCCAATTCATCGAAGCTCTTTTGACAAAAGCAACAATACCTCTAAAGCAGACATGGCCGCAAATAGATTGAAATTATCCCCACTAATGAGCTCATCATTTCGAAGATCTGTGGATAAAAAAGTAACGATTATCATTATGATAATGAAGTTCTCATTAACTTATTCTCAATTTTTTCTTTTGTTTTTCTTTTTTTAGTGGGGTGGGGATGTGGGAATTGGGATTTGAGCAAGATAAGGAGAAAATTAAAGCAACAACAAATACTTTAACTCTCCAAACTTGATTGTGGGAAAAAAATCTTTAAAAAAAAATTGAGTTACGTAAAAGAATCCATATATATGACTTCAGTAATTTCTTTTTTCTTTTCTTTTTTTTAAATCAAATCCCATCAGGTTCTAACTTTCAACAGTTTTTTCCTGTATCAGCAAACAAGCATAAATTTCGAAGAAATCCTATTAATATAGCATTTACACAGAGAGAAGACACATGAGTTAGGAATCCACAAATAACTGAATAGAATTGACCACATACATTCAGAAACGTCGAATATCATTCCCCATAATAAGGCTAGGGTAACTCTATCAAAATTCAATTTAAATTCAAAACAATAACGATCGCAATTCAGAGAGAGATGGACCGTTGCAGGCGCGCTGTAAGAGAGACGATACATCAAACCAGACGGTGTCGTTGGCGGAAGGAATGGAAGAGCTTATCGGTACTTGCGCCTCCCCTCCTCCCTCAGCTTCAGCCATAATCGAGCTTCGCCCTTTCGGTCTTGCGTTATGAGAAAGAGGGGTTTATTATGAGTGAGACCGAAGCGCAGTGAGGACTGAGGAGGAATTTGTGTTCTTTCCTTTGTTGCTTTGTAATTCGGTAGGGCAACTGCTCAGCTGGGTCGGATCCGGATTTCATCCACATTCAATTTTATAATTTTTTATGTTTTGTTTTCTATAAAATACTCCATCGGTCCCGCTCGAATTATCCAGATTTGACCGAATACATTAACCAAGCAACGTGAGTGTAGAATAAGTTGAGTTGAATCAATATTTTTTATAAATGTAACTAATGAATTGAGACAAACAAAAAAGGAAAGTCGGGACGGAGGGAACATTAAATACAAGAGAGAGTGTTCATGTGACACATTTTTTTATTGGGAAAATAATGAGTTTTATCCAAAAGTTTTCACTTTTCGAAATTTTATCCAAAGTCTTATTCTGTTAGGGAACTTCATCCAACAAAATTTTATGTTTGAAAATTTTATCTAACTTAACTAACAATAATTTTTTACAATGAGTCATCCGTTAAAATTCCACGCAGTGCCCATGTGACATCCACCTGAATTATTATTTTCAACGTCAATAAAATATTTTACACTTATATTTTTCCCCGAATGAATTACACACCCTAATTGTGAACCCAAATTCCAAAATCGGAGAAAGAACAGAGGCTCCAGTCTCGCACTCCCCAAAGCTCCAAATCCCATATCGAAGAATCTTATTCTCGTCGGTCCTAAATTACAGACATTGTCGGTGATTTCCTCTTCTAATATCTCTCTCTTGAGCCACAAGAGATCCCTTAGATTTTTTTTTTTTGAAATTATGGAAATGGTGTTGCTAAATGTAAGATGAGTATGTAATTTGGTGTTTTGATTTTCATTAAGCACATTATTTTTTTTGTATTTTGAATATAAACTCTTTACGTATTGCGTTATTATTTTTATAATTTGATTTTACGATAGATCTTTATAGTTCCATTATAAAGGAACTCATACCTAAATTTGTTGTAGAAATGTGATTATCATGAGTTCATGACCCAGTCCCTAATAACATTCACTAGAAATTTGGTATTAAAACATATTGTTTCAAATATTCTTGGGAGCTCGAATAATGGAGTTTGTGATTTACCCCTCAAGGCCCTTGGAAGAGCTCGGCTTGGACCAAAAAGAAGAGAATTTGCTAGTATAGCAAAAAGTAAGAAAGGAAAAAAAACATGAATATTCACGACCAAAAGATCATGAATTCATGATCTCAACGTGAAAGGGTGGGGTGCTTAGCCCCCTTTCAAAACTTTGAAAGAGAAGCCAAAACCAGTCACTTTGGATTTTGAAAAACCTCTCATGGCTACAAGTGTTCCAGAATTAAAAGAAAAACACGAAAAATTAGCAATGATATGTTAAAATGTTTTAGAATGATTTTTTAATTAAGGCCTTTACGCTTATTAGAATTTAATATCACGAAGCTAGCCTCGGTTTATAATTTTTTTTTCTTTTTTAAGTATGAATGAATTAGTTGTTTAATATAAAATAAGCTGCTTCTACATCTTCACATTATCTTGATATATGGAAATTCCATTTATGTTATTGAAGTATTGTTAGTAATTATTGTTAGAAGTTCTTGTCTTATATGTTGTTTCGATGAGTCAAACAATTCAGTAGATTAGTGTGTCTAGCTAGATTAGCTTAAACTTGTGATGTCCTGCATAAGAATTATTGAGTTGTAATAGAAGATAATTTATGAGCCTTAGAGGATTTTCTAGTGCATTATTCACCGGCAAATAAACTTGTATGGGTTGCTTGCTAGCACCTCATTACCAACAAAGCGTCTTTGGAGGAGCTGACTGACACATCATCATCAGCTGGAAGATTGTCAGCACGAAGTTTATCATAAAGATGTGACCAACAAGGCGCTATGCAACCAACTAGAAGATACACTCAAGCCAAAACAAGCAAGGATTTTCTCAAGACCAAACTTTAGGAGGACTTTCTCAAGACCAACCAGCAAATATTCCTCGGACTGATTAAAAAAGTTGTTCTGACTGACGCAGTAAAATCGAATCGAACCAAAAAACCAAAAAAAACTGACCAAATCAATAAAATTCGGACAATTTGATTTGGTTTAGTTCGGTTTCCAGTTCCAAAATCTAAAAACCGGTAACATATCGATCAGTTTTCGATAAGAAAATATAATAAATTAAAATATATATATATATATATCGATAATATTTTCTTATATAATATAATATTCTCTAAATCTTTTAATCCTTATTTTGTATTTTCCCTAAATCCATGATCATATTCCTTGTCGCCTCTCACCTCTCGCTTCTCACTCGCAACCTTATTTTTATTTTCTCAACCTGCCGCTCACTGGTCGGTTGATTGCTCCGATGCTCCCCGCTCGTCACTCATCACCCGGCTGCGTGCTTTGGTGCTTCCTCAGCAGCCTGCTTCCCTACTCATCGCTCGGTTGCCTATGTTGGTCCCAAATCAGAGTCGTCGTGGTGAATAGAAAATAACTAACACACGAATGCAGCGGAAGATTAATGATTATCTTGCACTTAAGTTCTTGTCAAAATGTTTAGCTCGAGGTAGTAGATAGGGTTTCTTACAGGAAGATACTCTAGCAACTGTCGATGCTAGGTTTTAAATCACAACAATGAAACAGCAAGCAATAAAACAGTAATGAACACACAAGATTTATAGTGGTTCGATCTTAAAGATCTACGTCCACTCCTCAGTCGTATCAATGAGAATTTCACTAAAAAGATATTTGAAGTACAAAGAATCGCCTATCTCTTGTAGCAGGTAGTGAGCTTTCGACCTAGCCACTACAAATCTATCCTCCGATGCTTCAATCTCTTCGGTCTACAGCTACGGCCAAGTCAAGGGCGCACCTTCGTAAAACTTGTCCTTCACTGTAATGGAGGTTTTATAGTTCTCTCCTGAACTTTGTCTGGTTTTGGCAATAGCCCGTCAGAGTCAATCCCTTTTCAGAGATGTGACTGCTGGATGCTTCCTAGGATGGAAGGTATCCCAATGATTGGATTCTTGAACAAAGTCAAGGAATCTCTTCATGATAGTGTCAGATATTCAATGGGGGACACTATGGTTGTTGAGAGCTTTGAATACTTCTCTTTAAGAGGGCTCTCAACTGACTACTCTCTCTTTTGCTTTGTTCGCTTTTGTCAAAGGAATCTTTGTTCGCTTTTCAGATGTTCAAGTGTTTGAATGTGCGAGTATGAGCAGTAGTTGTTCGAGTAGTTGTGTCTCTCTCTGTTGGACTTCTTTTTTATATCTGGAGATTCAAACTTTGAATCTCCAGACCCGTTAGACACAACGGTCTTCTTCGTCCAAAATGGTTACTTGCTTTTTCTTCTTTTTCGGCATCGTACAATGCCTTTTTACCTACTTCGAGTAAGGCTTTCGTCCTTTGTTGTACCTTTTGTCAGAATGGGCGTCTTTAGCAAGTGTTGCTAAGTATTTCCTTGCTTAGTATTCTATCGGAGAATGCTGGAAATACTCTGCTAAGCCTCTTGATTGCTGAGCTCTACTTAGCAATCTGCTAAGTCTTTTGGTTGCTGAGCTCTTCTAGCAATCTGCTAAGTACTAGCGAATGCTGACCATTCAGCATTCTGCTAACACTTGATATCTTGGCTTCTGATTGCTATAGCTTCTAGCAATCTCTTCCGTAGCAGCGAATGCTGACTCCTTCAGCATTCTACTATATTCTTACTGTAGTAGCGAATGCTGACTCCTTTAGCATTCCGCTATCTTCATTCTGCTGACTGCTAAGCGAATGCTCCTAGCAGTCTCTTCTTTTCAGCATATGATTGCTAGCACCTTAGCAATCACCCTTTTTAGCATATTACTACTTTCTTCTTTAGCAGTCATCCTTGTCTGCTGACTTCTCTAGCAGCTACCATCTGCTGAGAATACTTCTAGCAATCTAATCTATTACAACTCGATATTTTTCATAAACAGGACATTACACGTGAGTTGCTAGACTTATGCTAGACTTCAGCAATGATCGACCAAACTACTAAGGCTTTGATTCAACAAAACCTTTTACAATTTTGATCTAAGGGAGATTTACAATACAAATCAAGGAATAATTTCCCAACAATTTCCCCCTTTCTGGTGCGATCAAAGCCTACTAGTTACTTGCTGAATCTAAGAAGGAAAAATATCTTAGTTTACAAATGTTCAAATCTAGCAGACTATCTCAGATTTTAACCAACTTAAATCTTAGCAATGATTGGTTTAAAAATTCCCCCTCAACAAATGCTGGGAAATATTTCTCGATTAAACACAAGTAAAAATGCTTCTTCGGAATATGCTAGAATTTAGTACCCAAATAATTCAGCAGACATTTTACCAACCAATCAAAAGGTATAAGACTCAGCATCCACATGCAATTTTCGTTGAATACACAAAAGTGTATATCAACTAAGATACAAGAAAAATTCAGAAGTGGACAATGAGAGATTGTCTAAATCTGATCTAGTTTCATATATATGATTGATCATTACAAGTACAATGAAACCAGAAAAGATAAAAAAGAAATGTTACAGAAGATTTGCTAAGATAATAAATTAGAGCTCAGGAGTCAGGGGCAGGCTTCTTTTTGTCATACTCATCAAATTTTCCGATGGCCATCTGCACAAATTTTTCTAAGTATGCCTTGCTAGATTCTCGTTCAGCTGCTTCCCTCTCCAACTTCTTAGCAACCTTTTCATTTTCCATTTCTAGCATCTTGATCTTGAGTTCAACTCTTTCTTCTTCAGCTCTTCCAGAGCAAGTCTGCGCTCTTCCTCAGCTGCAACAAGTGCCTCCTCTTCCTTCTTCCTCTGCTCCGCTTCAGCAAGTCTCGTCTCTTCCCCCTTTTTGATAGCAGCCAAAAATGTGGCAGAGAAGGAGTTCATAGTATGCACAATCTGTTGCTGGGACTCAACGACCTCATCTTTCATCACATCCATATTGGTCTTCACGTCAAAAACATCTGCTTTGACCTCAGCAACTTCGACTTTGACCTCAGACACTTCGCTCCTGTCCTCCTCAACTTCCCTCCTTATTTCAGCCGCCTCTATTGCTACTCGTTCATTTATGGTGGATAGAGCATTTTGCACAGCAAATTGTACAGCAGAATTCAAATATGAGTGGAAGTCGTGAGAGCTTACTGGGGTAGCATCGAATGAAGAGGTTGTAGCTATCACAAGTTCTCGACTTCCAGCAGTGGCAGGTTCATCCATTACAACATCTCCATCACCATAGGCAGCCAAGTAGAGAGTTTCCTCTTCGACTAAGCGATGTGCTGCCTCCATGGATTTGGTAATCTCTCCTTGAGCATCTGAGTAGCGGGTTTCCTCGGCAATTAAGAACATGGCTGCGCTCTTGGCTTGAGCTATTTCAGCTTGGGCATCCAAGTAGAGAACCTCCTCATCTATTATTTGCTTGGCCGTCTCCATGATTTGAGCAGTCTCCGCAGCTTTAGCCTCTTGTACTACGTCAAGGATGTCAAGTTCTAGAAACAGGACAAACCTTTTATTTTGAGCGCTCAGCTCTGCGACCTCACGCTCAGCAGCTATAGCAACCATCCTGGCCAGCAGCCTTTCCGCCTTTATAGCTTCATATTCTGCTTGGCGCCTATGATATTCAGCAGCTGCTCGTGCTTGGCGCTTTGATAGCTCAATCCTGGCATCAGAGTAGCCATTTGGAGCGAATGTAGACTTCGGCAAGGATTTGGATGTGTTGAACAGCCTGTGAGCATGAATGGCTTGCAGCCTTGCCATAACTTGTTTATCAGAAAATTGTTTAGACCCTGAAACTTGGTCTATCCAGTCATTGGCCCATCTTTCTTCCTTCCTCCAAAAATTCATACATTTAGTTGTGATCACCAGCATCCTCTCCTCGAAACAGAATTGGTGCATCATATAATCAGATTTTTTCCATCTCCTCAGCTCCTCGCCCAATAACTTGCCTTCTGGTGTGGTCTCATCAAGCTCAGCATAAAAAACATTGGCAATGTCTCTTTCAACCTCGACCAACACAAATTCTTCTATTTATGAGAGCATAGGAAATAAATCAAAATTTACCTTCTCCTCGAGGTAGACCGGTGTACACCATTGAGCGGTCTTCGTAAATTGAATCTTCGTCCTGACAATCCTTTAAAAGGAACTCAAAGTAGCTCGTTGTTGCCTGTCGGAGATTTCCTCGGGAAGCTAGCATCATAAACGTCCTCAAATTCTCCATTAGAATCGGAATCGGAGAAGCAAGAAGCTAAAAAGGCCTGATCTTGTTCAACATACCCTTCGGGCCTTGCCTCAGCAGGAATATCGGTGCTAGGCCTCGCCTCAGCAGAAATCTCCGTGCTAGGCCTCGCCTCAGCAGGAATCTCCATGCTAGGCCTCTCCTCAGCATTCGACCCTTCAGCTCCACCAGATATGCTAGCATCGGGCTCAGCATTCCGTCCTGAGCCAGAAGCTTCATCGAATATAACATCCTCCTCAGCACTGCTGTCTCCTCCTTGCGCGTCAGCAGACTCCTTTATTAAGACTCTTCATTGGTCATGAGGGCGGTCTGGAGCATCAAAAACACCAGCCTCCATTAACTTCTTGAAGTCCTGGTCAGTCAGGGCCTCCTGCTCAAGCACTATCTCCTCTGCTACCACGGGTGTGGGAATGGGAACATCTGCAACCTGTTTTCCTTTCCCTTTCTTAGCAGCAGCAGCTGCTAGCCTTCTGGCCTCCTCAGCTGCTCGTGCTACCAACGCAGCAGCTTCCCTGGCTGCTAGGTGATCAACAGCTTTCTTCGCAGCACGCTCATCAGCAGCCTTCTTGACTTGCTCAAAATTGCGATCCCGCGCATCAAAAGTGATCTCCTCCATCACTTTCTTGAATTTCTTTTTCTCCTGCAGCTGCCTCGATATCGTCCTCTTCCTCTTTCGCGCCCTTAAAGCTTTCAATCTCTCTGATAGAGGTTTAGAAGAGAGGGGAGATTTTGGCTCTTGAGCAACAGCAATAGGGGTTTTCTTAGCAGCTTCCTTCTCACCTGCTTTTTTCTGTGTGGCTTCCTTTTCAGTAGTCTTGACAAGCCTCCTTCTTGTTCTCCTCTTCTTCTCAGGAGAGGTGGCTTCTTTCCTCTTCCTTTTGGGTATTGGCACTGCAATTTGACCCAAGACTTGAGCTGGTTGCTCGGCTTGCTTCTTTGCAAGGATCTCCTCTATCTGTTCTACAGGCAGATCTCCTAGCTTTTCGATGTCTGTTAGGTCCTGAAAACATTGCTCTGTCTCCGCAGCCTTCCGGAGAGCAGCAATCTCCTCAGTAGATAAGGGGATGACCTGCTATAGCTGCAGTTCGCCGAGATTGGGGGTCTTCATCTTTTTCTACGGGATCTTGTCTATTGGGGTTGGCTGCTTCTTCATCTGGGGGATAAAGTCGGTCGGAAGTAGAGCCTCACCCTTATCAAGTTCATCTTCCTGAAAGATGATTTTGAGGAACTTACTTATTTTCAATCCAAAGTTGACGTTGGACATGAAAACTCATGTCTCCTTGAGCTTTAGATTCTTCTTTGCGTGGTCCAACCACCGCTCAAAGAAAAATTGCACCCAATTTCCGTTGAAGCCATCAACTAATGCCATCAATACGACATACTTCTTTGCCGACAACTCATAATATGAACCGGCATCACATTAAAACATCTTCACAACCAAATCGGCAAGGGTTCTGAAGTCCTCGAATTGATTTGTGGGGGTTGCAACTTTCCATGGGTTCTTCGGGTCCTCCTTGACCTCGGGTCTCTTCAATAGCTTCCACCTTGCTTTCATCTCCTCTGTATTGACAACTTTGTAGGTGGAGACTCGTTCGCCAGAATTGCGAAGACCAAACGTCGTTGCAAGGTTGTCAACGGTCACCGTAATGTGAGTCCCGAACATAGAGGTCGTAAACGACTTGTGATCATCATTGATAACCGCTCTAGCGTAAAATTCTGAAACCAAATGAGGATGAAACCTCATAGATTCAGCAGACAGATACTGAACGACCTGCGCCTTCACCAGGGTGTCCATCACCCACTCTGAAAACTGTACTGCAGCAAGGGGTGTGCACAAGATCCTGTCTTTCATGATCTGCGCAGCACGCCTCTGAGCGTTCGATAGCCCAGACTAC
This sequence comes from Plectranthus barbatus, assembly GCA_026898455.1. NCBI lineage: Eukaryota > Viridiplantae > Streptophyta > Magnoliopsida > Lamiales > Lamiaceae > Plectranthus > Plectranthus barbatus. The sequence goes on from JAPKLW010000616.1 coordinate 232,438, forward strand.
TCCTTTTTTCTTGGCAAGAGTAACCAAGCGAGCATAGGGTATCTCGTCTTCAATATCATCTTTCGTCACTATCATGGTAAACTCTGGCGCATGCCTCTCATGTAGCGTCGTGCCCTCAACAGGCTTAAAGTAGAACTTGAGGGGATTCTCAGAAAGAGTGGAGGATTCAGGATTAGACATCTTTAGAAAATATTTGATAGAAAAATCGAAGTGGGAAGAATTTGGGATGTTTGAGAGATTCTAGGGATTCAAATATTCGGATTTCAAAAAGTTTGCAAAGTGAACGAAGTATGGTTAATATACCTTCTGAATACTAGATCTAACGGTTGGGGGAGAACCGCTTCAGATTGAATCGACAGTTCTGGATATACTAGATGCTTCGTATGGTGACCCACGCCCCAAAACGCTCGAGTACTTATGATGTGTTGACTCCTGATTTGGCGCAGCCAGTTGCATGCATTAAATGCAGCGTGTCGGGCACATCAATTCAAATTCAAATCATTCCCGCTTTGACTTCTAGGAGAGTCGGAGATCGCTGAGAACTTGGACTCAGCAATGTGCTAGCTTTGGGAACCTTAGCACTTAAATAGTCTGCTGAGAGCGTGGACTCAGCATTCAGGTTGCTAGCATCCACATATTCTAGCATCCAAGAATCTAGCATCCAATGTGTTGATTGCTGACACTACTTAAAGTATCATAGCATTCTCATATTGTCTGCTGAGAGCTTGGACTCAGCAAACATTTCTTAGCAACCGTCTGTACCACGTGCTAGAGAACTATAACATAGCATTCTGACAAAATGTTGAGAGCTCGGACTCAGCATTCAACCTCTAGCAGACGTCCGAACCACTTGCTATAATATTATACTCCTTAGAAATTGCACTTGTTGCAAGAAAACCACTTAGGATCTGCTGAGAGCTAGGACTCAGCATCCAATTACTTAGCAACAAAATCTCAGCAACAAAAATCAGCAACAACATAAACGTAAGCTTGGAGACGTTTATCTCATTCATCTCCGAAAATCCAAGAAATCCAGAAAGAATGAGAGTTAAAACTCATTCATCCACAACATCTTCTAGCTCCATGAGGCTTAACTTTAGACACAATTCTTTGTATCGGGCCTCAGCAAGCGGCTTCGTGAAGATATCTGCTAGCTGATCTTCAATGCATATGTATTGAACATTAATATCCTTCTTCTCCTGATGATCTCTAATAAAATGATGTCGGATATCAATATGCTTTGTCCTTGAATGATGAACGGGGTTTTTCGTTATGCACATAGCACTATTGTTGTCACAGTAGATCGGCAAACATTCAGGAGGAATGTCATAATCTTGCAATTGCTGCCTAATCCACAAGACTTGAGCACAACAACTAGTGGCTGCTACAGATTCTGTTTCGATTGTAGATGTAGCCACTGAGTGCTGCTTCTTGCTAAACCAACTAATCAGCTTATGTCCAAGGAATTGACATGTCCCGCTGGTGCTCTTACGATCAATCTTACATCCCCCAAAGTTTGAATCGGAATATCCACTGAGTGCTATTCCATCATTCATTGGGTACCAAATTCTTAGACCCTCGGTACACTTGAGGTATCAAATAATCCTCTGAGCAACATCCAAATGTGACTTCTTCGGATTTGCTTGATATCTTGCGCATACATCGACAGAATACAAAAAATCTGGTCTGCTAGCTGTTAAGTAAAGCAAAGATCCGATGATACCTCTATATAATGTAGGATTCACAGGGTCTCTGATGCAGTATTTTTTTATCAAGTAAAAATTATCGAACACGAAGACTCAATTCGCCCGTTATTCAAGTAAACGTATGATTTTGAAACCTAATATCTAGATGTGATAAAATAGCTTTGTATATCAAATTCCAACTATCTAACATGCAATTATCGATTTAATCAATTAAATAAACTTCAATTCAATTAAGCAAATTCCAAAAGAGAACGGTTGAGGAATATAGGATGGATTGGGAATTGATTATGAATATGTTTGGACTTGTCGCTCTTAGAACCAGTTTCAATAAATAGAATGGGTCGGTTCATCAAATTCTAGTTACAACCCTTAGTACCGGTGCAATAACCGTAGATTAATATCGATCTCAACCTAAGTCTAGGTATATTAATCTCAATTAACTCCCTCAAGCTCACAAACCAATAGACCTAGATATCAATTCATCTATCTTCTAGGTGAAATAATATCCAATCATCATTGCAATCCCCTCTAATGCACAAACCTATCAAGTTAATTCATTGAGGCATAATCTCCAACACATGGTGATCAATCATGTAAGGAACACAAATCAAACTCACAATAATAATCAAAACTACGAAACTTCAATTATTCAAATCCAACAATATTCATTTCAATCCCAATCGCATCCAAATCCTCAACAATTAATTTAGCTACTCATAATCATAAACGAAATCTTCAAAACCACAAAGGAGAACATAAAAGAGAAAGTAGGATGAAGAAGCTTAGGAATGGATGGTGAATCTTCAATCCCGCTTCAAATCCTTCCTTCAACCTTCGAGTTCCATCCTATCGGAGATGAAAAATGCTTCAGACTCGCGCCTCCTTCCTTTAGGGTTTGCAAAAATCGATCCCCCTCAAATGTGGTATTCTTTGGCCTTTTATAGGTGAAGACCTCGCAGCTCAGACAGATCCATCCCGAACGGGATGCTTAGGAACAAAACATCATCCCGCGCGGGATGGATCGGGGTCAGAACCCGAAAATCCCGGTTCGTCCCGAGCGGGACCACCCCATTCCGCGCGGGACAGCCTACGACTTTTCACAAAATTCTCGATTTCACGCCATTTTGACGTATCCCGAGCGGGAGACTTCGTCCCGAACCTTGGTCCCGAACGGGAGCGTCCCGTTCCGCGCGGGATATGCTACGGCAATGCTCCCTTTTTAGCTCCAAATTCGCATTTTTTTACCTTTTTCATAACCTGTACACACGAAACAACTCCAAAACACCAAGTGAAGGAAAATCAAGGAAAAGAAGAGATATGTGTGTGATTTGTGTACCAAGTTCTCACCAATTCCTTCAATTCACATCTCGAAAATCATGCAAATTACACACATATCAGTCTCCTCCTTCATCGAGGCTTATTTGGCAGCTTGTGCTTATTGGAATCCTTAAGCTTTTCGTCTTTTCAAGACAATACTTAGCAATCAGATCGCGAGTGTACTTCCTCTGGTGAATGAAGATTCCATCACTTGATTGTTTGACTTGCAATTCGAGAAAGTAGGACATCTTTCCCATCATACTCATTTGGAAGTTACTTTGCATTAGTTCTGAAAACTTATCACATAAGCTTTGATTCTTAGAGCCAAAGATAATGTCATCGACATATATCTACCATGCCCTCGGTGCCTTCCTTCATGCGAAAGAAGAAGTATCTACCATAAGATACTTCCTTCATCCTTGATGCGAAAGAGAGTCTGATCGATTTTCCCTTTCTTGAAACCATTGTCCAGCAAGAACTTCGACAATGTTCCATACCATGCCCTCGGTGCCTGCTTCAAACCATATAAGGCTTTCCTTAGCCTATAAACTTGGTTTCCTTGCTCGAAGCCTGGTGGTTGCTCAACGTAGACTTCTTCCTTGAGCTCACCATTCAGAAAGGCACTCTTTACATCCATCTACATCATAGAGAACTCATGATGTGCAGCATATGCAAGGAATAACCTTATTGTTTCCAGTCGAGCTACTGGAGCAAACATCTCATTGTAATCAATTCCTTCGCATTGTCTATAGCCTTTTGCTACTAGACGAGCTTTATTTCGGACGACATGTCCTGACTCATCTTTCTTGTTCTTGAAAACCCACTTGGTTCCAATAAAACTTTGATGTTCGGGTCGGTCCACTAAATCCCAAACATGATTGCGCGTGAATTCAACAAGCTCCTCTTTAGTGATGGCCACGGGCCAGTTCCGGGCCGGTTCCGGTTCGGAACCGGCGGTTCCACGGTTCCGGAAAAATGGAACCGGAACTGGCCCGTGGCAAGAAGGTTACGGTTCCAGACGGTTCCAGCCGGTTCCGGTTCCGAACCGGCGGTTCGACTCCTTTTTTTTTTTTTAAATTTTAATTATTTATTTTATTTGAAATATAATATTTGGTTTGTACAAAAAAATTGTAATTAAAAGTATTTTGTTCCTTTGAGTAATATTTGGTTTGTACACAAAAATTGTATATTATTTTTTACTTTGTACACAAATTAAATAAACACAAAAATATATAAGGAATATTATAAATTAAGATTACAAATTTAAACTTACAAGTTACAATGATGAATGTATATTTACAATTTTTTTTTAACTACACAAGTTATACAAATTACAAAATTGTATATTATTTTTTAACTACACAAGTTATACAAATTACAAAATTGAAGAATTAATATTATTACAATAATTGAAAATTAAAACTATAAACAAACAAATTCCAAAAAATTAAAAAAAAAATTTAATTTATAAATTTGGAACCGCCAGTTCAACGGTTCTGAACCGGAACCGGCGGTTCGGACCGTTTAAAATATTTTTTTTATTTTTTATTTTGGGGCCGGTTCCACGGTTCGGAACCGTCGGTTCCGGTTCCGGTTAAACCCTTGAACCTGAACCGGCTCGTCTACATACGGTTACAGTTCCGGTTCGGAACCATTTTGACGGTTCCGGTTCCGAACCGTGGAACCGCCGGGCCGGTTCCGGGCCGGTTCAGCCGATTCCGGGCCGGTTTGGCCACCACTACTCCTCTTGCATAACATTCACCCAATCTAAGGATTGTAGAGCATCTTCAATCTTGGTTGGCTCTTCATGCGATATATAGCATGCTAACATAGCATTGCCTTGTCTCGTCTTGACTGGATCATTGACGTCATCAATCACAACATCTAGGGGGTGATGTCTTAGCCATCTTGGCTTTGGATTGTTGGGTGCTGAGGTTTCAACACTCGTATCGCCTGCTTGATTGGTGTCTGCTACAACATTCTCTTGGGGTTCAATATCGGGTATCTCAGCATTCAGAACATCAGCATTAGGAATCTCAGCAACCGGATCCTCAACAGCTGGATTCTCAGCAGCGGGAACTTCAGCATCTAAATGCTCAGCATCTTCTTTGGTAGCGTCTTCAGCAACATCTAAACCTCCTTCGGCGTCTCCTGCTGGATCTGGGATTTCTTCATCTTCTTCATCAATGGATCCCAAAATATCCAAATTATCATTAAGATAAATTGGTGGGGTGGCCTCAGCATGATCATTAGCATCATCGGCCCGGACAGCAGTCTGGTCACCTGCTGAGTGCGTCTGGGTTAGATTATAATCACTCATAGACTTAGTCGGGTCAATCTTCATATTTTCGAAAGAATTCAAGATCGATTGACCATGGACATCATTAGTCTTATGATTGCTATCCTCTTTCTCTCTTATAACTCTGCGCACTAAGGTAGACTCATAAAAAATAACATTGCATGTTATTTCCACAACTTGAGTCGTCTTGTTTAACACTCTATAGCCTTTGTAAGATGGGTGTCCATATCCCAGGAACACACCTTCATCAGACTTAGACAAAAAAGTGTTGAGCTTCGACTTCCCATTGTTATGAATATAACATGTCGAACCAAAACCACGAAGATGAGTAATAGAAGGCTTACGACCATTGTACACTTCATAAGGAGTCTTATTGAATCTGCCATTGATTGCGCTCCTATTCTGTGTATAGCAAGCTGTCTTGACTGCTTCGCCCCAATACTTTCCACTTAGACCGAAATCGGCTAGCATTGATCGCACTGCTTTCTTCAAGGTCTTGTTCCTTCTCTCTGCTAGACCATTTTGCTGGGGGGTCCCAGCAGTGGATTTCTCATGCCCGATACCAGCTTCAGTGCAAAAATCCATCAAAATCCCATTGCAGAATTCAGTTCCGTTATCAGATCTAATCCTCTTAACAGTAACCTCTTTGCTATTCTGCTCCTTGAGGATCGGCTCTGGAAGGATGAGCTTGACTTCAGCTTTGGTTCTCAGCAAACGAACCCATGTATACCTGAAAAAATCATCAACAACCACAAGTGTATAAACCTTTTTACTTATAGTGGCTGGAGTGACTGGGCCAAATAAATCCATGTGCAAGAGCTCTAGGATTCTCTCTGAAGTGGCCTTTTTCGGGTTTGATCTGAAGGATGCCTTGGTTTGCTTCCCTTGCTGGCAAGCTTTGCACACACCTTCCTTTCGGAAAGTCTCAACAGGCAATCCCTTAACAAGCTTGTGCTTGGCTAGGTGGTTGATGGTCTTGAAATTCAGGTGGGTCAACCTCTTATGCCATAGCCAATTGGTTTCTTCCCTGTTCAATGCTACAAAGCAAGAATGTTGCTGGCCACTTTGCCAATCAACAATATATAGGTCACCCTTGCGGATGCCTCTAAGCTTTACTTCACCTGTAGCATAGTCAGCAATTGAACAACCAATATTAACGAAAGAAACGGTGTACCCATTTTTGCATAACTGGCTTATGCTAAGCAGGTTGTGTTTGAGATTGGAGACGAGCGCAACATTGATAAACTTTAGTCCATTTCGCTCTATGCATCCTCTCCCAATCACTCTGCCTTTGCTGTTGTCACCAAACATGACTGTGGGGCCATAAACTCTTTGAATATCTGAGAACAACTCTTCATCCCCCGTCATGTGCGCTGAACAGCCACTATCTAGAATCCACCCATTTGACATACTGGATGTCTTTGCTCTTGGATCATGTTCGTGCAAAACAATCAACACGTTGATTTAGGTACCCGCTTAGCATCGGGTCCTGTAGGATTAGCGTGGATCATGGTCCCTTTTGGAACCCACATCTTGGTGATTTTTAAGACTTTCTTCTTGATATCACTTTTCACAACCTTCTCAACCTTTGGATAAGCATGCTTTGCATAATTAGATCTAGTTGGAGTTGTGTGCTTAGCCTTCCTAGTCCTTTGAAATGGAAATCGAGTGGACTCAGGCCTCTCATAGGTGTACCTCTTATGTGGTGTGTACATTGGATACTGCGGTCTTACAACATGGTATGCTACCTGCTTGCCCTTAGTGAAGGAAGGATATGCGATCCTAACATTAGATATATAATGCTCAGCATTCCTTCTTGGCACTGCTGAGTGTGGTCTAGCAGACACCCTCTGGGTACTATGCTGAGGTCCAGCAGATGTATGCTTAGAAGGCACTCTCTGGGTATTCTGTTGAGATCTAGCAATAGCATGCCTAGCAGGCATCCTGTGGATACTCTGATGAGATCCAGCAGACGCATGCTTGCTACGCCAATCAGTCTGCTTAGCAGTTGACGATTTAACAATAGCCTTTCCTTTACCTTTGTCAGCATTGACTTTTCCTGCAGCGACGAATAGAATCTTTCCATGCTTAGAAAATTCATCATTATTACTCAAGGCTTCCTTAGAGGATTTTGCTTCAACACAACCAAGGCCCAATCCTGATTTATCAGAATGTTTCCTTTGTTGGCTCACAATGGCACTAAGAAGTGCCTTGCTGGATGTGTACGCACAAATACATTCCTCTTTAGGTTTACTCTTTAAAGCAAGATTCTCTTTTTCAATAATTTGAAAGTTTTCAGAAAGCTTAGAGTAATCTGCTCTGAGTTTCAAAAACTCCTCACTTTCAGACCTTAGTCTTTCGACTTCCTCGGTCAAGGATGTAACCTTTAGTTTCATTGAGGTATTCTCTCCTACAATGGCATTTTTTTTATCTCATACATCTTTGAAAACTAAATAGAAAGCTTGGTGAGATAATCATCCTCGGAATCTAGAAAAGAATCCTCCGATTCATGCACGACTACTGAACTAGAAATGCTAGTAGATTGTACCTCATTCGCATCGACTGCTAGAGCCGACTCAGCATTCTGCTCAGCATCAGCATCCAAATTCTCAACAATATCTGCCATGAGAACCAGCATGGCCTCCTCATCATCTTCCTCTGAGGAATAATACTCCTCTTTGTTATCAGGAATGTCTAGCACTTCGGTCCTGGTCAGCAATGCTCTGGTGACTGCTCGGACAACTCTTCTCTCAAACCTTTGTTTGAGGCGCTCTCTTTCTTCCTGACTTACCCTTGGACATTCATGCTTAAGATGATCTGGAGAATTACATTCAAAGCATGTCATTGGCTTTCCCTCTGTGGAACGAGAGGATGATGAAGTAAGCTTGGCTTCCTTTGCTTCTTTCTCAGCTTTGGCTTCCAGCATTAGCTTCTGAAGCTTTCACATTTGCTCTTCTAGCTCATTGATCTTCAGATTTTCAGGCTGCGAGCTGGAGGGTGGAACTACCTCCTTTGCTGGAGAAGCTCGGATATAGACATTTGGCTAAGGTCTTTCTCGCTCAGGCTTGTCATCTTCACGAACCAGTCCTCCCGTGGAAAGAGCTTGGAGATGATCTTGTTATTCATCTCTCCATTATCATATGTCTTGCCCAGATTCCGGAGCTCTCCGACAATGGTGTTGAATCTTTCTTCCATAGCTTGGATAGTTTTTCCTGCATGCATAGAGAAAGATTCATACTTATCAAAAGCTACCTGGAGCTTGTTGTGCTTCATCTGGTCGGTCTCCTAGGAAGATTCGCAGACATAATCCCACATTTCTTTGGCCATATCAAAGTCTAACGCTTTATCTGCCATTAACGGCGACAAAAAGTCAAGGATCAGCTTCTTTGCTAAGTGTTCCAACTGAGCTCTCTTTTTGTCCTCCGTTCTATATTCATTGAATGACTTAGCGACCATCTGAGGTGCTCTCGGTTGACCATCAACAACTTGTCCTAAAAAAGTGTTAGCTTTCATAATTTAATAGGACCTTTAGCAAGAACATCCGCCATCTCCGGATGTATGCTTTGAAGCTGGATTGTGGCAAGCTTCTGCCAGGACTTGAACTTATCCTTTGTATACTTCGGCAAAGTATGATTCATCTCGACAATCTTAGAGTTCCTGAACTAGATCAACAAAAGAACAAAATACCAGTGTAAGGAAAGAATAAAGATCTGGTCTTAAAGCTGATGGGTTTTGTATACTGAAAGCATTTATTATAATGAGTATACGACGGTTTATTTCTCCTATCTGTTAACAATCTTACATGTATGAACAATGGTATCCTCTTGTCTCACCGATAGGGACGATCATACGGCGTGTTGTAGATCGTACAAGACAGTATGATCACTTGACCTAGTGAGACATAAACCCGATCACAACCGAGACAGCGTATGAGGATACGTTTGTCCGGATGGCTGCGACATTGTCGGAATAAGTAATCTGTCTTGGTTACTTGACATGCTGGTACGCAGAGGTGGCGTATTGATGGACCGCAGTAGATGTATTCGTCTGTCTGACATCAGCGAATACAAGATCTCGTTATATTGATTGAGTCCAAACCCTAACGAAGGTTCAGGGGTTTGCATGGGTTGATTGTTGCTTTGACTTGCCATGGTGGAGAGCCTAAGTAACGTGCTCGTATATCCGTATCTTGGGTAACAACAGTTCATGTAGTACTGCCTGAGACTGGGTTTAGGTAACCATATCCGAGTAATAGGATGGGGACATTCCCTGAGGAGCTCAATAACATTCATCGTGCCAAAGTCCTGCAGGCTGATTAAGTTCAGGCACGAGTGATAAGGATTGAGTGGTATTACTCAGGAATTATAAGATATTAATTAATTGTAGTTAGAGCTTGTCCGAAGATCCAATTAATTAATGGATGTCCGGTAACCTTAAATATGGGGATTCTCAATTAATGCCGCCCGTTCTCATAACGTGGTAATAAAGGGGTAGGTCAGTATTAATTTTGTGGTAAAAAAGAATTAATATTAATTAATTAATTGTGTCCTGAGTTGTGGACATGGGAATTAATTAATTTATAGGCCCACTTTATTATTTGCATTAGGTCCCAGGTCTGGCCCTAGGAAAGTGTGCTGAATTGAGCCCAGGAGCCCACTAGGGTTTACAACTCTAGGTCTATAAATAGACAACTCTCTCTCATAAGTTGTAACACAGTTGAAAAACTCTAAACCTCGAGAGAGAGAATGTGGGCGTCGTTTTTCTGGAGAAGAAAGGAGGAGAATTTTCGAATTCTGGTCCTGCTCAAAGCGCAGATTTGTGGAATCCTCACCAGTAGCAGATCTGAACGCACCGGGATACAGATCTGGAGATCTAATCCGGAGAACAACATATTTTTTTCTTCCCTTTTTGTTTTTCGATTTTCATCTAATAAATTAGGGTTCTAATTTCTGTTTCTGCAGATAAAATCGGATTGCGTGGTTGAATTAAAGTTGGAAATTCAAACGCAAAAGATCGGATCAGACTCGACAGAATAACGGTAATCCCTCAATCCACAATTCTGGTAATTAAATTCATAGGAGCATGCTAGGGTTTATTGTATATTTAATTGTGCACAATATCCATAAATCGATCCAGTTCAAATTGGTTTTGGTGATTCGGTTCACGGGAAAACCCTAAATTGGTATCAGAGCCAGGTTTCTAATTTATGGCTTTTTTGTGTATAATTAAATTTGATATGCATGTATGAATTTATTGTTTTGTGGATGTTGGTTTTTGTTCCTCGTGGCAACCCGTGTAATTCAGCCCGCGGTGGTTTATCCGTGTAGGGCTGAATTTATTTTGTAAAATCACGAGAAAATCCGTGATTAGTTTAGATTTTGAAAAATTGTAATAGAATAGATTCTATAATTTTTATTTTTCAAAATTATGTAAATGGACGGGTCGAGGACGAAGAACAAAGACGGAGCCGACGCAGGGCCGACGGAGGGCGACGGCGGGCGGCGGACCACGGCAGCAGGGGCGCAGCGCGCGCGGCCTGCGCACGGGGACCAGGGCCGTGGGCGCGGCAGCGTTCCGACGGCGGCGGCAGCGGTCGGCTGGCGGCGGCGGCGGTCATCGTCGGCTGATGCTGTCCCATCGCGGTGGGTCCTATTTTGGTGGTTTGTACAATCCTGTGTAAACCCTAGGGTTTGCATTTGGGTTAGGGCAAATCATCATATCACAAAGGCCTAAATCCCAAAAGATTTTGTGAATCAAGATTTGGAGGCCCTAGAAGATTTGAGAAGATTTGTATCTATCCAAATAGATTCAAATTCAAATTGTAATAGATAGGATTTGTTTTTTCCTATTTTGTGGGGCCACGCAGAATTTTTGTTTGCCTTAATTGTCCTCGTATGATATGTGATTTTTTATGTGCGCAATTAAGCATGTGTAGATAATAGGAAAAGCATGATTTATCGCTTTTATTATTTACAGTTTTCCAAGCATGCTTATGTGATTAATTTCTTTTGTTGGATTATATTTTGAGAATTTTTGGGCTTGTTTAATTACATGCAAAAATTTGGAAAATATAATAACAAAGCAATTATATGTGCGCATATAAGAAACCTTTTAAAAGTAAAATATTAAGCAGATTTTTTAATTAAAATCAATAGACATCCACAAAGCGGTCCTAGGCTGTAAGTGTATCTCTCGTTCTAGTAAACGTCTACGAGTGTAGCTTGCTAGTTCCTAGAGGTGCATGGGTACGGTTGTTGGGATTTCTAGACAAACAATTTAAATCATGTAAATAGTGGGAGGGTTTTGCGTAAACGTCTACGAGTGTAGCTTGCGTAGATCTCTTTCACAAGTATTCTAGGATTGATTTAAATTATAGATAACAAAAGCTTTAAGGGCTGTGCGGTATGGTTACGTGCCATGATAAACTGTCTCTTTTGGCCAGAGTTAAATTTGTGGTTAATTTCTTAGAAGCATCTTAGAATATAATGCAAGAATTGCATCCCTGTTCTTGAAAGATGGCTTGGTCTAAGGTTTTCACTAATTATTAATTTTTAGTGTCTAAAGCATCCTGACATGGTAGTGAAATTAAATGGATTGGGGCTTAAAACCCGCAGTTCTGGTTGAGGGTGACATCGTAAATGTCTACGAGTGTAACTTGCGGTGGGAACTCTTGGGCAATTAGTGGAAAACATTTGTATTTGATTTATTAAAAGGTTTTCAATGCATTTGTTTTCGAAGTTCTACATGTATGTTCTTATTTAAGATTCTTTATTGTTTCAGCTATGTCTATGTCTAATGTTATCAATATTCTCGCACAAAACACTCTAACTGGTCCGAACTTCCTGGAATGGAAGCGCAATCTCGAGTACCTCTTGATTGCAGAAAAACATATGTTCGTTCTGTAAGTACTTCATCCCGAAGTGCCAACTGTCGAATCCAGTCAAATGGATATAGACTTTTATAACAAGTGGGAGAAATCGAACAATGTAGTCAAGTGCTACATGATGACCACTATGTCGAAAGTCTTACAGTAGCAACATCAGCACCATAGGGATGCCTATGACATCATGATGAGTGTGGAGGCAACTTATGGGGAAAATGATAGAGCCGTCAGGTTCAATCTCATGAGAGAAATTTTATCGGCAGGACAAATTTTAGAGTTTTCTTTTCTTTATGTTTTGATGAATTAAGTACATTTGAGAGTCTATTTGTGGGCCGTGGTTTATCGGCAGGACAAATTTTATCAACTTTTATGGATATTTGTTATTTATGATTTTTTTATTGGTAGTAACAATGTTATCCGTTATGGGATGTTGATTTACAATCTCTATGTTACTTCGATCAAACATGTCTTTTATATTGCATGTAATTCATCCGTAATTGATAATCCTAGAAAGAGAAAACTTACTTCTTCTGATGAGGATCTTACATATCTCTGGCACTTGAGACTGGGGCACATCAGCTTGAAGCGGATACAAAGACTTGCAGATGACGGTACATTGGACTTAGTCCGGGCTGTACCTTATCAAGTCTGCGAATCCTGCATCAAGGGCAAGATGTCAACTAGGCCTTTCAAGGCTAGTCAATCTCGAGCAGAGGAAGTGTTGGAATTGATCCATTATGAGTTATGTGGACCGATGTCCACGCAGGCTCGTGGAGGGTAGGAGTACTTCGTCACTTTCATTGATGATTACTCAAGGTACGAATACGTTTACCTGCTTCGCTACAAGTCTGAATGCTTTGAGAAATTCAAAGAGTTCAAGGCTGAGGTAGAAAAGAAGGTCGGGAAAACTATCAAGTCACTGCGATCTGACCGTGGTGGCGAATACCTCGGTAATGAGTTCCTGCAGTATTTGTCAGAAAACAAGTTTACATCCCAGTGGACTGCACCGGGTACTCCCCAGCAAAACGGTGTAGCTGAAAGAAGAAATATGACTCTTCTAGAGATGGTAAGATCAATGATGAGTTATGCAAACTTACCAATTTCGTTTTGGGGCTACGCATTGGAGACAACAGCTTACGTGCTAAATGTGGTGCCTTCTAAATCATTTCCAAAGACGCTTTCTGAGCTCTTCCTTGGTCGCAAACCTAGTTTGTGCAAGTTTAGAGTATGAGGCTGTCCGACACACGTACTGTCGAACGAACCTGATAAGTTAGAAAGCAGGTCAAAAGTAATGCTGTTCATAGGGTATCCCAGGCAAAAGAAAGGTGGTTACTTTTACTGTCCTGAGAGTCAGAGAGTCGTTGTTAGCACCAACGCTAGATTCTTGGAGGACGAGTATGTGAGTAATCACAAGTCAAGGAGTGATATCGTTCTTCAAGAAATTGAGAACGAGAATGCAATTCCAAGGGAAAGGGAACATGTAGATGTGGGTGCACCTGTGAGAGGTTCAGCACCACAGACACGTTCTTCAGTGCAAGGTGCAGGACCACAAGTTGCTGCACCTACTACTGACACGACACCGATGCTTCGTCGTAGTGGGAGAGTTATTTTCCAGCCAAAAAGGTACATGTTCGTGGGTGAGTCTTCGGACTTGAGCCCAGAAGACGGACATGAGGACTCTTACCCACTGACTTACGAAGGGGCAGTGCAGGACAATGATGTTGCCAAATGGCGTGTCGCCATGGATTTTGAAATTGAATCCATAACTGCTATGGATGTATACCAGAAAACTTATTTGGCGGATGACTTTAGGGCCATAGGGTGCAAATGGGCATACAAGAGAAAGAAAGGGGCGGATGGAAAGATCACGACTTTTAAAGCTAGGCTGGTGGCAAAGGGTTATAGTCAGAAAGAGGGCATTGACTACGACGAAACCTTTTCACCCGTAGCCATGCTCAAATCCATCCAGATACTCCTTGCCATAGCTGCGCATATGGACCTCGAGATTTGGCAGATGGATGTCAAAACCGCTTTTCTAAACGGTTACCTTGAAGAAGGTAGGGACATCTATATGCAGCAACCCGATGGTTACATAAGCAAGGGCGAAGAACATCTTGTCTGGAAGCTTAGGAAGTCCTTGTATGGACTTAAGCAAGCTTCAAGGTCGTGGAACTTACGTTTCAATGATGTGATTAAATCCTATGGATTTGCATAGTTGGAAAACGAAAGTTGTGTTTACCGACTTTGTGTCAGTGAGAGCGTGGTATGGCTCCGCCTCCGATGCCTTGAAAGAGGGGGTATGGCTCAGGAACTACCTTTTAGAGTTGGGCGTGATCCCGAGTTTGCCGAGGAGCATCACTATTTATTGTGATAACTCTGGTGCAGTGGCAAACTCAAAGGAACCGTGGTCTCACAGGGCAAGCAAACACATAGAGAAAAAGTACCATATCATACGAGAAATCGTATCGAGGGGCGATGTGCAAATTAAAAAGATTGACATTGCTAACAATCTTGCTGATCCATTTACAAAGAGCTTGCCGCAGAAAGTTTACAAAAGACATATTCGTGAGCTGGGTCTGAGGTGGATGCCGACCACTGACAGATGTTAAAGAGACAGCAGACTAGATAGACAGACTGTATACTCTGTAATAGCTTAGTTATGCTTTGAGTATAAGTGGGAGATTGATGGGTCTTGTATACTGAAAGCATTTATTATAATGAGTATACGATGATTTATTTCTCCTATCTGTTTACAATCTCACATGTATGAACAATGGTATCCTCTTGTCTCACCGATAGGGACGATCATACGGCGTGTTGTAGATCGCAGAAGATAGTATGATCACTTGACCTAGTGACACATAAACCTGATCACAACCGAGACAGCGTATGAGGATACGTCTGTCTGGATGGCTGCAACATTGTCGGAATAAGTAATCTGTCTTGGTTACTAGACATGCTGGTACGCAGAGGTGGCGTATTGATGGACCGAAGTGAGATGTATTTGTCTGTCTGACATCATCGAATACAAGATCTCGTTATATAGATTGAGTCCAAACCCTAACGAAGGTTCAGGGGTTTGCAGGGTTGATTGTTGCTTTGACTTGCCATTGTGGAGAGCCTAAGTAACGTGCTCGTATATCTGCATCTTGGGTAACAATAGTTCGTGTAGTACCGCCTGAGACTGGGTTTAGGTAACCATATCCGAGTAATAGGATGGGGACATTCCCTGAGGAGCTCAATAACATTCATTGTGCCAAAGTCCCGCAGGCTGATTAAGTTCAGGGACGAGTGATTAGGATTGAGTGGTACTACTCAGGAATTATAAGATATTAATTAATTTTAGTTAGAGCTTGTCAGAAGCTCTAATTAATTAATAGATGTTCGGTAACCTTAAATATGGGGATTCTCAATTAATGCAGCCCGTTCTCATAACGTGGTAATAAAGGGGTAGGTCAATATTAATTCTGTGGTGAAAAAGAATTAATATTAATTAATTAATTGTGTCCTGGGTTGTGGACATGGGAATTAATTAATTTATAGGCCCACTTTATTATTTGCATTAGGTCCCAGGTCTGGCCCAAGGAAAGTGTGCTGAATTGAGCCCAGGAGCCCACTTGGGTTTACAACCCTAGGTCTATAAATAGACAGCTCTCTCTCATAAGTTGTAACACAGTTGAAAAACTCTAAACCTAGAGAGAGAGAGTGTGGGCGCCGTTTTTATGGAGAAGAAAGGAGGAGAATTTTCGAATTCTGGTCCTGCTCAAAGCACAGATCTGTGGAATCCTCACCAGTTGCAGATCTGAACGCACCGGGATACAGATCTGAAGATCTAATCTGAAGAACAACAGATTTCTTTCTTCCCTTTTTGTTTTTTGATTTTCATCTAAGAAATCAGGGTTCTAATTTCTGTTTCCGCAGATAAAATCGAATTGCGTGGTTGAATTAAAGTTGGAAATTCAAACGCAAAAGATCGGATCAGACTCGACGGAATAACGGTAATCTCTCAATCCACAATTTTGGTAATTAAATTCATAGGAGCATGCTAGGGTTTATTATATATTTAATTGTGCACAATATCTATAAATCGATCCGGTTCAAATTGGTTTTGGTGATTCGGTTCACGGGAAAACCCTACAAAAGCGACTCAGAAGCAGTCGGTCGTTCGACCTACCGCTCTGATACAACTTGTTGGCCCCCAATCAGAGTCGTCGTGGTGAATAGCAAATAACTAACACACGAATGCAGCGGAAGATTAATGATTATCTTGCACTTAAGTTCTTGTCGAAATGTTTAGCAAATAACTAACACACGAATGCAGCGGAAGACTAAGATACTCTAGCAACTGTCGATGCTAGGTTTCAAATTACAATAATGAAACAACAAGCAATAAAACAGTAACGAACACACAAGATTTATAGTGGTTTGATCTTAAAGATCTACGTCCACTCCTCAGTCGTATCACTGAGAATTTCACTAAAAAGATATTTGATGTACAAGGAATCGCCTATCTCTTGTAGCAGGTAGTAAGCTTTCGACCTAGCCACTACAAATCTATCCTCCGATGCTTCAATCTCTTCGGTCTGCAGCTACGACCAAGTCAAGGGCGCACCTTCGTAAAACTTGTCCTTCGCTGTAATGGAGGTTTTATAGTTCTCTCCTGAACTTTGTCTGGTTTTGGCAATAGCCCGTTGGAGTCAATCCCTTTTCAGAGATGTGACTGCTGGATGCTTCCTAGGATGGAAGGTATCCCAATGATTGGATTCTTGAACAAAGTCAAGGAATCTCTTCATGATAGTGTCAGATATCTAATGGGGGACACTATTGTTGTTGAGAGCGTTGAATACTTCTCTTTAAGAGGGCTCTCAACTGACTACTCTTTCTTTTGCTTTGTTCGCTTTTGTCAAAGGAATCTCTGTTCACTTTTCAGATGTTCAAGTGTTTAAATGTGCGAGTATGAGCAGTAGTTGTTCGAGTAGTTGTGTCTCTCTCTGTTGGACTTCTTTTTTATATCTGGAGATTCAAACTTTGAATCTCCAGACCCGTTAGACACAAAGGTCTTCTTCGTCCAAAATGGTTACTTGCTTTTTCTTCTTTTTCGGCGTCGTACAGTGCCTTTTTACCTACTTCGGGTAAGGCTTTCGTCCTTTGTTGTACCTTTTGTCAGAAGGGCGTCTTTAGCAAGTGTTGCTAAGTATTTCCTTGCTTAGTATTCTATCGGAGAATGCTGGAAATACTCTGCTAAGCCTCTTGATTGCTGAGCTCTACTTAGCAATCTGCTATGTCTTTTGGTTGCTGAGCTCTTCTAGCAATCTGCTAAGTACTAGCGAATGCTGACCATTCAGCATTCTGCTAACACTTGATATCTTGGCTTCTGATTGCTATAGCTTCTAGCAATCTCTTTCGTAGTAGCGAATGCTGACTCCTTCAGCATTCTGCTATCTTCTTACTGTAGTAGCGAATGCTGACTCCTTTAGCATTCCGCTATCTTCATTCAGCTGACTACTAAGCGAATGCTCCTAGCAGTCTCTTCTTTTCAGCATATGATTGCTAGCACCTTAGCAATCACCCTTCTTAGCATATTACTAGTTTATTCTTTAGCAGTCATCCTTGTCTGCTGACTTCTCTAGCAGCTACCATTTGCTGAGAATACTTCTAGCAATCTAATCTATTACAACTCGATATTTTTCATAAATAGGACATTACACGTGAGTTGCTAGACTTATGCTAGACTTCAGCAATGATCGACCAAACTACTAAGACTTTGATTCAACAAAACCTTTTACAATTTTGATTTAAGGGAGATTTACAATACAAATATGTGAATATTGAAAAGTTGTAACATTGCCATATCAACTAAAGTATAATAATTGTTGGTCCCCGGTCAGAGTAATGATTAATGCAACGGAATATTAAAGATCTTGCACTTAACTTAATGAGATCTTGACTGAGCAAGTACTTATAATATATGTCTTTAAGCTCGTTAAGCTCTTAGGTTTATTGCAGATTACACTCCAACACTTGAGGTGATGGGTTTTAAATTAACAGGTAATTAATAAAACAGTAAACAGATAATAACAAAAAGGTTATAGTGGTTCGAACAAATGTTCTACGTCTACTCTACAATCTACTGACTGAAATTCACTTAGATTTAATACACTAGGTAGAACTTGATCTCTAACTGCAAGTAGCTCCTCTGTCTGGTCACAACGCACCTTCAAGAACCATCAATATCAATCTTCTCAATACTTCTTGGAGTGAGGACGCACCTCGCAGCCTCCTTGAATGCTGGATTAGGATTTTTATAGTTCTTCCTTGAACTTTTTTACTCTGCGGCAGTTGCCCGTAATAGTCAATCTTGTAGATCAAGATGACTATGAAGTTCTTACTTTGGCAAAAAGAGCTCTAAGTTAACCTCAGGAGCGAGCTTCTAAGGTCTCGTGATGAACAGGGTAGCTTTAGCAAAGACTCGATCATTTCTTGATCGGTATTGAGTTCGGTAGAGTGTATGCATATTTTTACATAATTGTCTAACTTCTTCCTTATCTGTGAATCCTTCTATTTATAGACAAAGACTCAAATATGAATATTTGAATCTTTTGTTCGTTAGACACTGTTTGACAAACCACCAATCATCTTCCTTCTTTTTCTGAAAAGCACAGAGACATTTCAAGCTCTTCCTTGTTGATTGGCTCTTTCCTTGTATAGCCGACTAGTTAGAACGGATCTCTTAGTTAATTCTTGAAATTCCTTTTTTGTCTCTTGATAAATCAACTTTTCGATTCAGGAGATTCCTTAAACTCTTGAAATTTAAGATCGTCTTATTCAACCGCTTTAGATGTTTGTTAGATGCTATCGGAACACTCTGTTGAGTTCGCTATTCGTCTGCTGAGATCTCAGCAGACTTGCTGAGATCCAGCATTCTGTTTACTACATTCCTTTAGTAACTTGGTTACTTGCTGAGTGTCCTTAGCAATCTTCTGGTGTTTGCTAGTATCTTTATCTTCATCATTTATAGAGTCTTTAGCAACCTTTGCATATTTTTCTAAGTCTTCCAGTAAACTTCTCGCACTTTGCTGACTCCTTCAACAATCTCTTCTAACTCTATTACAACTCGATCATAATCATCCTATACAGGAATTTTACAATTTCAACACATTTCTAAGTTGCTAGAGACTAAATAATCTTGCTTTGATGCACCAAAACTAATACAAATAATAATAAGATCTAAAGGGGTAGAATATTCCCAACAATTTCCCCCTTTTTAATGCAATGAAAAGCCTAAATCTGACTTACTGATCATGGGAAAGAATACTACTGAGTTTACAAAGTATATCTAGCAATCTAACTCAGTATGTCGACTCCCTTAGACTCTGCAAATGGTAAAAAAAGTTCCCCCTCAAAATAAGAAGGGTATTGCTTGATAAAAATTTAGCTCAAGTGAATGGCTTAATAAAATGCTGGAAATTCAGCAAGCAAATAAGCACAAGCAACATTCACACAGTAGGATCAAAGCAATACGAAATCGAACACACACACATACTCGACAGTCCACATGCAATTTGTTGATTACACAAAATGTGTAAGTTCAGCTAAGCAAATAAAATCAGAATTGGACAATGAGATGTTATCGTCAATCTGGGTAAGTTTGCATTAGATATTTCAGCAAATGTGTATAAGGAAACCAAACCCAAATAAAAAACTTACAAAACTTTCAAAGATTGGAAGAATTACTTCTTGGATGCACAGGAGTCAGATTCAACATTCTTCGATCCCGAGGAGCTGATGACCTTGTTTAGATTACTGATTTGAGATGTGGTGATCTTCATGAACTTGTCTAGTAGGTCATCTCGCTCCTCCCTCTTGATCCGCTCCCTCTCCTCCTTCTCTTCTTTTTCCTGCTGCCTTCTGAATTCTTCTTCTTGCTTCTGGAAAGCTTCTTGGCGTAGCTGCCTCTCCTTTTCTTCCTGGCTCTCTCCTCTTCTTCTGCTCTCTTCCTCTCTTCCCCCTCTTCGATCGCATGAAAAAGGCTTACAGAGAAGGAATCAAAATCTTCTTTTAAGGACTGGTGTAGCTCTTTCTCCGCTTTCTCTATTCTAGCATCCAGAGCAACATCAATGTAGATTTGGGCTGAACTAGAGCTCAGGGGCTCGACAGAAATAACCGGGGATGCTTCAGAAATAACCACTAAAGAGGAGGTTGGTGGAAGATTAGCAGCCATCTCCATGGCTTGAGACGACTCAGGAGGTTGTTCAACAATCATCTCCAATTGATCATCTTCATTTTCCACAGGCTTTTGCTCTTCAGCAGGTTGGTCAGCAGATAGCTCTTCCTCAGCATTAGGAGTAGGAGATTCCAGCTTGGGCTCACTTATAACCATTCTTGTATGAATACATGCTAGAGTGTGTAGCAGACGAGCACATAATTCCTTCATTTTTCGCTCTTCCCCAACCTTCTTCCACGCTGCTTCCTCTTTCTTAATCCTGGCCAACAACTCAGCAGCTGCAACAGCCTGCTTCATTGTCGCGGGAGACCTTAGCACAATCCCTGAAGTAGAAGGCCTAGCAACCGGTGCATATTCTGATGGTGGTAAAGAATTATGTCCTGAAGTAGCACGGTGCATCTTGATCTTCCTTAGGCATTCTACCACCTGCCTCTCTGTATATTGCCTCTTGATTGTCTGATCCATCCAGTCATCAGCCTAATCTTCCTCAGATCTCCAGTAATTCAGACCCATTCGAGCTATCATGATTGAGCGATCTTCGTTATGCAGCTTATGGGTAGAAAAATCGAACTTCCTCCATCTCTGGAATTCGTTCTTAAGAAGTTGAAAAACATCTGAATCACCTTCGAATTCAGCAAAGTAGGTGTTGTCAAATTCCTCCTTTAGCTGGGCATCTATGAATGTGCAAATATCTTCCGCCCATGGAATTAGATCAACATTCTCCTCATCGCCTACCGTCACTGGTGGGCACCATTAGCAATGCGCTTTGCTCAAAATCTGCTGTGTGGTGGCCCATTAAGTGGTACTCTCAGAACATCCGCTCTCAATGTTGTCTGCCCTTTAGCAACCACCAAAGATCCCTCAGCAACTTCTGAATCTACAAGAATGTCGACTTCCTCCCCCATCACTTGGAATAGAATCAAATGAAATACCAGAAACTTCAGGTGAGGAAGGAGTAGCTACACGTCTCTGCCATAGGGAATCAATGGGTTCCTTCAGCACTGTGGAAGAATCCACAACTGTGGCCCATCCTGGGACTTTGGCTGGATCATGTCCTAGGGCATGGAGGTATGTTTCATTCCTTTCCTGCACCTCCTTCTTCAAGTCACTCGCCAGTTTTTCTGGGGTGGTCGCCCGTGGTTGAGGTTCAGCAACTATGTCCAGAGAGATTCCTGTCTTTGCGAAATTGGCCTACAAATCCTCAGACATGAAAATGCCAAGAACATTAGCAGAGATGCACTTAAGAAAATAACGATCATACGCTTCATCGGATTTGGCTTTAGATTCCTCAACAATCTTGGCATTTGCTGGCTTTTCAGCATCCTTTGGTTCAACATCCTTGTGTGTAAGGTCAACACCCTCTCCATCTGCTGCCTTCACAATATCTCCTGATTGCTCAGCATCCATCTTCTCAAGGTCAGCATTCCCTTGCATTGTTGCCTTATCCATTCCTTCAAAATCATCAGCAATATGACTTTCTTCCTGCAAATACTTTTCTCAACTAAAATTTCAACAACACAGTCTCCTCCTTGCACGACCGTCTGTTTTTCAGCAACATCTACATTCCTTTCAGCAGCATTGCTTTCCCCTTGCGCAACAGCCTGCTCTTTAGCAACTTTAGCAACCTGAGCATCCTAAGCAGAACTACCATCTCCTTGCGCGGTAGCTTGCCTAGCAATATCTTCAGCATCAGAACCACCACTTCCCCCTTGCGCAGTGGTAGGCTTTTCTATCCGAGTCGCAACACTCCCTTCCCCTTGCGCTGGAGTATGCTGACCGATCACAATACTACCACTCCCACCAACCGACACGACAGGAAGATCATTGAATACTCATGCCCTCAGCATTTTGGTAAAATCCTTATCAGATACAACATCGGGGTTTTGGTCAACTACTTCTTCTTTAGCAACCATCTTGCCCTTACCCTAGTTTGCTTTTACTTTCTCAGCAACTTGCTCCTTCTCAGCAGCCTGCTCAGCAGCTTTTGCTTTTTCTTGTTGCTTCTTCATAACATGTTATTCATGAGCAGCTTTGACCTGTTTGAAGTTGGCATCCCTTTGCTGAAAAGTGATCTCCTGCATCATCTTCTTAAATTCTTTCAGCTCCTGCTGTTTCTTCATTTCCTTCTCCTGTCTGGCCTTCTTTCTTGCTTCTTGCTCGGCCTGCGTGAACAGTCTTCGCTTTGTTATCTTCGTAGTTGTACCAACAATAGGGTTTTGTGGATTTGAAACAACATAAAGGTATTGGGATTGGTGTATCAACAATGGGCATCTGAACCTTAACTGAGCTGCCCCTAAAAGGATCATCCCTTTCCTTCTATATAGCTTCCCGTTCATCAATAGCTACCTTCTATTTCTTTCTCTGTTGGGGATTAACTGGTGTCCTCTTCTTCTTTGGTGGTGGCTTCACCACTGGATCCAACTTGGTAAAATCTGGCAGGCTCTCCATTTCCTTGAACAAGGCCTCAGTCTCAACCTTCTTTCTAGCTTCTTCAATTTCTTCATCGGTCAATGGAATGGCATTTTGAGGAACAATTTCTCCTTCATCATGCTCCTCTTCATCAGACACTGGATCATTGGGATTCGCATTGCTCTTCCCTTTTGGATATTTCGGGCGTGAGACATCCACCGGAGGTTGACGTCCTCTGGTAACTGGCATGTAGTCGGTTGGCAACAAATCTTCTCCACTGTCGAGCTTCTCCTTAGGGATGTACTCCTCAATAAATGACTGATCTTAATGCTAAAACTGACATCTTGGTTGAACACATGCTCCGTCTTTATGGTTGAATTTTTGTGGACATGTTCCAACTATTTGATGTAGATGAATTGTGCTCAATTTCCTCGAATTTGGTCGTCTATTGCCATCATCACAACATATTTCTTGGCACTTAGTTCTGAGTGCGAGCCAACCTCACACATCAGCATTCTTATCACAATGATTCCTAGATCCTTGAGAGAATCAGTAAGAGTCTTCAGTGGTGTGGCAACCTTCCAGGTTTTCTCAGCATAACTTTCTTTCTTCCACTGCAAACACTTCTATTTCATCTCCTCCCTATCTTTGACTTTATAAGAAGCGACATCTTTTCCATCATTTCTCATATCATATCTAGCAGCCAGTACCTGAGGGCTTACCAAGGTTTTTTTGCCGAGCACACTGGTAGTGAAAATTTTCTCCTTCTCCCCGATCACAACCTTGGCATAAAACTCAGCGACCATGTACAGCCTGAACTTCAGAGGCTCCGCAGTCATATATTTCAGCAACCATTAACTTTTCAGTCTATTCATGATCCATAGAGAGAAATGACTTGCACATAGAGGCTCATGTAAAATTTTATCCTTTTACACTTGAGCTGCCCTCTTTTGTGCAAATGTGAGTTAGCCTGGTTTTTTCTTCTTAGCAATGGAGACCAGACCTCCATAACTAATTGATTCTTCGATATGCTCGTTTTTAAGATCCTGGTAAACGTCAGCATATGCTCTTTTAGAATACTAGTAAGAGCAAGACGACCTGAGGATTCGGTTGGGGGATTCGAGCGACGGGAAGATTCCACCATTTAAGGTTTTTGTAATTAGATAATCTGTAAGATTTATGAATGAAGAACATAGTGATTTCGAAATTTGAATAAAGGTTTAAGATGTGATAGAGTTTGAATAAGACCCAAATGTACTCTTTTTATAGGATGTGAAAAGATTAGAACAGATGGTTGGATCGTGGTGTCATGCTGGACAGATCAACGGTTGAAGTGGGATACGACTGTTCGTATGTTGACCCATGATTTGAAAAGTGCACTTGTGGCTGACGTGGCACATTTTCATTTGTCGCTGCCCTACGGGGTGAAACACCCGCATTTAATTTCGCTTTTAGCAACCGCGCCCTTCGATTGGATACTCCTGCCTTTTGAGGGATTTGAAACGATTTGCTAGATTGTGTCTGCTGGAGGGTCAGCAAACAAAGGCACTTTGCTGAGAGCTTGGACTCAGCAATCACCAGGGAGTCCGCTGACTATTTATATTCAACAACTAATCTAAATTCTGCTGAGAGCTTGGACTCAACAGACTAACTCTCAATATAGACTTCAGCGAAATATCACATTTATCAATAAGTCTTCTTAGCAGTTCGTCTCAGCAACCATCAACTCAACAATCATTTTGCGATAGAAATTTAGTTCAATACAAAGTAATAGGGTTTGAAAAGCCTGAGCTTGGACACTCTATAATCCGCATAAACTCCAGAAATTCAGGAAATCCAAGAAGACCAGAAACAGAATGAGAACTTGGACTCATTCTTCCAAAACATCGTCCAACTCCAACAGTTCGAACTTAAGACAAAGCTCTTTAAATCAACTCTCTGCTAGAGGTTTAGTGAAGATATCAGCAAGTTGATCGTCTGTCCGAATGTACTCCACTGAGATGTCCTTATTTTCCACATGGTCTTGGATGAAGTGATGTGTGATATCAATGTGCTTCATCCTTGAATGATGCACAGGGTTCTTCGTGATGCATATCGCGCTATTATTATCGCAGTAGATCGGGACACATCCAGTACTGACTTCATAATCTTGAAGTTGTTGTTTGATCCACAACACCTGTGTACAACAACTCGTAGCAGCCACATATTCAGCTTCCATTGTGGATGTTACTACCGAATGTTGCTTTTTGTTGAACCAATTGATGTGCTTGTGTCCAAGGAAATGGCAAGTTCCACTCGTACTTTTTTGATCGATTCGGCATCCTATGAAATCTGAGTCTGAATATCCAATCAAAGTTAGATCAATTGCTTTGGGATACCAAATGCCAAGCGACTCTGTCCCTTTTAGATACTTGACAATTCTTTTGGCTAACTCCATGTGTGACTTCTTCGGGTTTGCTTGATACCTAGCATACACACCTACAACATATGAAATATCTGGCCTGCTGGCTGTTAGATATAGTAGAGAACCAATCATACCTCGATATGAAATTGGGTTAACGGATTCGCCTTCCTCATCCAAGGAAATTTAGCATGTTGTGCTCATGGGAATCCACAGAGTCTTTGTTTTCTTTGGGCAGTATTTTCTGATGAGATTCTTTGTGTACTTCTTTTGATGAATGAAGATCCCTTCGCTAGATTGCTGAACTTGTAAGCCTAGGAAGTATGACATCTTTCCCATCATGCTCATCTGAAAATTATTCTACATGAGTTGAGCAAACTTTTCACAGAGGGTTAGATTCTTAGAACCAAATATGATATCATCCACATAAATTTGTACGAGTAAGATATCTTCAGCATCCTTGATCAGGAAGAGAGTACAATCGATCTTCCCTTTCCTGAATCCATTCTTTAGCAAGAACTGTGAGAGCGTCTCGTACCAAGCTCTGGGAGCTTGCTTTAGTCCATATGAAGTTTTTCTTAACCTGTACACTTTGTCACCTCATAAGTTCACCATTCAGGAACACGCTCTTTATGTCCATTTGAAAAATAGTGAAATTATGGTGAGAAACATATGCTAAAATTAACCTGATTACTTCCAGTCTGGCCACTGGAGCAAAAGTCTCATCGTAGTCAATTCCTTCACATTGAGCATATCCTATGGCTACGAATCTTGCTTTGTTGCGTACGATGAGCCCCTTCTCATCCCGTTTGTTTTTGAACACCCATTTTGTACCAATTACTGATTGGTGAGTTGGTCGATCCACTAGATCCCATACATGATTGCACGTGAACTCCGACAACTCTTCTTGCATCACATTTATCCAATCAGCGGAATGCAAAACATTAGCAACCATGGTTGGTTCTTGCTGTGATATGTAGCAAGCGAGCATGGCACTATGTCTGGTACGCACTGGATCTGTAGATCACCTAAGATTGCGTCTGCTGGATGATCTCTCAGCAACCACTTTGGTCTTTGCAGCTCAATAACTGGAATTGATTGACTGTTGGGTTCTATAATTGGATTTCTTAAAATAAGAACACTAAACAATTGTAAATTTTCTAGATTTTCAAGTATCCTTGCTGAATTATCATCTGCTGGAGTAATGTTTGCTGGGGGTCCATCTGTTGAATTGGTATCTGCTGGGATGATAATAATTCTTCGCTCAGCAGACTGCTCCAGAGTATTCTCAGCAGAGTTGTCTTCAGCAGCTCTTTCGCCATTCATTGGGGAATTTCCAGCAAGGTCTTCATTTTGCTGAATGTCTTCTCCTTCCAGAGTTCCCCCTTGACTTGTGCTTTCCTTTGGAAGATTATTTTGTGAGGCCTCAACAGTACCAGTTGCATCACTAGCCCTCTCAGCTGTTTGCTGACCAGCCGAGGTCTCCAGCAGAGATGTGTTCTCACTCATGAACCTAGTTAGAACAATCGGTTCAACATCAGAAAAATTTGAGCCCGATTTTCCATTGACATCATTGGTCTCCTAAATAACATCTCCTTGCTCTTTTATGGTCTAGCACTCTGTAACCCTTGTGAGATGGATGTCCATAGCCTAGGAACACTCCTTCATGAACTTTAGGAGAGAAAGTGCTCAACTTCGACTTCCCATTGTTATGGATAGATATAACACGGTGAACCAAAAGCGCGAAAATAAGCCAAGGAAGGCTTACGATCGTGATAGATTTTGTAGGGGGTCTTGTGGAACCTGACATTCAGTCCACTTCGATTCTGTGTGTAGCATGCTGTCATTATAACTTCTCCTCAATACCTTGGCCAAGATTTATGTCAGCAAGTATTGTTCGTACGACTTCTTTCAGCATTCTATTCCTTCGCTTTGCTAAGCCATTTTGTTGGGGTTTTTTGGGAGTGGACCTTTCGTGTCCTATCCCATCATCGGTGCAGAAATTTAATAAAGCACCGTTGCAAAATTTCGTGCCATTGTCGGATCTAATCCTTTTTACCATGACCTCCTTGTCATTCTGAACTCAAAGTATCAGCTTCGGTAGGATTATCTTGACTTCGTCCTTGATTTTCAACAATTTCATCCACGTGTACCTGGAATAATCATCAACCACAACTATTGAGTAGTTTTTGCTACCTACAGTGGGTGGAGTTACTGGACCGAATAAATCCATGTGCAATAGCTCAAGGATTCGCTTTGAAGTAGCCTTTTCAGGATTCAATCTGAAGGTTGTTTTGGTTTGCTTCCCTTGCTGGCAAGATTTGCACACACCTTCTTTTCTGAAGGTTTCCTTTGGCAATCCTTCGATAAAGTTGTTCTTGGCTATGTAGTTGATGGTTTTGAAGTTCAGATGTGCCAGTCTTTTGTGCCATAGCCAATCTGTTTCCTCTTTGCTGAATGCGATGAAGCATGAGTCGTGTTGTCCACTTTGCCAATCAACCACGTATAGTCCTCCTTTTCGGACTCCTTGAAGCTTTACTTCTCCTGTGGTTTTGTCAGAAATCTCGCATCCTGTATCAATGAAATAAACAATATATCCATTTTCACTCAGTTGGCTGATGCTCAGCAGGTATGTTTCAGGTTGTCGACGTGGGCCACGTTGATTATGTGCTCCTATTCTGCTCTATGCAGCCTCTTCCGATCACCCTTCCTTTTGAATTATCTCTAAATGAGACTGAAGGTCATCTAACTTTTTGAAGATCAGTAAAGATGTCTTCATCTCCGGTTATCTGTGCTGAGCAGCCACTATCCAGGATCCACTCTTTCATGTTTCTTGAAGCTCAGTATGCTGAATCTTCTCCCTGAAAAATCACAAATTAATTCTTAGGTACCCGATCAACAGCAGATCCTGCTATATTAGTTCTCTGGATATATCCCTTAGAAATCCAGATTTTTATGATTTTGATGATCTTCTTATCATTGCTCTTAACTACCTTTCCCTTCCGTTTGAAATAATGCAATGAATTAGCATGGGAGGGTGTAATTGTGGGCTTAGCCTTCATAGTCTTTTGAAAAATATTGATTTAGACTCAGGCCTCAAATAAGTGTTCCTCTTACTTGGAGTGTTTGCTGGCTTCCTTGCAATCTCGGCAGATTGCTTAGCCTTGCTAGGTTGTGAACATTCCTTCCTAGCAGATAGAACTGTCTGCTGAGTAACGTTCGAGGACTTTACTGACTTCCTCTCAGCAGGTATTCTTTTCAACCTTTGCTAATCAGCCAGCAGGGGATCTTTCACTTGCTAGCATTTCTGCTGAACTACTTTTGAAGGCTTAGCGTTATCCCTTTTATTCCTAGCATTCTGCTGAATATTTCCAGTCGCTGGAACAAGGATTATGCTCTTTGATCGCTGAATGTCAGCATTGCTCAATTCACTTTCTTCAAAACCAATTCCAAAAAAATCATTATTATATCTTTGAGCATCCAAAATTTTGTTAAGATCTCCCGTGCTTTTCAAAAATTTACATTGACACTCTTTTTGCACGGAGTTTTCTTTATTTGAAACTTCATTCTCCTTTTCTAAATTTTTAAATTTTCAGTAAGAATGGAGAATTCAGTTCTAAGTTTCAAAAGTTCCTCGCTCACTGACCTAGACTTTTCAATTTCACTGGTCAAAATAGAAAGCTGAGATTTCAACGAGGAATTTTCATTATCTAGAGCATCTTTTTATGCATGAAATTTAGAGAATTCTTTTAAAAGATGATCCATGGTTACGTCTCCTAAGTCAGAGCAATATGACTCAACAGTGTCATGCATGTTTGCTGAAATAGACATAGCAGATATAGTAGAATTTGCTACGTTATCATTTGTGACTTCTAGGGCTGATTCTGCCTCTTGTTCTTCTTCAGCATCATCATTATCATCTATTCTGGCCATAAACACCATTACGACTTCTTCCTCATCTTCTTCTGAGGAATAACTTCCATTATCGTAGTCAGGAATGTCAGGGATTTCGGTTCTGGTCAGCAAAGCCTTTGTAACTGCCTTTGATGCACACTTTTTAAATATCTTCTTCAATCTCTCCCTTTCTTCCTTGTCTACTCGAGGACAATAAAACTTAAGATGGTCAGGGGAGTTACATTCAAAGCATGATCTTGACATTCTTTTTGTGGTGCGGTTTTCTGCTGGCCGAGGTTCTTATTTCTTTGCTTTAGCCTTCAGCAAAAGCTTTTGTAATTTCTTCATTTGTTCCTCCAGCTCGCTGATGGAACACTCAGTCTCCTTTGATTGAGACCCACTTGCTGAGGTGGTCTCCTTTGCTTGACTTGATTGAGCTGGACGATCTGTATGGTGCGTCTTCTTTATTTTCCACTTTGGAGCATCTCTTTTAACGAAGTATGATGAGTCCTCAGCGTGGTTCTCAGCAGATGTTATGACCCTCACATCTTCATTCTTGTTGGTCTGTAAGATGTCCCATTCATGGGCCTGAAGTTGAGCAAATAATTCTTTCGTTGTCATCTTCGAAAGATCCTTCTCTTTGAGGCTTGTCACCTTGACAAACCAATCTTCTTTAGACATCTTCGAGAGTACCTTTGCGTTTATATCTGCAAGGTTGTATTCTCTCCCCAATGTTTTTAACTCATAGATGATGGAGTTAAATCTAGCTTCCATTTATTTTATGCTTTCGCCAGGAAGCATTTGGAACGATTCATACTTGTCTACACACTGTTGAAGCTTGTTCCGCTTCATTTAATCTATTTCTTGACATAAGGTGCCAAGAAAGTCCCAAACATGTTTGGCGTTATTATACTCCAAAGCTTCGACCACTAGAGGATTTGGTAGAGCATTTAGGATCAGTTCAAGAGCTACAACATCCAGTTGAAAACATATTCGATCTTTGCTGGTCCATTCTGCATATGGCTAATCTACCATCTCTGGCCCTTGTGCATCACCAAGCCGAGTATTCACTTTAGTGATTGTGATAGGTCCTTCCTCGATCACGTATGCCATTTCTGGGTGTATGTTCTTCAGTGTGATCAACAACCTCTTCTTCCAGATGTTGTAGGTTTCTGGAGAGTACTTCGACAGCTTCACGTTGTGCACCATTTTTCGTAACATGAGCTTAATACAAAACACAAAAAGAGTGCAAGGAAAATGGATCTGGTCCTAAGCGACTCAGAAGCAGCTAGTCTGTAAAGACCAACCGCTCTGATACCACTTGTTGGTCCCCAATCAGAGTAATGATTAATGCAGCAGAATATTTAAGATCTTGCACTTAACTTGCTGAGATCTCAATTCAGCAAGTACATATAAAATATGTCTTTAAGCTCGTTAAACACTTAGGTTTATTGCAGATTATACTCCAACACTTGGGGTGTTGGGTTTTAAATTAACAAGTAATCAACGAAATAATAAACAAATAATGAAACAAAGGTTATAGTGGTTCGAACAAATGTTCTACGTCCACTCTACAGTCTGCTGACTGGAATTCACTAAGATTTGATACACAAGGTAGAACTTGATCTCTAACTACAAACAACTCCTCTGTCTGGTCACAACGCACCTTCAAGAACCCTCGATAACAATCTTCTCAACACTTCTTGGAGTGAGGACACACCTCGCAGCCTCCTTGAATGCTGGATTAGGATTTTTATAGTTCTTTCTTGAACATCTTTACTCTGCGGCAGCTGCCTGTAATAGTCAATCTTGCAGATCAAGTTGACTGCTAAGTTCTTTCTTTGACAGAAAGAACTCCAAGTAAACCTCAGGAGCAAGCTTCCAAGGTCTCGTGATGAACACGTGTAGCTTTAGCAAAGCCTCGATTTTTTCTTGATCAATATTGAATTCGGCAGAGTGTATGCGTATTTTTGCATAATTATCGAACTTCTTTCTTATCTGCGAATCCTTCTATTTATGGACAAAGATTCAAATATGAATATTTGAATCTTTTGTCTGTTAGACACTGTTTGATGAACCACCAATCCTCTTCCTTCTTTTTCTAAAAAGCACAGACATTTCAAGTCTCTTCCTTGTTGATTGGCTCTTTCCTTGTTTAGCCGACTTGTCAGAACGAATCTCTTAGTTAATTCTTGAAATCCCCTTTTTGTCTCTTGATAAATCAACTTTTCAATTCAGGAGATTCTTTGAACTCTTGAAATTTAATATCATGTGATTCAGCCGCTTTAGATGTTTGTTAGATGCTATCAAAACACTCTGCTGAGTTCGCTATTCGTCTGCTGAGATCTCAGCAGACTTGCTGAGATCCAACATTCTGTCGGCTACATTTCTTCAGTAACTTGATTACTAGTGTCCTTAGCAATCTTTCGGTGTTTGCTATTATCTTTATCTTCATCATTTGCTGGAGTCTTTAGCAACCTTTGCGTATTTTGCTAAGTCTTCCAGTAAACTTCTCGCGGTTTGCTGACTCCTTCATCAATTTTCAACAATCTCTTCTAACTCTATTACAACTCGATCATAATCATCCTATACAGGAAATTTACAATTTCAACACATTTCTAAGTGCTTGAGACTAGATAATCTAGCTTTGATTCACCAAAACTAATACAAATAATAATAATAAGATCAAAAGGGGTAGAATATTCCCAACAATAATACTTTATATATATATATATATATATATATATATATATATATATATAGGGGGCTGATCTGGTGAGAATAGCCATTATCATGAGAAATGAGAATAAATCTCGTCCATAGATTTGACAACATCAATGATCCAGATTATATAAGAGCTTTAACAAAAAACGCGGCATAATATCCTCATTTTACTTCATTGAAGGGCAACATAGTCATTACGAACGTACAGGGCGCAAAAGTTGTGTTTTGTTCATTTTATGTATTATATACTTCATTTTATCTCAATTGCGAATCGTTATAAAATAAATTTGATTCGAATTTTGATGTTACACGTGACATGCATTTTATCATAGCAGTTCTTCATTATATCTTAGTTATTCTTCATTTTATCTCAATTGTGATTCATTATAAAATAAATTCGATGTGAATTTTGATGTTATACGCGACATGCATTTTATCTTAGCAGTTCTTCATTATATCTTAATCATTCTTCATTTTATCTCAATTATTGTTCATTATGAAATAAATTAAATAAAAATAAAATCATTTTTTCGAAAAAAATGATTTGAATTCTCTTCATTTTATCTCCTATATACATCATTAAACGAAAAAAAATCAAAATTTTAGAAACAGTTCTCTTCATTTTATCTCCTCTATACTTCATTAAATGGAAAAAATTAAATTAAATAAAAATAAAATTAATTTTTCGGAAAAATTATTTCAGTTCTCGTCATTTTATCTCCTATATACATCATTAAAAGAAAAAAAATCAAATTTTTAGAAACAGTTCTCTTCATTTTATCTTCTCTATATTTCATCAAATGGGAAAAATTAAATAAAATAAAAATAAAATCAATTTTTTAAAAAAATATGTTAAATTTATTTCATTTATTTAAAACTTCATTAAATTAGAAAATTCAATTAAATAATAATAAATTTTAATTTAATTTTAGAATATTGGATGACTCAACAAGAAAATTGAAATATTATGAAAAATCAAAATGAAAAGGAATTAGAGATCCAAATATGTAATAATGAAGTTCGCGGAGGATAAAATAAAAATGGAAATTATTTGAGGGAGATACCATTAGGATAAATGACAATGATACTCTTAAATATGTAATAATGAAGTTCGCGGAAGATAAAATAAAGACGAAAATTATTAAAGCATGACCGCAGATCTTGTGAAATCAAAGACTGAGATTTATTCTCATTTCTTACATTAACATCTATTCTCATATGATCTAACCTCTATATATATATATATATAATATGTTTTTTTAAAATGATTACATATTATTTTTTTATTAAAAAGTTGTTTTATTATAATTATTCATAATGATTTAATTTTTTAATTCTAAACTTTACATAAATTGAATTATTTAGCAATCAACTTTAGAGTTTCTAAATTGCAAAAGTTATACATTTTAACAAAAGTATTATGATTTAATAGTTTTTATAGATATATCATATACTATGTATATTTAGTAATTATAACTTAGGAGTTTGTTTTATTATATATTTCTATCTTAGTTTTTCATTATATGTAAATATTTAAAAAAAGTATTAAGATTTTATATAAGTTATATTGAATAATAATAAGTTAGGAGTTCTTTTAAAGTATATATATATATATATATATATATATATATATATATACATTTTAACAAAAGTACTATGATTTAATTGTTTGTATAGACTTATTATGCATTAATATTTGTGTTGAGTAAATATAACTTATGAGTACGTTTTAATTATACATTTTTATCTTACTTTCCATTATGTTTACATTTTTACAAATATATTAAAATTTTAAAGTTTATATAGATATATATTAAATAGTATTATATATATATATAAATATCAAATTTTGATAAAAAAAATTCGAGCTTATTAACGAGCTTACTCACGATCTCTTAAATAAGTATGCACTTGAGCTTATTAACGAACTAGCTCGCGAGCCTGTAAATGAACTTGCTCGCGAATATGTTTGAACTCGAGCTCGATAAAGCTCGGTTCAAGCTTGAACTCGAACACGTTCGTGAGCTTGACGAACTAAACACATCTGAGCTTGAGCTTGGCTCGATAACATTATCGAGCTCGACTCGAAGTGCGAGCTTGATTCGTTTAGTAAATGATCAAACTTTGATCGAGCTTTTTTTTAATCAATATCCAAGTAGTTCACGAGTAACTCGATTCATTTACACCCCAATAACCGATCCAGAGATGGTAGAGAAGTCTCACGCCGAATGGATGGCAGAGGACAAGAAGCGTGTCCAACTTGACTCCATCGCTCATGAGTTGATTCTCTTAGCTCTCCCAAAGAACAAAAGGAAATATGTCACTGAATTTAACAATGCCAAAGAGGTCTGGGGTCATTGAGCAGCTTGAGCCACCAGATGGACCAAATGAAGAGGAACAAACTCCAGTTCTGTATGGACAAGTATGAGTCATTTATGACACACCAGAGAAAACATCAAGGACACGGAGACTCGGTTTAACTCAATAGTCAATGAGTTGAGGGCCTTGGACATAGTATAATCTGCGGTGGATCTAAACGCTAAGATCTTGTCCCAGATGCCCAAGAAGATTGGCTCATGAAAATGACCACTCTAAAGGAGAAGGATCTCTATAGGATGTCCACCAAGGAGCTATTTGCTCAGCTGCAAACTTATGAATGGGACATCCAAATGGAGAACAAGAACGAAGCCATCAGGGCAACAAAAAACAGCACGACTGCACCCTCACAAAACATGTTGCACATGTTATAGACTCAGCAACAGGCAAGCATGGAGAATCCATCAACAACAACATCTATAGCATATAGTGGACGAACCAGTAGCACACAAGTCTGCAACAATAAGTGTAGAATCCAACTTTTGCCGAAGGACAACAACAGTAACAATCGAGTTTCAGCATCTTGTGCAAGCACATGTTCAACTGAAACAACTCTGAAATCGCTTGAGCATCCTTCAACAATCCAAAAAGTAGCAACAACAGGTACCAACAACAGTCAAATATCGTGCACAACTCCATCCCCGAAAAACTTGCATCAATAGCAAAAAAAACCAAGCAGCTAAGTGTACCACAACATAATACAATCTATGTAATATACAAAAGGAATTCCACAAAATTCCCTCCAAAATTTTTGGAAAATGTGTCTATGCCAAATAAAAAATATTAAATAAATTCATCAATTTTCTAAAATTTACAAAGTTTAGGATTTATACATTTTTCATTAAATATTTGTATTTTGGATAATATGAAAGCTTGGTAATTCTCTATATATGAAATTATATAGATAAATTAAATATATCTAAGCTAAAATATTATAAATTATAATAATTAATATGTGTAAAAAGATTGTGTCATGCTAATATATAACGACTTTAATATATCCACATATATTATTAATGCAATTTAGAATATATTATTTTTCAATCGAAAAAATAATTTTTCGTAATCATCAGAATTTAAATTTTATAAGTATATCCTTATTTAGTATTCTTTATATATTTATTTAAAATATTTTTCTTAATATGTATAAAATAGATATAATTCTAAGTTTATTTGGATAAAGTATAAATTTAAAAATAATTATATTCTCTTATGTTAAACTAACACATAAGTAAAAAAAATAAAATTCGTGCAACGCACCGGCACAATTCTAGTTAAGTAGAAAGACGTTCCATAAGGGTAACTACTAATTCAACAGGTTAAAAAGAATAAAAAATTCGATAAACATCACTTTTAAGATACCAAACATGTTGAAGACCATTTCATAAGTACCAAACATGTTCATCACCAAAACATCATAACCAAAACAGTAACATTATAAGACACGAGATTTCAAAAGTTTTTATTATATCAATCTATCAACCAAAAAACTCATCCACGAGAACTCTGATTTGGACCTTCTTCTTGTCTTCTAAATATGGTGGTGCGCCTTCCTCCAGGAGGTCTAATGTATATTGTTCTAGATGTCAACAACCCATAACCCTTTCTTGCCTACATTTATTGAAAAATATTAATATATATATATATATATATATATATATATATATATATATATATATATAAAGGTCTTGATCTAGTGAGATAACCCTTACTATAAGAAATAAGAATAAAATATCACAATTGATTTTGATGAATGTACTCTATATATAGAGAGCGGATTCTGTGCTAAAAATATGTTTGTGCTAAAATGCTAATAATGCTTAATTAGTTAATATATTATGTTGGTTTAGTTATTATGTTATACTTCATTGAATTTCATAATCATCCACATCAAATAAATACAAGTCAATATAAAAAATTCCATCTTGGTCATTCATCCATCAAAATTAATGGTCTAGGATTTATTCATATTTAGCATATTCTAAACTATTAGTATATGATCCATTCATTCTCTCTCTCTCTCTCTCTCTATATATATATATATATATATAGTAGTAATCAGGTGAGAAATGTAGTTAGTATGAGAAATGAGAATACTTTTTAACATCAAAATACTGCATTTTTAACATCGAAATCTTGCATTTCAAAAATCTTCATTTTAACATCAAAATCATGCATTAAAACTTGTTTTTATTTTATCTTCAATATTATTCATTTTTAACTTTGATTTCCTTCATTTATTTTTTAGTTATCATTTTATCGAAAAAATTGTTCACTTTTATCATAAATTTTGTTCAGTTTATCGTAAATTTTGTTCATTGTTCATTCTCATTTCTCATACTAACAACATTTCTCATATGATCACCACTCTATATATATATAGAGAGAGAGAAAAGGGATCATATGCTAATAGACTAAAATATGCTAAATGAGAATAATTGTGAGCCATTAGATTAGATGTGATGTATGGTTATGATAATTGTTTTTTTTAGTTATTGCATAAGGGTAAATTAGAGAATTTAAATGTTGCAGTTATTTAATAACCATAAATCTGAAAAATCTCAGCCTTAGATTTCATCAAAATCAATGGATGAAAATCATTCCTATTTAACATATTTAATAGTATGAGATCCAATCCTATATATATATATATATATATAGGGATTGAATCCAATGATAAAAATTCCTCCGTGATAAAATGATAAAGCCGCTTGATTACGTTTACAATGTTGCTTGATTGTGTTTTAGTTGTTGCTTGATTGTATTTTAGTTGTTGCGTGATTGCGTTTTAATTATTGCTTGATTAAATATAAGTCATTGATTTAATTAGATCTAATGGATGAGATTCAATCTTATTTTTAATATACTTATTTATTATTATATGATCCCATCTCTCTCTCTCTCTCTATATATATATATATACATATATATATATATATATATATATCAATCATTGATTTATTTAGATCTAATGGATAAGATTCATTCTTTTTTCTCACATATGAATTTTTCTCACCTGATCCTATATATATATAAATATACACACACACACAGAGAGAGAGAGAGAGAAATTAGTGTTCTAGTGAGAATCGGCCTTAATATGAGATATGAGAAAAGAGAATAAGTCTCGGTCGTTTGTAGATTTATATCAATGCACCAGATTAAGTCACAAGCCACTAAAAAATGTGGTATTTTATGGTCCATATCCTGCATTAAAGGACAATATAGTAATTATATACAATGAATGTTAATTTTAAAACCTGCATTTTAACTACGATTTTGTTCATTTTAAGGGCAATATCCTGCATTAACATTACATTGCGAAATGAAATGTTTAATATCTCTACTTACGATATTTATCTTCAATATTATGCATTTTATCTTAAAAAACATGCATTTTTATCTAAACAAACATGCATTATATCTCATTACGAAAAAAAATTAATCCTCTAATAAGAAAAGATTGCACGCATCAAAATATGGATATCCATATCTAATCTGATATGGAAAACATTATTATAAATATGAAAGATTATATGATTTTCAAAATTCAAAAATATATATCCTTAATTTATTTAAATATTCTTACCATGTCTACTCAAAGGAATCATCATCTTATTTGTGCATCAAAATTATCCAAGTTTATGTTGAAAGTTAACGTGTAAATTTTGAATTTTATTCTGAATTGTATCGATCTTTCATACATCGAAATAAACAACAAAATAGTTTAATTTCACTATGTTACATAAATAAAATATATGTTGATGTTATTTTCTTAAAATAAGTATATATATATTTTTTTATCAAATACGCATTCTAATATTATTTTATTGCATAAACTAAAATATTATATTCTCACCTTATTTTATCTTAAAATTTGTTCATTTTATCTTAAATTTTGTTCATTAACTGAGGGAATATGATGCATTTTATACATCGTAGAGTGCATCTTAAGTAAGATTTCATGCATTTTAGGTACATTTTCATGCATTTTACGAAATTAATGTGTTGTTAGGAGATTTATGTATAGAATCACTATTTTTTATTTTCATTAAGATTTTTATCCTCTAAATTTATGCAATAAGGATTTTGTTTGAAAGATAATTAGATTAGATTTAATTTGATATATAATACATGAAAAAAATTTAAATTGAGTGAGTTATGATGATTTGATGTTTTTAGAATTTTAATTAGATGATAGAGAAAAAAATATTACAATTTACAAAATTATCCTTAAAATCGAATAATGCACAATTTACTACAAAAATGAACATGTAAAATTTTAAATTTTGAGCGTTGATATGCAAAGATAGAGGACTGAGATTTATTCTCATTTCTCATACTAACTACATTTCTCATATGATCACCCAAGGGGTTAATCAGGCGAGAATACCCATTATCGTGAGAAATGAGAATGAATACAGTTCATTGATTTCACAAGATCAACGATTCAGATT
The DNA here is from genome assembly GCA_026898455.1 of Plectranthus barbatus. NCBI lineage: Eukaryota > Viridiplantae > Streptophyta > Magnoliopsida > Lamiales > Lamiaceae > Plectranthus > Plectranthus barbatus. The sequence goes on from JAPKLW010000616.1 coordinate 271,128, forward strand.
ACATAAAACCATGAATAGAAAAAGCGGCATTTTATCGCCATTTTCATTCATTAAAGGGCAACATCGTTATTACGCACAATGAAAATTTGTATTGTTCATTTTATCTACAATCTACTTCATTTTATCTAAAATCTACTTCATTAAATTCAAAAGGCACATCAATTTTACACAAAAATCAAAATTCAAATCGTGTTGTTATTTGAAGTTATATTTAATCTTATATTCATTATATCGTTCATATGATTTATTATATGTGCTGAAATAGGCATTATAGATATTATATTATGCATTATGAAGTGAGATTCTTTTTTTAATCTTCACTTACATTAAACAGTTAATATATTGCATTATATGTACTATATTATACAATTTAAGTCACTTTAATTACATTATACGTACATTATAAAACCAGTATAACAAGGAAAATACTATCATATCATACACATAATATAATGCATTTTAAGAGACAACATAAATTTTAATCAATTGAAAAATGAAAAACCAAATTGTAATGAAAACAAAATCGACATAAAATTGTTCATTATTAATAATCCCAAATGCAATTTACAAAATGCTAACATGCATTCTAGTTTACTTTATTATTCACTTTATTACAATTTCTAGAATCATGCTTTATCATATTCTTACAATTTGCGCACATTCTCATAGGTTTAATCAACATTCTAACAACTTTCTCTTTCCTCAGAATTACTCGACTGTCACTCCCTTCAGTTTTGATCACATTTGGAGGTAACACTTCAATAGTTTGAGTGTTTCTAAATTAGGATGTTGAATTATGCTCCTGGATGATAGTCACTTTAACCATATTTAACCATCCTTAACCTTAGTCTTACATTACAAGCCATGAAGTCTTTTTGATCTGTGAGTGACATAGATTCCATTAGTGGAGAAAATGTTAAAGGTCAAGTGGGAGTGAAAATAAGTAACATTGATGATCACTGAGCTTGATGAAATAGCTTGAGTTAGGTTGAAAAGTTGTGCTAGCTGATGTTGGGGCATCTTTGTTTTTGGAACTTGGGATTTCAAATTTGATTGAGGTGCTTTGTTAAACCAAAGAGATATGTTTTTAACAATTTCATGCTGATCATGGACTATTTTGTTAAGTCTTTCTTTTTACAATTTTGCTGAGGGCATGATGTAATGTTGCTTAGATTAAATTTGACTATCTTATGAGGGCTTATGTGTCGTTTGTTTGTTTGTTTTTATCCTTTGTTTTTGTCTTTGTTGCTCGGGGACAGACAACATCTTAAGTTTGGGGGGTGATAACTCCTTTTAGGAGTTATTATTTTAGTGTTTTATAGGTATCTTTTATGTTCTTTTTAGTGTTTCTAACTCGTTTTAGGTTATTTTGTGTTCTATTTATCATTGTGTACATTGTGTGTCTTGTATAGTTGTGTTTTGCTGTTTTTAGTTGTTTTGCAAGGAAAATGAGTGATATTAACCAGGTTTCATGCCAAAGAAGTGAAGAGTAATCTGCTGAATGTTATGCTACAACATAGGAGTACCATTACAGGGAGCAGAGAGACTGCACCAGGGGGGACCACCTGCAGACAGAATCAACATGCTTTTCAGATTCTGTCTCAAAAGTTGGACAGGTGTCAACTGCTTTGAGCCATTAGAGTCAAAGGGCAGGATGGAGTGTGATCGATGCTAAATCTGCATACAAATTATAGCAAAGGGCAAATAAATTTATAAGAACCCGAAGGTTGTCGAACCCACAGGGATAGTGCAATGAAGGGAATCATATACTGAATATAGTTTTTGAAACCTTTGTTTGGGTAATTCAAAAGTAGGGTTTTGGTTTTTCAAAGCAAGAAATAATTTTAAAAGGAAATTCAAATAATAAAGAGCACAGACTCTAGGGAAATCTACCAATCTGATCAACATGCAAGAAATAAATATTCAAACCCAGAAAATATATTTTTGGTGGAAAATCTGTTAATGTGGAATTAATTCCTTGGTCGGGCAATTAAAACCTAAATTACTAATTAGTGATCTATCTCCTCTCGGTCTCAAAATACACCAATTAATCAATTTCAAAAAGATCTTGATTTTCCTACAATTGAAATCTTCGTGGTCAGACAGAATTCAAAAGCATCAAACTCTCACTTCCTATTATCAATTTTCACCTCTCGGTCCTTCAATCAATAACTAACACCTATTTCAATTTTCATCTCTCGATCCTTCAATTGAAAATAGATTTGAAATAAAATCAAAGAGTTTAAACCAAGGGTTTGAATAAATAAATCTAAACAAGCATCACAGATGGAGAAACCCTAGAACCTGTTTAGGGTTCTAGCCTAACATATTGAAAATAGACATTGCGAGGAAAAATAAAGATTGCATAGAAAAATAAAGGTTTGACAAATAAAAGTAAAGAGGAATTCTAACAAAACTTAAAGAAAACAGAAAATAAAGTATGGAATAAAAGATGGGATGAAGGTCAGGAAAAGGGTCTGAATTCTGAACTAATTATGAGTTTATATAGAAGTAGGGTTGAGATATCTTCAAAAGGTATGATTGATTGCTTCCATATTGATGTATATCTTGTTCCCCAAGCAATTCTCGCCCAAAATATATGAAAATTTCGCCAAATCTCGCCATTCATGTCTGTCTCGGCCGAGATGGCTCTTGCCCCGGCCGAGATGGAAAATTCGGCCCGGCCGAGATGGTTTTCGTTTCGGTCGAAACAGAGACGTTTCGCCACTTCCGACCCTTCTGCGCAATCTCACGGTTTTGGCCATAACTTTCGCATCCGAACTCCGATTGATCCGATTCCAGTTGCGTTGGAAAGCTAACTCAAAGATCTTTCAAATGCCATGCTTCATTAGCTCAGATTCCAACGGTGGAAGAATTAGCGACTGTTTCTTTGAATATCTGCTGCTTTCGGTACGGGTTCTCCATTGGATTTAGCCTAAAACCTGTAAAATCTCATCATGGCAAGCATAATACCCTCTAATATACACTCATGCTCAGTTTATTCAAGAAAACATAATAAAATGCATAAAAGAAAGGAAAAACAAAGCGATAAGTGAGTAAAAAAATGAGCTTATCAGAGTGCCATGTGTAGGATGGAGATTCTTTGGAAATAGAGAGAGTGAAGATATTTTGACAACAAAGAGAGAGAGAGAAAAACCATTCAACAATAATTATTCTTCCTCAACAAGCTACGATTTTAGAGAGAGGAAATTTGGGAGCTGCAGCGCAGAGATGGAGGAAGAAGAGGAGCAGTAGCTGGACACATTGCTGCTGGTTTTCTTGCATCTCTAGTTTATGTTTTTAGTTGATAGAATGAAGGATAGTTGGATTATAACCATTATTACTTTTTTTCCTTTTAGTTTAAATATGAACTAACTGTTTTGCACTTGGGTTGTGGATTTTTGATTTGATCTTGAATATGTATCAATGGCTGTTCTTGCTTCAAATCTAGTGTTTGGTTATGATTTTGGTATGTTTGATTCCTTAAACACGATAGTGGAAAGGAATATTTCACCTAGGGAGACCGAAAGGATATCTAGGCTTAGGAAATCATAATTGATCTTGATTCTTGTGTAGACATACAAAGAACTTAAGACTTGTAAGAACCCATGTTTTGATAATTGCATTTGAAGATTAGTTCTGTCATAGATATATGAAGATTGATAAGAAAATACAGATCTAGTAGTGTGTAAACATGCTAGTCATATAAGAGAGAGGTTACAGACCCAGAGTTGATGTCTGAACTATGCTGCAGCATATAGGACAGTGAAAGATTGAAAATCTATAACTCACGTGTGTTTTCCTTTGTTTGCTCATTTTAGTGGTCATTTGTGATTAGTTTATGATCAGAATGATTGTTAATCTTGTTCATTTCAGTTTGCTTTCACTTTAGTTTAATGCACATTTAAATTTGAGTACCAAACCTATTTTGCAAGCAATATTGTGTGCACGACTTGATTAAACACTCTCTAGGGTTCGATATCTGGTCTCCTAGACTATATTACTTGTCGATTGTGTATACTTACACATAGTTCTGTAGTTACCCTACTGTAACAACAACAAGTTTTTGGCACCGCTGCCGGGGAGTGTTGATTTTTGAGTCTGAATGCTATTATATTGCTTGATTACTGCTTTTATTTTGTTTTTAGTATTTTTTTTACTTGTTTGATTAACAAGGTGCTGTAGTGTTTTAATCTTCAGGTCTGAAAAGTTTTTGAACAAAGAAAAAACAAAAGATGACTAATCAAGAGTGTGTTGCTGGAAATAGTGGAATAAACTTGTGAAATATCTTGGCTATGGCTATGATAAAGGCAAGTGTATTCGTTATTATGCAAACCCGTTGTTCCAAGAGCTGAAACCATGCATTATGTGGCCTGAAATTGAAGCTAACCATTTTGAGTTGAAGCTGGTAATGTTCCAAATGCTGGAGTTCGTAGGCCGAATTAGTGGCCAACCCACCGATAAACCCATCTTTATTTGCGGTCTTTCTTGGAGGTTTGTGACTCTTTCAAGCTGCAAGGTGTGAGTCCAGAGGCACTAAGGCTGAGGCTATTTCCCTTCTCATTGAGGGACAACGCCCGATCATGGTTGAGCTCATTTCCAGCCGATTCCATCACCACTTGGACTGAGTTGACTGAAAATTCTTGATGAAGTATTTCTCAGCTGCAAAGATTGCCATGTTTCGAAATGAGATTATGTCTTTTAGGCAAGAGGATGAATATGTGAGTGAAGCTTGGGAAAGGTTTAAGGAGTTGCTAAGAAGGTGCCCCTACCATGGGATTCCTAATTACATTCAGATTGAGATATTTTACTTTGGGCTAAATTTAAATTAAAGGATGATGTTGGATGCATTAGCAAGGGGAGCCTTACTGTCCAAATCTTATGAAGAAGCATGTCAACTGCTGGACCTGATATCATCCAACAACTATCAATGGGAAGATCCAAGAGCTACTCCAACATTAACTCAAAATGTTCCATGAATTCTAGAAGTGGATGCTCATACTGCACAAATGCCAACAATGGGGTCTGCTGTTACAGCACCATTAGCAGCAATGGGTTCAGCAATTAAGAGTTTTGAGCATAACATTCAACCCCAACCATTGTTTAAGGTGGTATCATATTTTTATTGTGGAGAAACACACAAGTTTGAAGAGTGTCCAACTCATCCAACATCTGCATGTTGTGAAGAAAATCAGAATTATCAGCAAAACCAGGGGAATAATCCATATTCTAACTCATGCAACCCAAGGTGGAGGAACTATACCAATCTTTTATGGTATGAGTCAGAAAATCACAATGCTGCAGCATTTGAGCAACATAAGTCTGGGAGTTCTGGTTTCCAACAACAGAATCAACAAAGAACTAAAGTACCACCTGGGAAGCAGCTGAATTCATTAGAGGATATGCTCAAGGAACTTGTTACAAACAATGCAGCAATGAGTCAGAGTCAGGATGCCCTTATTCAAAGCCAAGCTGATTCACTTAGAAGTTTGGAAGTGCAAGTTGAGAAATTGATAATCGAGCTGAGAAATAAAACTCAAGGCTTACCGCTGTTTGACACTTTCAATCAGAGGCTAGAAAATGAATTTGTCAAAGCATTAACATTGAGGAGTGACAGGAAACTTGAGGAATTTTCCCCTGCATAGGGAAGCTGAAGAAGAAATACAGAAACAGACTACAACTCATATTGTAGCACAGAAGCAGCATATGCCTGCTGAGAGGAAATTTGCAACCCCACCACCACCTTTTCCACAGGGTTAGAAAGAAAAATGATGAACTGAATGAGTACTTTGCAACTGTTGTGTTGGATATTTTTGCTGAAGAAATGCATGAAGAATGGTTCATGGAGTCAGAGAAAATTGGAAATGATTACAATGAGTTTGAGGGGCTGAATGCTGATGAAGAATTTAAAAAACCTGAATCTCTTGACTTGTCATATGGAGAATTTCAGACTTTTCAAACTCAACAACCAGAAATGGTATTGGACTCTTTCCTACCTAATTTGGAGTATGATGATTTGGAGGATGATGACAAATTACCCTTGAAAACTCCAAAACCACCTGATATTTGGTACATGGGCGAAGAGTTTAGCTCTTTGAATTCTTTGGAAGAGATTTTGCTGAGAGAAGGTTGCAATGGCACAACAAGTCAATTATGTGAATGAAGCTGTGGAAGAAGACATGATCAAATGTTTCGACCCTTAAATCAAGAATTTAATTTTTTATAGATGTTTGGTCTACCTTGTCCAATGTGCTACAAAGGAAAGAGAAGTGACACATATGGTTGCATGCAATGAATTGGTTCCCAAGAGGATTTTGACTGAAGGGTATGTCTGTGTTGACTACAAGAAGAGAAAACGAAAGAAGCAATACTTTGGTGGAGGATTCGACAAAGAGAAGGCTCCAGCCTTATTGAATGATGCTTAAGAAGAGACTTACTCTGGGATATCTAAGCACTTCAGATTCTTTGCATGGGAGTAGCATTAGCTGGACTGTGGACGAGGGATTTGATGCTGAATATCAAAGATCAAAACAAATTCATCCTACAGCAGCTAGGCACCATCAAAGCTAAAGAGAAAGGAAATGCAATCACCTCTGCTAGCCCGTGACCCTTTGGTTAATTTGAAACTCATTCCACTCAAAAAAGTTAATTTATATTTTATTTTTATTTGTTAGTTTGTGTTGGTTATGTTTGTTGTTTGCTTGTTGGGTGTAGATGTGTGTTGCTTTTATTTTTGTGTATTAGGTTGTGGTTGCCTAATTGATTTATGATATTTTAGTCGATGTTCATTTTTGTCCCCGATGATGTGTCTGTTCATTTCTTTCTCATCTTTTGGCTTCATGAATAGTTTTTGGTTTAGCATGATTTGTTTTCTTCAGATCTCTAGTTTTAACTTGGTAAATCATGATTGATTTAAGTTCCAAGTCCGTGTGAAAAAAATGGAATTCTTTTCGAAAACTACATCATGCTAGTTCAATGATTTGGCAGGATTTGAGCTTTTTTGACTTGTAAGATGTGTGAAATAGTTACCTCTTACTTGGCTGATAGCATATTTGAGACGAAATTAGGATTTGTGCCACTTGTAGAAATGATTTAGGCCATCTTTCACCTATTTGAGCTTTCTACCATTTTATTTCATTCACAAGTTTCCTTAGCACCTTTCTTTGTGCCCTATGTCGTTTCTTTCATCTCCCCTACATGCTTAGCCAATTATCCATACACTCACCCTTATCCAGGAGTATCTTTAACTCTTCTAAACATTTAGGACAATGTTTGTTCTAAGTTTGGGGGGATACACACACGCCTTTAGACATTGTAGTTGTGGTGTTTTGTGTTTAGTTGGAATAATCAGTGCTGAAGCATTGCAGTGGCATGAGTTGTATGGCTGAAAATATTGAAAAGCTAAAGTTATGTGTTCTGTTCTAAAAAAATGAAAGAATTAAAAAAATAAGAGAGAGAGAAGAGAAAAGAAAAAAAAAATAGTTAAAAAAAAAGAAAAAAATAGTTATGAAAAAAAGAATAAAAGTATAGTTTGCTTTATTTTTATCTTTTGGGAGTATGTGTCTTTCTCCTTTGTTGATGTTGCCATTTAGAATAAGTCCTAAATTAGGATGTTGAATTATGCTCCTGGATGATAGTCACTTTAACCATATTTACCCATCCTTAACCTTAGTCTTGCATTACAAGCCATGAAGTCCTTTTGATCTGTGAGTGACATAGATTCCATTAGTGGAGAAAATGTTACAGGTCAAGTGGGAGTGAAAATAAGTAACATTGATGATCACTGAGCTTGATGAAATAGATTGAGTCAGGTTGAAAAGTTGTGCTAGCTGATGTTGGGGCATCTTTGTTTTTGGAACTTGGGATTTCAAATTTGATTGAGGTGCTTTGTTAAACCGAAGAGATATGTTTTTAACAATTTTATGCTGATCATGGACTATTTTGTTAAGTCTTTATTTTTACAATTTTGCTGAGGGCATGATGTAATGTTGCTTAGGTTAAATTTGACTATCTCATGAGGGCTAATGTGTCGTTTGTTGTGCTAGCTGATGTTGGGGCATCTTTGTTTTTGGAACTTGGGATTTCAAATTTGATTGAGGTGCTTTGTTAAACCGAAGAGATATGTTTTTAACAATTTCATGCTGATCATGAACTATTTTGTTAAGTCTTTATTTTTACAATTTTGCTGAGGGCATGATGTAATGTTGCTTAGGTTAAATTTGACTATCTTATGAGGGCTAATGTGTCGTTTGTTTGTTTGTTTTTATCCTTTGTTTTTGTCTTTGTTGCTTGGGGACAAGCAACATCTTAAGTTTGGGGGGGGGGGGGTGATAACTCCCTTTAGGAGTTATTATTTTAGTGTTTGTTTTTGTGTTGTATTTATCAATGTGTACATTGTGTCTTGTATAGTTGTGTTTTGCTGTTTTTAGTTGTTTTGCAAGAAAAATGAGTGATATTAACCAGGTTTCATGCCAAAGAAGTGAAGAGTAATCTGCTGAATGTTATGCTACAACATAGGAGTACCATTACTGGGAGCAGAGAGACTGCATCAGGGGGGACCACCTGTAGACAGAATCAGCATGCTTTTCAGATTCTGACTCAAAAGTTGGACAGGTGTCAACTGTTGTGAGCCATTAGAATCAAAGGGCAGGATGGAGATGATGGGTTTTGTATACTGAAAGCATTTATTATAATGAGTATACAACAGTTTATTTCTCCTATCTGTTAAACAATCTTACATGTATGTAACAATGGTATCCTCTTGTCTTACCGATAGGGACGATCATACGACGTGTAGTAGATCGCAGAAGATAATATGATCACTTGACCTAGCGAGACATAAACCTAATCACAGCCGAGACAGCGTATGAGGATACGTCTGTCCGGATGGCTGCGACATTCTCGGTATAAGTAGCCTGTCTTGGTTACTTGAAATGCTGGTACGCAGGGGTGGCGTATTGATGGACCGCAGTGAGATGTATTCGTCTGTCTGACATCAGCAAATACAAGATCTTGTTATTGATTGAGTCCAAATCCTAACGAAGGTTCAGGGGTTTGCACAGGTTGACTGTTGCTTTGACTTGCCATGGTGGAGAGCCTGAGTAACGTGCTCGTATATCCGCATCTTGGGTAACAGCAGTTCGTGTAGTACCGCCTGAGACTGGGTTTAGGTAACCATATCCGAGTAATAGGATGGGGACATTCCCTGAGGAGCTCAATAACATTCATCGTGCCAAAGTCCTGCTGGCTGATTAAGTTAAGGCACGAGTGATAAGGATTGAGTGGTACTACTCAGGAATTATAAGATATTAATTAATTGTAGTTAGAGCTTGTCAGAGGCTCCGATTAATTAATGAATGTCCGGTAACCTTAAATATGGGGATTCTCAATTAATGCAGCCCGTTCTCACAACGTGGTAATAAAGGGGTAGGTCAGTATTAATTCTGTGGTGAAAAAGAATTAATATTAATTAATTAATTGTGTCCTGGGTTGTGGACATGAGAATTAATTAATTTATAGGCCCACTTTATTATTTGCATTAGGTCCCAGGACTGGCCCAATTAAATATGCTGAATTGAGCCCAATAGGCCATTAGGGTTAAAACCCTAGGTCTATAAATAGACATCTCTCTCTGGAAACCCTAGCCACCTTGAACACAATTCAAATCAGTGAAACCCTAGAGGCAGAGAGAGAGGGGCGACAGATCTGTGCAAGAGGAGGAGAATTTCGGTTCTGGCCTCGTACAACTACAGATCTGTGGAATCCTCACCAGTTGCAGATTTGAACAACATTGGGATACAACCCTGAAGATCTGATCTGGAGAACATAATTCTTCCTTCTTATTTTTCTTTATTTTTGATTTAATTTAGAAATTAGATTTCTAATTTCTGTTTTCACAGATCAAATCGAATCGCGTGGTTGAATTAAAGTTGGATATTCAAACGCGAAAGATCGGATCAAACTCTATGAAATAACGGCAAATTCTCAATCCACAATTCGAATTAAATTGATAGGAGCATGTTAGGTTTTATTGTGAATTATGATTGTATGTAATATCCATTTATTGATCCGGTTCACTTGGATTTTGTGATTCGGTTCACTGAAAAATCCCTACAATTGGTATCAGAGCCAGGTTTCTGATTTATGGCTCTGTTGCATACAATAAATTCAATTATGCATGTATGAATTTTATTTTGTATTGTGGATGGTTTTTGTTCCTCGTGGCAACCCGTATGATTCAGCCCGCGGTGGTTTATTTTTTCCTATTTTGTGGGGCCACGAGAAATTTTTGTTTGCCTTAATTGTCCTCGTTGATATGTGATTTATTATGTGCGCAATTAAGCATGTGTAGATAATAGGAAAAGCATGATTTACTATTTTTATTATTTACAGTTTTTCCAAGCATGCTTATGTGATTAATTTCTTGTTGGATTATATTTTGGGAATTTTTGGGCTTGTTTAATTACATGCAAAAATTTGGAAATAATAATAACAAACAAATTATGTGTGCGCATATAAGAAACCTTTTAAAAGAAAAATACTAAGCTGATATTTTTTAAACCAATAGACCTCCACAAAGCGGTCCTAGGCTGTAAGTGTATTTCTCGTTCTAGTAAACGTCTACGAGTGTAGCTTGCTAGTTCCTAGAGGTGCATGTGTACGGTTGTTGGGATTTCTAGACAAACAATTTAAATCATGTGAATAGTGGGAGGGTTTTGCGTAAACGTCTACGAGTGTAGCTTGTGTAGATCTCTTTCATAAGTATTCTAGGATTGATTTAAATTATAGATAACAAAAGCTTTAAGGGCTGTGTGGTATGGTTACGTGCCATGCTAAACTGTCTCTTTTGGCCAGAGTTAAATTTGTGGTTAGTGGCTTAGAAGCATCTTAGAATATAATGCAAGAATTGCATCCCTGTTCTTGAGAGATGGTTTGGTCTAAGGTTTTCACTAATTATTAATTTCTAGTGTCAAAAGCTTCCAGACATGGTAGTAAAATTAAATGGATTGGGGCTTAAAACCCGCACTTCTGGTTGAGGGTGACATGGTAAACGTCTACGAGTGTAGCTTGCGGTGGGAACTCTTGGTCAATTAGTGGAAAACATTTGTATTTGATTTATTAAAAGGTTTTCAATGCATTTGTTTTCGAAGTTCTACATGTATGTTCTTATTTAAGATTTTTATTGTTTCAGATATGTCTATGTCTACTGTCGATCATTTACTTGCTCTCAATCCTCTAACTGGTCCAAACTTCCATGAATGGAGATACTGCTTTGAGTATATTCTCCTGACTAAGCAACACATGTTTGTTCTTACTATGATGCCACTTGCCCCACGTTACCATAAAGTCTCTAGACGTGAGAAGAAGTTCTATGACAGATGGGTGGCATCTGAAGATTTTACTTACAAGTTAATCTCAGATAACCTGTCTAGAGAACTGAAGCTCAAGTACATGGGCTATTGTAGCTCTGTTACGATCTGGATGGACTTAGTTGCGAACTATCAACTGTGATCTCGTGAAGACCTTGTCTGTAAGAGAATGGTTGATGGTAGTTCGGTGACACTGCATGTGATGATGATGGATAACACCAAGTTTCGGTTCACACGTAGAGGTGGGCGTATCAGTGATCGTGCTAAGATCGATATAATCCTGAACTCTTTACCGCTTTCATTCTATGACTTTAAGGAGGATGTAGTTAAGAGAAGTGAGTACTCTTTCAAAGAGTTGCTTACTGATCTCATAGCAGGACAGTCTTTCGTACCTTCATGGGATTCTGAATTATCAGATCTTGAGCACAGCTTGGGCACATTGAAAGATGTGGTTCATACTGTGTGCAAGAATATGATTGATCGCAGAACACGTGAGAGGAGGTCAAATGAGATGAAGAGGGTTGGTGTCGCTTCAAGTAAGAACGCATGCGGAAGCAAGGGACAAGGTACGTCATTTGCATTTGTAACGGAAACATGTTTAGCATCGGTTTCTACTCATTTGTGGGTAGTGGATACTGGAGCTACTGATCATGTTTGTTACATTTTGCAGGGGTTCACACCGAGGAGGGTGCTGAAGAATGACGAGGTTACCATCTCAATGGGGAACGCCGCACAAGTGAGTGCAGCTGCCATTGGAGATTTCACCTTGTACTTTGATGATTCTGTTTTAACTTTAAGAGATGTTTTGTACATGCCGGATTTTCGGCGAAACCTCATTTCAGTTTCCAAACTTTATGTTGATGGATATTCAGTTATTTTTTATAGTGGTGTTTCTATCATTGGTAATAATGGTGTTATCTGTCGTTGAATGCTGAATAATTCTCTCTATGTTATTAAATGTAATCATAAGTTTTCCGCAAGTATTGCATGTAATTCATTCGTAATTGATAATCCTATAAAGTGAAAACTTACTTCTTCTGATGAGGATCTTACATATCTCTGGCACTTGAGACTGGGTCACATCAGCTTGAAGAAGATTCAGCGACTTGTAGATGACGGTACATTGGACTTGGTCTGAGCTGTACCTTATCAAGTCTGTGAATCCTGCATCAAGGGAAAGATGTCAACTAGGCCTTTCAAGGCTAGTCAGTCTCGAGCAGAGGACGTGTTGGAATTGATCCATTCTGACTTATGTGGACCGATATCCACGCAGGCTCGTGGAGGGTATGAGTACTTCGTCACTTTCATTGACGATTACTCAAGGTACGGATATGTTTATCTGCTTCGCTACAAGTCTGAATGCTTTGAGAAATTCAAAGAATTCAAGGCTGAGGTAGAAAAGAAGGTTGGGAAAACTATCAAGTCACTGCAATCTGACCACGGTGGCGAATACCTCGGCAACGAGTTCCTGCAATATTTGTCAGATGAAGGAATTACATCCCAGTGGACTGCACCGGGAACTCCCCAGCAAAACGGTGTAGCTGAAAGAAGAAATACGACTCTTCTAGAGATGGTAAGATCAATGATGAGTTATGCAAACTTACCAATTTCGTTTTGGGGCTACGCATTAGAAACAACAGCTTACGTGCTAAATGTGGTGCCTTCTAAATCAGTTCCTAAGACGCCTTTTGAGCTCTTCCTTGGTCGCAAACCGAATTTGTGAAAGTTTAGAGTATGGGGTTGTCCGACACACGTACTGTCAAAGGAACCTGATAAGTTAGAAATCAGGTCAAAAGTAATGTTGTTCATAGGGTATCTCAGGCAAACAAAAGGTGGTTACTCTTACTGTCCTGAGAGTCAGAGAGTCGTTGTTAGCACCAACGCTAGATTCTTGGAGGACGAGTATGTGAGTAATCACAAGTCAAGGAGTGATATCGTTCTTCAAGAAATTGAGAACGAGAATGCGATTCCAAGGGAAGGGGATCGTGTAGATGTGGGTGCACCTGTGAGAGGTTCAGCACCATAGACACGTTCTTCAGTGCAAGGTGCAGAACCACAAGTTACTGCACCTACTACTAACATGGCACCGATGCCTCGTCGTAGTGGGAGTGTTATTTTCCAGCCGGAAAGGTACATGTACGTGGGTGAGTCTTCGGACTTGAGCCCGGAAGATGGACATGAGGACTCTGACCCACTGACTTACGAAGAGGCAGTACAGAACAATGATGTTGCCAAATGGCATGTCGCCATGGATTCCAAAATTGAATCCATAACATAACTACTATGGATGTATACCAGAAAACTGACTTTAGGGTACAAGAGAAAGAAAGGAGCGGATGGAAAAGTCACGGCATTTAAAGCCAGGCTGGTGGCAAAGGGTTATAGTCAGAAAGAGGGCATTGACTATGACGAAACCTTTTCACCTGTAGCCAAGCTCAAATCCATCCGGATACTCCTTGCCATAGCTGCGCATATGGACCTCGAGATTTGGCAGATGGATGTCAAAACCGCTTTTCTAAACGGTTACCTTGAGGAAGGTAGGGACATCTATATGCAGCAACCCGAGGGTTACATATGCAAGGGCAAAAAACATCTTGTCTGGAAGCTTAGGAAGTCCTTGTATGGACTTAAGCAAGCTTCGAGGTCGTGGAACTTACATTTCAACAATGTGATTAAATCCTATGGATTTGCACAGTTAGAAAACAAAAGTTGTGTTTACCGACTTCGTGTCAGTGGGAGCGTGGTTTTCCTTGCACTATACGTTGATGACATACTCATATTTGGAAACTGATGGGTTTTGTATACTGAAAGTATTTAATATAATGAGTATACAACTGTTTATTTCTCCTATCTGTTAACAATCTTACATGTACGAACAATGGTATCCTCTTGTCTCACCGATAGGGATGATCATACGTCGTGTTGTAGATCGCAGAAGACAGTATGATCACTTGACCTAGTGAGACATAAACCTGATCACAACCGAGACAATGTATGAGGATACGTCTGTCCGGATGACTGCGGCATTATCGGAATAAGTAGTCTGTCTTGGTTACTTGACATGCTGGTACGCAGGGGTGGCGTATTGATGGACTGCAGTGAGATGTATTCGTCTGTTTGACATCAGCAAATACAAGATCTCGTTATATTGATCGAGTCCAAACCCTAACGAAGGTTTAGGGGTTTGCACGGGTTGACTGTTGTTTTGACTTGCCATGGTGGAGAGCCTGAGTAACGTGCTCGTATATATGCATCTTGGGTAACAGTAGTTCGTGTAGTACCTCCTTAGACTGGGTTTAGGTAACCATATCCGAGTAATAGGATGGGGACATTCCCTGAGGAGCTCAATAACATTCATTATGCCAAAGTCCTGCAGGCTGATTAAATTCAGGCACGAGTGATAAGGTTTGAGTGGTACTACTCAGGAATAATAAGATATTAATTAATTGTAGTTAGAGCTTGTCAGAGGCTCCAATTAATTAATGAATGTCCGGTAACCTTAAATATGGGGATTCTCAATTAATGCAGCCCGTTCTCATAACGTGGTAATAAAGGGGTAGGTCAGTATTAATTCTGTGGTGAAAAAGAATTAATATTAATTAATTAATTGTGTCCTGGGTTGTGGACATGTGAATTAATTAATTATAGGCCCACTTTATTATTTGCATTAGGTCCCAGGTCTGGCCTAATTTAATATGCTGAAAAAAAAGGCCCAGTAGCCCATTAGGGATAAAACCCTGTGTTTATAAATAGACCACTCTCTCTGGAAACCCTAGCCACTTCATATCATTCTAATCAATTTGAAACCTTAGAGACAGAGAGAGAATTGAGCGGCGCCTGTAGAGGGGAGATGAAAAGTTTTTCTGCTCCGGCCTACAAAACAGATCTGTGAAATCCTCACCAGTAGCAAATCTGAGCAGCATTGAGACACCGCCCTGAAGATCTAATCTGGAGAACAGATTATATCGAATCGCGTGGTTGAATTGAAGTTGGAAGTTCAAACGCAAAAGATCGGTTCAGACACTACGGAATAACGGTAATTCCTCAATCCACAATTCTGAATATTAAATTCATAGGAGCATGCTAGGTTTTATTGTAAATTTAATTGTGCACAATATCCATAAATCGATCCGCTTCAATTGGTTTTTGTTATTTGGTTCACGGGAAAACCCTACAATTGGTATCTGAGCCAGGTTTCTGATTTATGGCTCTTTTGTGCATGATTAAATTCGATATGCATGTATGAGTTTATTTGTTTTGTGGAAGGTTTTTGTTCCTTTTGGCAACCCGTGTAAGTCATCCCGCAGTGGTTTATCCGTGTAGGGCTGAATTAATTTTGTAAAATCACGAGAAAATCCGTGATTAGTGTAGATTTGAAAATTGTATTAGAATAGATTATTCTGTAATTTTTATTTTCAAATTTATAATTGAACGGGTCGAGGACGAAGAACGAAGACGGAGCCACGCGCGTGCAGCTGCAGGCAGTGCAGGGCCGCGCACGACTCGGGCAACGGCGCGCGGCAGTGCACGTCGCGGGCGGTCGAGGGTGCAGGCGCGCGGCCCTGTGCGCGGCGCGATGGCGGGTGGCGGTGCTGGCGGCAGCTTTGTCGTCGTCAGCGGCTGCTGTCCCGTCGTGGTGGCTCGTGTTTTGGTGGTTTGTACAATCCTGTGTAAACCCTAGGGTTTGCATTAGGGTTAGGGCAAATCATCAGATCACAAAGGCCTAAATCCCAAAAGATTTGGTGGATAAAGATTTGGAGGCCCTAGAAGATTTGAGAAGATTTGGATTTATCCAAAATAAATTCAAATTTCAAATTGTAATAATAGATAGGATTTATTTTTCCTATTTTGTGGGGCCACGAGGAATTTTTGTTTGCCTTAATTATCCTCGTATGATATATGTTTTATTTATGTGCGCAATTAAGCATGTGTAGATAATAGGAAAAGCATGTTTTATCACTTTTATTTTTTACAGCTTTCCAAGCATGCTTATGTGATTAATTTCTTTTGTTGGATTATATTTTGCGAATTTTTGGGCTTGTTTAATTACATGCAAAAAATTTGGAAAGTATAATAAACAAAGAAATTATGTGTGCGCATATAAGAAACCTTTTAAAAGAAAAATACTAAGCTAATTTTTTAATTAAAATCAATAGACCTCCACAAAGCGGTCCTAGGCTGTAAGTGTATCTCTCGTTCAAGTAAACGTCTATGAGTGTAGCTTGCTAGTTCCTAGAGGTGCATGTGTACGGTTGTTGAGATTTCTAGACAAATAATTTAAATCATGTGAATTGTGGGAGGGCTTTGCGTAAACGTCTACGAGTGTAGCTTGCGTAGATCTCTTTCACAAGTATTCTAGGATTGATTTAAATTATAGATAACAAAAGCTTTAAGGGCTGTGCGGTACGGTTACGTGCCATGCTAAACTGTCTCTTTTGGCCGGAGTTAAATTTGTGGTTAATGGCTTAGAAGCATCTTTGAATATAATGCAAGAATTGCATCCCTGTTCTTGAGAGATAGTTTGGTCTAAGGTTTTCACTAATTATTAATTTCTAGTGTCAAAAGCTTCCTGACATGGTAGTGAAATTAAATGGATTGGGGCTTAAAACCCGCAGTTCTTGTTGAGGGTGACATCGTAAACGTCTACGAGTGTAGCTTGTGGTGGGAACTCTTGGGCAATTAGTGGAAAACATTTGTATTTGATTTATTAAAAGGTTTTCAATGCATTTGTTTTCGAAGTTCTACATGTATGTTCTTATTTAAGATTCTTTATTGTTTCAGATATGTCTATGTCTAATGTTATCAATATTCTCGCACAAAACACTCTAACTGGTCCGAACTTCCTGGAATGGAAGCGCAATCTCGAGTACCTCTTGATTGCAGAAAAACATATGTTCGTTCTGTAAGTACTTCATCCCGAAGTGCCAACTGTCGAATCCAGTCAAATGGATATAGACTTTTATAACAAGTGGGAGAAATCGAACAATGTAGTCAAGTGCTACATGATGACCACTATGTCGAAAGTCTTGCAGCAGCAGCATCAGCACCATAGGGACGCCTATGACATCATGACGAGTCTGGAGGCGACCTATGGGGAAACTGATAGAGCTGTCAGGTTCAATCTCATGAGAGAAATCGTGAGTAAGAAAATGACTGATGGCACCTCAGTGAGAGAGCACGTAGGTTACCATGACTCACCTCATGGATGAGCTAACTGTGCATGGTGGAGGTATCGACGCTGAGGCTAAGGTCGATATCATACTGAACTCTCTACCCAAGTTCTTTGAGAGTTTTAGGCTGAATGTTGTCATGAACAAGAAGGAGTATACTCTTAACGAGTTACTTAATGACTTGATGGCAGCGGAATCGATCATGAACCCTCATAAAGTTGCCTTGGCCACTTCTGGTAATCTCTCTGCTGTACCGAAAAGTATGAAGCGAAAGAAAGGGATTAAGAAGTGGGCCAAGAAGACATCTGTGAAGGATGGTGGGGCTGGGAAAAAGCCTAAGGTGGCGACTGACAGGGACAGGTGCTTCAGGTGTGGTAAGAAAGGACATTGGAGGAAAGATTGTCAAGCCAACAAAGCTAGACAAGGTATGCCATTTTGCATGTATAACTGCAAGCATGATTAGAGCCTGTTGTTGCTCTTCCATAGCTTTAAGCGCTGACTTGTTGATCATGTTGTTGTACTTTGCAGGGGACCATGCCGACAAGGGTGGTGAGTGATGGCAAGAAGATACCAAACTGGATGATGGCAACGTTTTATGACGGAGCTTCATGGAGTTTTCTTTTCTTTATGTTTTGATGAACTAAGTACATTTAAGAGTATATTTGTGGGCCGTGGTTTATCGGCAGGACAAATTTCATCAACTTTCTATGGATGTTTGTTATTTGTGATTTCAATCATTGGCGATAACAATGTCATTCATCATGCAATGTTGATTTATACTCTTTATGTTACTACGATAAAATATGTCCTTTATATTGCATGTAATTCATCCGTGATTGATAATCCTAGAAAGAGAAAACTTACTTCTTCTGATGAGGATCTTACATATCTCTGGCACTTGAGACTGGGTCACATCAGCTTGAAGCGGATTCAGAGACTTGCAGATGACGGTACATTGGACTTAGTATGGGCTGTACCTTATCAAGTCTGTGAATCCTGCATCGAGGGCAAGATGTCAACTTGGCCTTTCAAGTCTAGTCAGTCTCGAGAAGAGAAAGTGTTGGAATTGATCCATTCTGACTTATGTGGACCAATGTCCACGCAGGCTCGTGGAGGGTACGAGTACTTCATCACTTTCATTGACGATTACTCAAGGTACGAATACGTTTACCTGCTTCGCTACAAGTCTGAATGCTTTGAGAAATTCAAAGAGTTCAAGGCTGAGGTAGAAAAAAAGGTCGGGAAAATTATCAAGTTACTGCGATCTGACCGCGGTGGCAAATACCTCGGTAACGAGTTCCTGCAGTATTTGTCAGAAAATGGGATTACATCCCAGTGGACTGCACCGGGTACTCCCCAGCAAAATGGTGTAGCTGAAAGAAGAAATAGGACTCTTCTAGAGATGGTAAGATCAATGATGAGTTATGCAAACTTACCAATTTCATTTTGGGGCTACGCATTGGAGACAGCAGCTTACGTGCTAAATGTGGTGCCTTCTAAATCAATTCCTAAGATGCCTTTTGAGCTCTTCCTTGGTCGCAAACCGAGTTTGTGCAAGTTTAGAGTATGGGGCTATCCGACACACGTACTGTCGAAGGAACCTGATAAGTTAGAAAGCAGGTCAAAAGTAATGTTGTTCATAGGGTATCCCAGGCAAACGAAAGGTGGTTACTTTTACTATCCTGAGAGTCAGAAAGTCGTTGTTAGCACCAATGATAGATTCTTGGAGGACGAGTATGTGAGTAATCACAAGTCAAGGAGTGATATCGTTCATCAAGAAATTGAAAACGAGAATGCAATTCCAAGGGAAGGGGAATGTGTAGATGTGGGTGCACCTGTGAGAGGTTCAGCACCACAGACACGTTCTTCAGTGCAAAGTGCAGAACCACAAGTTACTACACCTACTACTAACACGGCACCGATGCCTCGTCGTAGTGGGAGAGTTATTTTCCAGCCGAAAAGGTACATATTCGTGGGTGAGTCTTCGGACATGAGCCCGAAAGACGGACATGAGGACTCTGACCCACTGACTTACGAAGAGGCAGTGCAGGACAAGGATGTTGCCAAATGGCGTGTCACCATGGATTCTGAAATTGAATCCATAACTGCTATGGATGTATACCAGAAAACTGATTTGCCGGATGGCTTTAGGGCCATAGGCTGCAAATGGGTATACAAGAAAAAGAATAGGGCGGATGGAAAGATCACGGCTTTTAAAGCCAGGCTGGTGGCAAAGGGTTATAGTCAGAAAGAGGGCATTGACTATGACGAAACCTTTTCACCCGTAGCTATGCTCAAATCTATCCGGATACTCCTTGCCATAGCTGCGCATATAGACCTCGAGATCTGGCAGATGGATGTCAAAACCGCTTTTCTAAACGGTTACCTTGAAGAAGGTAGGGACATCTATATGCAGCAACTCGAGGGTTACATACGCAAGGGCGAAGAACATCTTGTCTGGAAGGTTAGGAAGTCCTTGTATGGACTTAAGCAAGCTTCAAGGTCGTGGAACTTATGTTTCAATGATGTGATTAAATCCTATGGATTTGCACAGTTGGAAAACGAAAGTTGTGTTTACTGACTTTGTGTCAGTGGGAGCGTGGTTTTCCTTGCACTTTATGTTGATGACATACTCCTATTTGGAAACAACGAGGGAGTGATGTCGGAAATCAAGACTTGGTTATCCGAACAGTTCCAAATGAAGGATCTGGGAGAAGCTAGCTACATTCTTGGGATTAAGGTCTTACGAGATCGTAAGAGAAGAATGTTGAGCTTATCCCAGGAATCCTATGTGGACACTGTGATAGCCCAGTTCAGAATGCAACTCGCCAAGAAAGGCTTGCTACCTTTCAGACATGGCGTTCTTCTTTCTAGTGGGCAGTGTCCTCAGACACAATGGGAGAAAGATGAGATGAGTCTTGTACCATACGCTTCGGCGGTGGGTAGCCTCATGTATGCGATGCTGTGTACCAGGCCAGATATCTGTTATGCCGTTGGCATGGTAGCAAGATATATGTCTAACCCTGGACAGGCGCACTGGACTGCTGTAAAGCACATCCTCAAGTACTTGAAAAGAACTAGGAATTTCTGTCTAGTTTATAAAAGTGAGGATTTGTGCCCTGTGGGTTATACAGACTCGGATTTCCAAGGGGACCAGGATGAGAAGAAATCCACCTCAGGATATGTGTTTATCCTAGGAGGTGGAGCTGTATCTTGGAGGAGCTCAAAGCAGAAATGCATTGCTGACTCCACCATGGAGGCAGAATATGTCGCCACCTCCGACGCAACGAAAGAGGGGGTATGGCTCAGGAACTACCTTTTAGAGTTGGGCGTGATTCTGAGTTTACCGAGGAGCATCACAATTTATTGTGATAACTCTGGTGCAGTGGCAAACTCAAAGGAACCGCGGTCTCACAGGGCAAGCAAACACATAGAGAGAAAGTACCATATCATACGAGAAATCGTATCGAGAGGTGATGTGCTGATCAAGAAGATTGACACTAAGGACAACCTTGCTGTTCCATTTACAAAGAGCATGCCGCAGAAAGTTTAGGAAAGACATATTCGTGAGTTGGGTCTGAGGTGGATGCCGACCACTGACAGTGGTTAAAGAGATAGCAGGCTAGATAGACAGACTGTATACTCTGTAATAGCTTAGTTATGCTTTGAGTATAAGTGGGAGATTGATGGGTTTTGTATACTGAAAACATTTATTATAATGAGTATACAACGGTTTATTTCTCCTATCTGTTAACAATCTTACATGTATGAACAATGGTATCCTCTTGTCTCACCGATAGGGATGATCATACGGCGTGTTGTAGATCGCAGAATACAGTATGATCACTTGACCTAGTGAGACATAAACCTGATCACAGTCGAGACAGCGTATGAGGATATGTCTGTCCGGATGGCTGGGACATTCTCGGTATAAGTAGCCTGTCTTGGTTACTTGACATGCTGGTACGCAGGGGTGGCGTATTGATGGACCGCAGTGAGATGTATTCATCTGTCTGACATCAGCAAATACAAAATTTTGTTATTGATTGAGTCCAAACCCTAATGAAGGTTCAGAGGTTTGCACGGGTTGACTGTTGCTTTGACTTTCCATGGTGGAGAGCCTGAGTAACGTGCTCGTATATCCGCATCTTGGGTAACAACAGTTCGTGTAGTATCGCCTGAGACTGGGTTTAGGTAACCATATCCGAGTAATAGGATGTGGACATTCCCTGAGGGGCTCAATAACATTCATCGTGCCAAAGTCCTGCAGGTTGATTAAGTTCAGACACGAGTGATAAAGATTGAGTGGTACAACTTAGGAATTATAAGATATTAATTAATTGTAGTTAAAGCTTGTTAGAGGCTCCGATTAATTAATTAATGTCCGGTAACCTTAAATATGGGGATTCTCAATTAATGCAGCTCGCTCTCACAACGTGGTAATAAAGGGGTAGGTCAGTATTAATTTTATGGTGAAAAAGAATTAATATTAATTAATTAATTGTATCCTGGGTTGTGGACATGGGAATTAATTAATTTATCGGCCCACTTTATTATTTGCATTAGGTCCCACGACTGGCCCAATTAAATATGCTTAATTGAGCCCAACAGCCCATTAGGGTTAAAACCCTAGCCACCTTGAACATAATTCAAATCAGTGAAACCCTAGAGGCAGAGAGAGAGGGGCGACGCCTCTGTGCAAGAGGAGGATAATTTTGGTTCTGGCCTTGTACAACTACAGATCTGTGGAATCTTCACCAGTAACAGATTTGAACAACATTGGGATACAACCCTGAAGATCTGATCTGGAGAACATAATTCTTCATTCTTATTTTTCTTTATTTTCGATTTAATTTAGAAATTAGATTTCTAATTTCCGTTTCTGCAGATTAAATCGAATCGCGTGGTTGAATTAATGTTGGATATTCAAACGCGAAAGATCGGATCAGACTCTACGGAATAATGGCAAATTCTCAATCCACAGTTCGAATTAAATTCATAGGAGCATGTTAGGTTTTATTGTGAATTATGATTGTATGCAATATCCGTAAATCGATCCGGTTCACTTGGATTTTGTGATTCGGTTCACTGAAAAATCCCTACAGGAGAGCCATGTGTAGGATGAAGATTCATTGGAAGTAAAGAGAGTTAAGATATTTTTGACAGCAAAGAGAGAGAGAAAAACCATTAAACAATAATTATTCTTCCTCAACAAGCTACGATTTTAGAGAGTAGAAATCTAGGACCTGCAGCGCAGAGATGGAGAAAGAAGAAGAGTGGACACATTGTTGTTGGTTTTCTCGCATCTCTAGTTTATATTTTTAGTTGATAGAATGAAGAATAGTTGGATTATAGCCATTATTCCTTATTTTCTTTTTAGTTTAAATATGAACTAAATATTTTGCACTTGGGTTGTGGATTTTTGATTTGATCTTGAATATGTGTTAATGGCTCTGGTGTTTGGTTATGATTTTGGTATGTTTGATTCCTTAAACACGATAGTGGAAAGGAATATTTCACCTAGGGAGACGGAAAGGAGATCTAGGCTTAGGAAATCATAATCGATCTTGATTCTTATGTAGACATACAAAGAACTTAAGACTTGTAAGAACCCCTGTTTTGATAATTGCATTTGAAGATTAATTCTTTCATAGATATATGAAGATTGATAAGAAAATACAGATCTAGTAGTGTGTAAACATGCTAGGCATTTAAGAGAGAGGTTACAAGACCCAAAGTTGATGTCTGAACTATGCTGCAGCAAATAGGACAGTGAAAGATTGAAAATCTATAACTCAAGTGTGTTTCTGTTCCTTTGTTTGCTTGTGTTAGTGGTCATTTGTGATTAGTTTATGATCAGAATGATTGTTAATCTTGTTCATTTTAGTTTGCTTTCACTTTAGTTTATTGCACATTTAAATTTGAGTACCAAACCTATTTTGCAAGCAATATTATGTGCACGACTTGATTAAACACTCTCTAGGGTTCGATATCTGGTCTCCTAGATTATATTACTTGTCGATTGCGTATACTTGCGCATAGTTCTGTAGTTATTGATAAGCTCATATTTTGCCTCACTTATCACTTTGTTTTCTTATTGTTTTCTTGCATTTACTTGAGTTTTTAGTTAATGATCGAGCATGAACTGTTTATAGGGGGTATTTTGCTTGTCATGGTAAGATTTTGCAGGTTTTAGGCTAAAATCAATGAAAACCTGTACCGAAAGCAGTTGATGTCCAAAGGAACAGTCTCTAATTCTTCCACACATGGAATCTGACCTAATGGAGCATGGAAATAGAAATATCTTGAGTTAGCTTTCCAACACAACTGGAATCAGGTCAATCGGAGTTCGGGAGCACAAGTTATGGCCAAAACCGTGAGACTGCGCAGAAGGAGTCGAATGCAGGAATTTCGGGCAACACAGAAGCCTCTGTGTTGATCGACAGGGCCCTTGTCGATCGAGACAGAGGACAAATTCCGAAGGATTTTGATCTACAGCCGTGTCGATCGACATGCAGCCCGTCGATCGACACGCGCAATGAAAAGGCTTATTTTTGCCCAACTTGGAGATTTTTCCTTCCCAAGCCATTACCTTTTGAAGATTTAATTTCTCCCCCTATAAATAGGACCTTATTAGCTCGAAAATGAGGTCTTTAATTTCAGATATTATTTTCATCATTAAACTCTTCAATTTTCCAATACTCTTTTTTTTATTGTTGCATTTGGATTCAAGACATTCAAGTACTTCAAGGTTCCTATTTCTTTAATGATTCAAGTAAGTTTATTTATTTTTATTTCAATGTTTATTTCAATTATGTTAGGCTAAAAACCCTAACAGGTTCTAGGGTTTCACCATCCTTTTCAGTATGTGTTAATTCAATAAATCTAACCCTCAATTAATTGGTTCAAATTCTATGGTTTTGATCTTAAAATCTATATTCAATTGAAGGATCGAGAGATTAAAATTGGATTAGGTTTATAGTTGTTAATTTGAGACCGAGAGGAGATAATTAATAACAGGAAAATAGAATTTTGATACAATTGTTTTCTGTCTCAAAAGGAAGTTTCAGTTGTAGGGTTTTTAATCTGTATTTTTATCGAGATTGGCTAGTTTGTGTTATTGAGACTCAAAAGGTAAAATTTAATTTCTAGTAATCTAGGTTTTAATTGCCTAATCAAGGAATTAATTCCAATTTAACAGATTTCCCACATTAATAATTATTTTGGGTTTGGATGGATTGTTTATGCATGTTGAATTGGATTGATTGATTTCCTTGGAATCTGTACTTTTTATTATTAAATTTTATTCCAAAAGTTATTTCTGTTTTGAAAAACAAAACCCTCTTCTGAAAATTGGTTCTCTCAAACAAAGAATATAAAAACTATATCCAGTACATGAGATGATTTCGTTGCACTATCCCTGTGGGTTCGACCACCTTAGGGTGTAATTACAAATTTATTTGCTCACTGTTTCTACAGCTAATCAGTTACCCTGCTGCAACAACAATCAATATTAATTATGTGATGAAAAAGAGTTACTCCCTCTGTCCCGTTGAAGTAGTCTCATTTCTCATTTTTATATGTCCCATAAAATAGTCCCACTTTCCTAAAATGACAAATTTTTTCACATTCACCAATAAAATATTAATTCCACTACACTCACAACCCTTAATCTCCGTGCCGAAAAGAAATGGGACTACTCTAATGGGACGGAGGGAGTAATATTTATTAATTAATTGTGTCCTGAGTTGTGGACATGTGAATTAATTAATTCATAGGTCCACTTTATTATTTGCATTAGGTCTCAGGTCTGGCCCAATTAAATATGCTTAAAGGAGCCCAGTAGCCCATCAGAGTTTCAACACTAGATCTATAAATAGATGGCTCTCTCTCTCAAATGATATCTTAGTTGAAAAATACAGAAACCCTAGATTAGAGAGTGAGGTGGGCGGCGCCTGTTGTGTTTGGGAGAAGAAGAAATTAGACTCTATTCTGCACAATCACGGTCCTGTGGAATCCTCACCAATAGCAGGATTGAACAACATTGGGATACAGATCTGAAGATCTAATCTGTAGAACAACCTTTTCTTCACTTTTATATTCATTTAATTAAATCTTAAAATTAGATTTGGTTCTAATTTCTTATTCCGCAGATTTAATGAAGTTCGCGTGGTGGAATCGGGGGATTGGATTTCAAACGCAAAAGATCGAATCAAACCCTACGGAGTAAAGGTAAATTCAAAATCCACTGCATTAAATTCATAGGAGCATGCTTATAGTTTTATCGATGTTAATTGTTTGCAATATCCATGAATGATCCGGGCTTATTTTGATTTGGCGATTCATTTCGATTCGTAATAAATCCCTACAATTGGTATTAGAGTCAGGTTTCGGTTTCATGGCTCATTTGGATAAGCAATTATTTGATTTATACATGATTGAATTTTTTTATTGTTGTGGATGTTTTTGGTTTTTATTCCTCGTGGCAACCCGTTTGATTTAAACCGCGGTGGTTCATCTGTATTTGGATTAAATCATTTTTGTAAAATCATGAGAAAATCCATGATTAGATTTGATAGGAAAAATTATAAGAAATTAGGTCTATTTGTATTTTTGCAAATCTGTAATTTTTACGGGACAAAGAACGAGGCAGAAATTGGCGAGGCGACGGCGGTAGCAGGCAGCCGCGCGCGACGTGCGGCTGCAGAGTAGCACAGCAGCGGTGCATGGTGGCGGAAGGTGGTCGTGCACGACGTGCAGCTGCGGGAAGTGACGCAGCAGTGGCACAGCCGCGCGGGCAAGCGACCTGCTGCGGTTGACGCGTGAATGTGCGCACGACGCATGGTGACCGAAGGTGGCGACTGTGGCTATCAGCCGGCGGCTACTGCTGCTAGGATGGTGGTTCATGATTTGATGGCTGGTGCAATCTGTTGTAAAACTTAGGGTTTGCAGTTAGGTTGTGAGAACAATATTTAAATCACAAACCCTAGATCCAAAAGATTTGGCGGTTGAGAAAATCAAGGCCCTTAAAGATTTGTGAAGATTTGAAGATCTGTATTCAAATTTCAAATTCTGTAATGGATAAGATTTTTATTTTTCCATTTTTGGAGCCACAAGGAATTTTTGTTTATCTTAATTGCCTTCGTATAATGTGTGATTTATTATTTGCGCAATAAACATGTATAGATAATAGGAAAACATGTTTTAATGTTTTATTTACAACTTTTAAATAACATGCTTATGTGATTAATTTCTTGTTGGATTATATTTTGAATTTTTGGACATGTTTAATTCTATGCAAAATTTTGTTAGTAAAATATAATGACATGAAATTATTTATGTGCGCATTTAAAACCTTTTGAGTCAACAGACCTCCACAAAGTGGTCATAGGCTGTAAGTGTGCCTCTCGTCTTAGTAAACGTCTACGAGTGTAACTTGTTAATTCCAGGAGGTGCATGGGCTACAGTTGTTAGGATTTCTAGACAAACAATTTGAATTAAGTGAATAGTGGGAGGGTTTTGCGTAAACATTTATGAGTGTAGCTTGCGTAATTCTTTTCTCATAAGTATTATAGGATTGATTTAAATTATAGATAAACAAAGGCTTTAAGGGTCATGCGATATGGTTTCGCACCATGCTAATTGTTTTGAAATTAATAGATTGGGGCTTAAAACCCGCAGTCTAGTTGAGGGTGACATCGTAAACGTCTACGAGTGTAGCTTGCGGTGGGAACTCTTGGGCTATTAGTGGAAAACATTTGTATTTGATTTATCAAGAGGTTTCCAATGCATTTGTTTTCGAATGTTCTGGATGTTTGTTCTTATTTAGATTCTTTATTTATTTCAGATATGTCTATGTCTATTGTTGATCTAATTTTTGCTCTCAATCCCTCAACTGGTTCGAACTTTCTTGAGTGGAGATACTGCATTGAGTATATTCTCCTATCTAAGCAACACACATTTGTTCTCACTATGAAACCACTTACCCAACATTACCATAATGCTTCTAGACGTGAGAAAGAATTCTATGACAGATGGGTGACATCTGAAGATTTTACTTACAAGTTGATCTCTGTCTAGAGAATTGAAGCTCAAGTACATGGGCTATTGTAGCTCAGTTGCGATCTGGAAGGACTTGGTGGCTACGTATGAAGAAGTGGAATGAATTGTCAGCTGTGATCTCGTGAAAGATCTTGTTTGCAAGAGAATGGCTGATGGTAGTTCGGTGACATTACATGTGATGATGATGGATAATACCATGAATCAGCTCACACGTAGAGGTGGATGTATCAGCGATCGGGCCAAGATTGATATAATCCTAAACTCATTACCGCTTTAATTCTTTGACTTTAAGAAGGATGTAGCTAATAATAGCGAGTATAGTTTCAATGAGTTGCTTACTGATCTCTTAGCAAATAGTCTTTCATACCTTCATGGGATTCTGAGTTATTAGATTTTGTACATAGTCTGAATACATTGAAAGATGTGATAAATAATGGATACAAAAATCAGATTGATCAAAGAAGACGTGAAAGAAGGCCAAAGGAAATGAAGAGGGTTTGTGTCACTTCAAGCAAGAACGCATGTGGAAGTAAAGGACAAGGTACGTCATTTGCATTTGTAACGAAAATATGTTTAGCATTTGTTTCTACTCATTCGTGGGTAGTGGATGCAGGAGCTATTGATCATGTTTGTTACACTTTGCAGGGGTTACACCGAGGAAGGTGCTGAAGAATGACGACGTTACCATCTCAATGGGGTGCAACAACCATTAGAGATTTCACCTTGTACTTTGATGATTCTAGTTTGACTTTGAGAGATGTTTTATATGTGCTGGATTTTTGCCGGAACCTTATTTCAGTTTCCAAACTTTTTGTTTATGTATATTCAGTTATTTTTTATAGTGGTGTTTCTATCATTGGTAATAATGTTGTTATCTGTCGTGGAATGCCGAATAATTCTCTCTATATCATTAACTTTCGTCACAAGTCTTTTGCAAATGTTGCATGTAATTCATCTGATATTGATAATCCAAGAAAGAGAAAGTTTACTTCTTCTGATGAGGATCTTACATATCTCTGGCACTTAAGATTGGGTCACATCAACTTGAAGCGAATTCAGTGACTTGTTAATGACGGTACATTGGACTTAGTCCGGCTTGTACCTTATCAAGTATATGAATCCTACATCAAGGGAAAGATGTCCACTAAGCCTTTTAAGGCTAGTCAGTCTCGAGCAGAGGATGTGTTGGAATTGATCCATTCTAACGTATGTGGGCCCATGTACAAACAGGCTCGTGGAGAGTATGAGTACTTCGTCACTTTCATTGTCGACTACTCGAGATACGGATATGCGTACATGCTTCACTACAAGTTTGAATGCTTTGATAAATTCAAAGAGTTCAAGGCTGAGGTAGAAAACAAGGTCGGGAAAACTATCAAGTCATTGCGATCTGACCGCGGTGGCAAATACCTCAGGAACGAGTTCCTGCAATATTTGTCAGATCATGGGATTATGTCCCAATGGACTGCACCGGGTACTCCCCAGAAAAATGGTGTAGCTGAAAGAAGAAATAGAACTCTTTTGGAAATGGTGAGATCAATGATGAGCTATGCAAGCTTACCCATTTCATTTTGGGGATACACATTGGAAACAATGGCTTACATCTTAAACCTAGTGCCTTCCAAAACGGTTCCTAAGACACCCTGTGAACTCTTCCTTGGACACAAACTCAGTTTGTGCAAGTTTAGAGTGTGGGGTTGTCCAGCACACGTGCTGACAAAGGAACATGATAAGTTCGAAAGAAGGTCCAAGGAAATGTTTTTTATTAGGGCATCCTAGACAAACGAAAGGTGGCTATTTTTACTGTGCTGAGAGTCATAGATTCGTTGTTAGCACCAATGCTAGATTCTTAGAGGACGAGTATGTGAGAAACCACAAGACAAGGAGTGATATAGTACTTGAAGAAATTGAAGATGAGAATGCAATTACAAGGGAAGAGGAACGTGCGAATGTGAGTGCACCTGAGAGAGGTGCAGCACCACCAACGCGTTCTTCAGTGCAAGGTGTAGAACCATAAGTTACTGCACCAACTGCTGACACGGCACCAATGCCTCGTTGCAGTGAATGACAAGGATTTTGAAAAATGGCGCATAGCCATGGATTCTAAGATAGAATCTATAACGGTTATGGATGTATACCAGAAAGCTGAGCTGCCTGATGGCTTTAGGGCCATAGGGTGCAAGTGGGTATACAAGAGAAAGAATGGAGCGGATGGAGAGATTACGACTTACAAAGCCAGGCTCGTGGCAAAGGGTTATAGTCAGAAAGAGGGCATAAACTATGATGAAACCTTTTCACTCGTAGCCATGCTCAAATCCATCCGGATACTCTTTGCCATAGCAGCGCATTTGGACCTCGAGATTTGGTAGAAGGATATCAAAACCGCTTTTCTAAACGGTTACCTTGAAGAAGTAGGGACATCGATATGCATCAACTTGTGGGTTATATGCGCATAGGCGAAAAACATCTTGTCTGAAAGCTTAAGAAGTCCTTGTATGGACTTAAGCAAGCATAAAGATCGTGGAAGTTACATTTCAACGATGTGATTAGATCTTATGGATTTTCACAATTAGATAACAAAAATTGTGTATACCGACTTTGTGTTAGTGGGAGCGTGGTTTTCCTTGCACTATACGTGGATGACATACTCCTATTTAGAAAAAACGAGGGAGTGATATCGGAGATTAAGAGTTGGTTATCCAAATAGTTCCAAATGAAAGATTTGGGAGAAGCTGATTAAATCTTTGGGATTAAAGTCTTACGGGATCATAAGAAAATGATAATAAGCTTATCTCACGCATCCTATGTGGACACTGTGTTAGCCCGGTTCAGCATGCAACTCACCAAGAAAGGTTTGCTACCTTTCAGACATGGCGTACATCTTTCTAAAGGACAGTGTCTTGAGACATAGAAGGATAAAGATGAGATGAGTCTTGTACCATACGCATCTGCGGTGGGTAGTCTCATGTATGCTATGCTGTGTACCAGACCGGATATCTATTATGCCGTTGGCACAGTAGCAACATATCAATCTAACCTTGGACATGCGCATTGGACTGCGGTGAAGCACATCCTCAAATATTTGAAGAGAACTAGGAATTATTGTCTAGTTTATCAAAGTGAGGATTTGGGTCCTGTGGGTTACATAGATTCGGATTTCCAAGGGGACCAAGATGAGAAGAAATCGACCTCAGGTTATGTGTTTACCTTGGGAGGTTGAGCTGTATTTTGGAGGAGCGCAAAGCAGAAATGCATTGCTGACTCCACTATGGAGGAGAGCGTGAGTAAACCCGCATCTTGGGTAGCAGCAATTTGTGTAGAACGCTCTCGGACTGGAGTTAGGTTACCATATCCAAGTAATATGATGGGGACATTCCCAGAGGAGCTCAATAATGTTCATCGTGCTAAAGTCCTGCAGGCTGATTAAGTTCAAGCACGAGTGATAAGGTTTAAGTGGTACTGCTCAGGAAAATAAGAGATTAATTAATTGTGGAAGCTTATCAGAAGCTCCAATTAATTAATGAATGTCCAGTAACCTTAAATATGGGGATTCTCAAGTAAATGTAGTTCGTTCTCATAACATGGTAATAAAGAGGTAGGTCAATATTAATTATGTGGTGAAAAATAATTAATATTAATTAATTAATTGTGTCATGGGTTGTGGACATGGGAATTAAATAATTCATAGGCCCACTTTATTATTTGTATTAGGGTTCCAGGTCTGGCCCAATTAAATGTGCTGAAAGGAGCCTAGTAGCCCATTAGGGTTTCAACCCTAGATCTATAATTAGACGACTCTATCTCTCAAATGATATCTCAGTTGAAAAATACAGAAGCCCTCTGTCCTGCACTATCACAGTCCTGTGGAATCCTCACCTATAGCAGGATTGAACAACATTGAGATACATATCTGAATATATAATTTGGAGAACAACATTTTCTTCTCTTTTCTATTTCATTTAATTAAATATTGAAATTATATTTGGTTCTAATTTCTTATTCCGCAGATTTAATGAAGTTCGTGTGGTGGAATCGGGGGATTGGATTTCAAACGCAAAAGATCGGATTAGACCCTTTGGAGTTAAGGTAAATTCAAAATCCACTGCATTAAATTCATAGGAGCATGCTTAGGGTTTTATCGATGTTAATTGTTTACAATATCCATGAACGATCGGGGCTTATTTTGATTTGGCGATTCAATTCGGTTCGTAATAAATCCCTACAATTTGTATTAGAGTAAGGTTTCGGTTTAATGGCTCACTTGGATAAGCAATTATTTGATATAAGCATTAATGGATTTTTTAATATTTTGGATACCTCATGGCAACCCGTTTGATTTAATCTGCGGTGGTTTATCTGTGTTTTGATTAAATCATTTTTGTAAAATCATGAGAGAATCCGTGATTAGATTTGATAGGAAAAATTGTAATAGATTTGGTCTATTTATAATTTTTCAAATCTGTAATTTCTACGGGACGAAGAATGAGGCGGAAATCGGCGAGGCGATGGCAGGCAGCCGCGCGTGACGTGCAGCCGTGGACTAGCAGCAGAGGCGCACGGCGGCGGCAGGTGGCCGCGTGAGATGTGCGGCTGCGAGATTCGGTGCAACGGCGGTGCAGCCGCACGGGCAGGCGGTCTGCGATGGTTGACGCGTGAGCGTGCGCACGACGCGTGGCCCTCCAGCGGTGGCGATGGCTGTCAGCTGGCGGCTGCTGTAGCTATAGTGGTGGTTCGTGATTTGACGGCTGGTGCAATCTATTGTAAATCCTAGGGTTTGGAGTTGGGTTGTGGGACCAATTTTTAAATCACAAACCCTAGATCCAAAAAGATTTGGTGGTTGAGAAAATCAAGGCCTTTGAAGATTTGTATTCAAATTTCAAGTTCTCTAATAGATAGGATTTATATTTTCCAATTTTTGGGGCCACGAAGAATTTTTGTTTATCTTAATTGTCATCGTATGATGTGTGATTTATTATTTGCGCAATAAGCATGTGTAGATAATAGAAAAATATGTTTTAGTGCTTTATTATTTACCACTTTTAAATAGCATGCTTATGTGATTAATTTCTTGTTGGATTATATTTTGAATTTTTGGACATGTTTAATTACATGAAAAAATTTGGTAAAATATAATGACATGAAAATATTTATGTGCACGTTTAAAAACCTTTTGAGTCAAAAATACTAAGCAGATTTTTTAATTAAAATCAACGAAACCTCCACAAAGTGGTCGTAAGCTGTAAGTGTGCCTCTCGTCTTAGTAAACGTCTACGAGTGTAGCTTGCTACATCCCAGAGGTGCATGGGCTTCAATTGTTAGGATTTCTAGACAAAAAATTTGAATCAAGTGAATAGTGAGAGGGTTTTGCGTAAACATTTACGAGTGTAGCTTGCATAATTATTTTCTCATAAGTATTAGATTTATTTAAATTATAGATAACAAAGGCTTTAAGGGTCATGCAGTATGGTTTCACACCATGCTAACTGTTCACTTTTGTCTAGAGTTTAATTTATGGTTAATTGCTTAGAAGCATCTGAGGACATAATGCAGTTGTTGCTTTCCTGTTCTTGAGAGATGTCTTGGTCTATGTTTTTACACTAATTATTAGTTTCATGTGTCTAAGGATTCCTGACATGGTATGAAATTAAAGGATTGGGGCTTAAAACCCGCAGTCTGGTAGAGGGTGATATCGTAAACGTCTACGAGTGTAGCTTGAGGTGGGAACTCTTGGGATATTAGTAGAAAACATTTGTATTTGATTTATCAAGATATTTTCAATGCATTTGTTTTCGAATGTTCTGCATGTTTGTTCTTATTTAGATTCTTTGTTTGTTTCAGATATGTCTATGTCTACTGTTGATCATATTCTTGTTCTCAATCCCTTAACTAGTCCGAACTTTCCTGAGTGGATATACTACATTGAGTATATTCTCTTGTCTAAGCAACACGCATTTGTTCTCATTATGAAACCACTTGCCCCACGTTACCATAAAGTTTCTAGACGTGAGAAGGAATTCTATGATAGATGGGTTCCATTTGAAGATTTTACATACTAGTTGATCTCGGATAACATGTCTAGAGAATTGAAGCTCAAGTACATGGGCTATTGTAGCTCAGTTGCGATATGGAAGGACTTGGTGGCTACGTACGGCGAAGTGGAACAAATTGTTAGCTATTTTCTCGTGAAAGATCTTGTTTGCAAGAGAATGGCTGATTGTAGTTCGGGGACATTACATGTGATGATGATGGATAATACCATGAATCGGTTCACACACAGAGGTAGATGTATCAGCGATTGGGCTAAGATCGATATAATCCTGAACTGATTACCGCTTTCATTCTATGAATTTAGGAAGGATGTAGCTAACAATAGCGAGTATACTTTCGATGAGTTGCATACTGATCTCTTAGCAAAACAGTCTTTCATACCTTCAAGGGATTCTGAGTTATCAGAATTTGTACATACTCTGAACACATTGAAAGATGTGATCAATAACATGTACATAAATCTGATTGATCAAAGAAGACATGAAAGGAGGTCAAAGGAAATGAAGAGGGTTGGTGTCACTACAAGCAAGAACGCGCGGAAGTAAAGGACAAGATGCATCATTTGCATTTGTAACGGAAATATGTTTAGCATCTGTTTCTACTCATTCGTGGGTAGTGGATACTGAAGTTACTGATCATGTTTGTTACACTTTGCAAGGGTTCACACTGAGAAAAGTGTTGAAGAATGACGAGGTTACCATCTCAATGAGTGAGTGCAGCAGCTATTGAAGATTTCACCTTGTTCTTTGATAATTCTAGTTTAACTTTGAGAGATGTTTTATATGTGCCAGATTTTTAGCGGAATCTTATTTCAGTTTCCAAACTTTTCGTTGATGGATATTCAATTATTTTTTATAGTGGTGTTTCTGTCATTGGTAATAACGTTATGATCTATCGTGTAATGCCGAATAATTCTCTCTATATCATTAACTGTAAGCACAAGTCTTCTGCCAACGTTCCATGTAATTCATCTGATATTGATAATCCTAGAAAGAGAAAGTTTACATCTTCTGATGAGGATTTACATATCTCTGGCACTTAAGACTGGGCCACATCAACTTGATGCGAATTCAGCGACTTACAAATGACGGTACATTGGACTTAGTCCAGCTTGTATCTTATCAAGTCTGCGAATCCTACATCGAGGAAAAGATGTCCTCAAGGCCTTTTAAGGCTAGTCAGTCTCGAGCAGATGATGTGTTGGAATTGATCCATTCTGACTTATGTGGGCCCATTTCCACACAGGCTCGTAGAGGGTATGAGTACTTCGTCACTTTCATTGACGACTACTCGATATATGGATACACTTACCTGCTTCGCTACAAGTTTGAATGCTTTGAGAAATTCAAAGAGTTCAAGGCTGAGGTAGAAAACAAGGTTGGGAAAACTATCAAGTCATTGCGATCTGACCGCGGTGGCAAATACCTCGGGAACGAGTTCCTGCAATATTTGTCAGATCATGGGATTACGTCCCAATGGACTGCACCGGGTACTCCCCAGTAAAATAGTGTAGCTGATAGAAGAAATATAAATCTTTTGGAAATGGTGAGATCAATGAAGTTTATCCATTTAATTTTGGGGATACGCATTGGAAGCAGCGGCTTACATCTTAAACCTAGTGCCTTCTAAATCGGTTCCTAAGACACCCTATGAACTCTTCCTTGGACACAAACCCAATTTGTGCAAGTTTAGAGTGTGGGGTTGTCCAATACACGTGCTCACGAAGGAAACTGATATGTTAGAAAGAAGGTCCAAGGTAATGTTGTTTATAGGGTATCCTAGGCAAACGAAAGGTGGTTATTTTTACTGTCCTGAGAGTCAGAGAATCGTTGTTAGCGCAATTGCTAGATTCTTGGAGGACGAGTAAGTGAGAAACTATAAGACAATGAGTGATATAGTACTTCAAGAATTTTGAAGATGAGAATGAAATTTCAAGGGAAGGGGAACGTGCGAATGTGAGTGTACCTGAGAGAGGTGCAGCACCACCGGCGCGTTCTTCAGTGCAAGGTGTAGAACCACAAGTTACTGCACCCACTGCTGACACGACACCGATGCCTCGTCGCAGTGGGAGAGTTATTTTCCAACCAAAAAGGTAAATGTTTGTCGGTGAGTCGTTGGACTTGAGCCCAGAAGACAGACATGAAGACTCTGACTCACTGACCTACGAAGAGGGAGAGAACGACAAGGATGTTGAAAAATGCCAAATCGCCATGGATTTTGAGATAGAATCCATAATCGTTATGGATGTATACCAGGAATCTGTACTGCCTGATGGATTTAGGTCCATAGGGTGCAAGTGGGTATACAAAAGAGAGAAGGGAGCGGATGGAGAGATTACGACTTTCAAAGCCAGGCTGGTGGCAAAGGGTTATAGTCAGAAAGAGGGCATAGACTATGATGAAACCTTTTCACCCGTAGCCATGCTCAAATCCATCCGGATACTCTTTGCCATAGCGGCGCATTTGGATCTAAAGATTTGGCTGATGGATGTCAAAACCGCTTTTCTAAATGGTTACCTTGAAGAAGGTAGGGACATCTATATGCAGCAACTTGAGGGTTACTTGCGCAAAGGAAATGAACATCTTGTCTAAAAGCTTAAGAAGTCCTTGTGTGGAAAGCAAGCTTCAAGGTCGTGGAACTTACATTTCAACGAAGTGTTTAAATCTTATGGATTTTCACAATTAGAGAGCGAAAGTTGTGTATACCAACTTTGTGTCAGTGGGAGCGTGGTTTTCTTTGCACTATACATGGACGACATACTCCTATTTGGAAACAACAAGGGAGTGATGTCGAAGATTAAGAGTTGGTTATCCAAACAGTTCCAAATGAAGGATTTGGGAGAAGCTTGGTACATCCTTGGGATTAAGGTCTTACGAGATCGTAAGAAAAAGATGATAAGCTTATCTCAGGCATCCTATGTGGACACTGTGATAGCCTAGTTCAACATGCAACTCGCCAAGAAAGGTTTGCTACCTTTCAGACATGGTGTACATCTTTCTAAAGGACAGTGTCCTGAGACACAAAAGGAGAAATATGAGATGAGTCTTGAACCATACGCATTTGTGGTGGGTAACCTCATGTATGCTATGTTGTGTACTAGGCCAGATATCTATTATGCTATTGGCATGGTAGCAAGATATCAGTGTAACCCTGGACAGGTGCATTGGGCTGAGATAAAGCACATCCTCAAGTATTTGAAGAGAACTATGAATTATTGTCTAGTTTCTCAAATTGAGGATTTGTGCCTTGTGGGTTACACAGATTCAGATTTCCAAGGGGACCAGGATAAGAAGAAATCGACCTCAAGTTATGTGTTTACCTTAGGAGGTGGAGGTGGAGCTGTATTTTGGAGGAGCGCAAAGAAGAAATGCATTGTTGACTCCACTACGGAGGCAGAATATGTCGATGCCTCCGAAGCCTCGAATGAAGGGGTATGGATCCGGAATTAAATTTTAGAGTTGGATGTGATTCTAAGTTTGCCTAAGAGTATCACAATTCATTGTGATCATGCTGGTGCGTGGCAAACTCTAAGGAACCACAGACTCACAAGGCGAGCAAACACATAGAGAGAAAGTACCACATCATACGAGAGGTCGTATCGAGGGCGATGTGTAGATCAAGAAGATTGAGGTGGATGCCTACCACTAACAATGGTTGATATAATAACTCGGCTAGATAGAAGCACTGTATACTCCCGATAGCGGATGAAAGGCTTTGAGTATAAGTGGGAGATTGTTAGGTTTTGTATACATAAAGCATTTATTACGATGAGTATACATTCAGCTTTATTTCAAACTTACATGCGAGTAACAATGGTTAGTGGCGTGCAAATCCATGATCCTGGAGTCCGTCTCTTTCGCGCGACGATGGTTTTCTTTGGATTCCTCGGCTAGTCGCGCGAGGATCATGTTCAGCATCTCCGGCGGTACAGCCTGGGCGCCGCT
Source organism: Plectranthus barbatus (assembly GCA_026898455.1). Taxonomy (NCBI): domain Eukaryota; kingdom Viridiplantae; phylum Streptophyta; class Magnoliopsida; order Lamiales; family Lamiaceae; genus Plectranthus; species Plectranthus barbatus. Next base: position 308,721 of record JAPKLW010000616.1, read on the forward strand.
CATTCGCAGGGTCTGCCGCACCAACTCGTACACAGGGACTAGGTCCCCCACTCCAGGAGGTCTTGTCGGGTGCGCCCCGATCACTTTCTTGGTTTGATTTCCAGTCTTCTCATTGCCACCTGCCATTGAATCGAAACGTAAAATAGTCCCAAGGGCCCCACGGTGGGCGCCAATTGTCGAGGTTCGATTTTATGAGAAATCAGAGCCCTTAGAACTTTATTAGAAAATAGCAAATAGCAACGATACAAACAAGAAATAAGTGATGGATAAGAGGTAACCAAGCGTATAGAACAAATAATAAGCATGAAAATGTGACTAGATTTGTCGAAAAATCGGCAGAGTTACAGCAATGTTTCTATCGTAGGGAAAAAGTTGTCGAAAAATGAACTCCCTGCCCCTATTTATAGACAGGATAGAGGCAGGTGAGTGAGATCTAACCCTAGGCTTCGAACTGCAACGGCTCACCATGAATCTCGGAGTGGTTCCGGGTTTTTCGGGGATGGTTAGGGCTTCAACGGTCGGGCGCCGCCAGCTGATTAGGGTTTCTCTTCCTGGAACATCTCGACATCGACCCTCTGTGCTCCTCGATGACGAGGAGCTCAAGCCTTCGATGGTGAGGCTCTGACTTTAACAGATTTTGGTATCTCGTTGGCCTTGGTGAGCCGGTCTCTTGGGCTGGACCGTTTGCATGGGCTGATTTGTCTATTGGGCCTGGGTCCTGTGGGCCTGGCCCCAACAATAGCCCCTTTTGGTTGTAGGGTCTATCCAGGATAGGCCAAGGAATCAAAACAACGAGTTAAGATTCGCTGCAGAGTGCGGAATTTCAAGGCGTCCAAGAGACAATCCTCGGGCCCGGAAGGTACTTCCGGAGAGAGTAGCTTCGATAGGAAGCAGTCGGGATACTACTTCTGATCGGTACAAGGGTTCCTTGGGAACACGAGCGTACGATCGTGCGGTAAACACCGGGGTGTTCTCCGCGGGCCAATGCGTGAGCCGAGGGTCACGTGTAGGGGTGTACACGGTCCGGTTTGGCCGGTTTGAGGGTTGAAGTATGGACAAACCAAATAATACGGTTTAAAAAATTCTCAAACCAAACCGGCCAAATTAATATTTCAAACCAAACCAAACCAAACCAAATAAAACGGTTTGGTTCGGCCGGTTTAACAGTTTGAAATACGACGTTAACGGGCAAAGTCAAAACGTAGAAAAATCTCATGTTTTTAGCTACAATTTATTTGAGAAATTAAAAAAAACTAATAGTGGCTCTCATCGGCAATGTACGAGACAATCTTAATAAAAACAAACAATTAATGATATCAAAAAAATAATAATTCATATCACATTCTAAAAAATAATAGTATGGTGAAATTAATAAGATACGATAACGATGAAGCTTGCCCAGAGAATAGAGAAGACAACAAGGATAAAGAGAGACATTTGAATAAAATTGTGAGATTGGAATATTGGATAGTTTAAGATTTATTTTAGATTTTAGAAAATAAATAAAAAGTAGATAAAGAATTAAAATGAGATTGAAATATTTGATAGTTTAGGTTTTATTTTAGATTTTAAAAAATAAATAAAAATGTATGAGAAAAATAAAAATTTTATTATGTTGCATAGAGAATTTGAACTCATACCTCTTAAAAATTAAAATCTAGATAGAACCACTATACTAAATGTACTATATTTACACTTTCAGTATAAAATATAATCTAAATATTTATATTAATATAAACGGTCCGGTCCGGTCCAAACGGTCGGTTTCTCTACTCAAACCGTGGACCAAACCAATTAATACGGTTTGAAAATTACGGTCCGGCCGGCCAATTTTTGCACTTGTCAAACCGGCCAAACCGGCCAAATCATTTCGGTTTGGCCGGTTTGGCCGGTTTGGACCAAACCATGTACACCCCTAGTCACGTGTGTTAGAATCATTCCGGAGAATATTCTCTTGCATGGAGCGGTACTCTCATGCGTGCACTCTATTTAGGCTCCGTGGAGCGCTGGCAGGGTGAGTTATAATGGATCGTAAGACACCAGGTGAGTTCCCGAAGGGAGGCCTCACATTCCCGTCGGCGGTGTTGATCGCGTCATAGTTCTCCCTGCTGTGGGTTTTTATCACTTGGGGGCTTCCCTTGATGGATCGCATCTGAGGAGCTAAGTATCTCGACGTTGAGACTTGAAGCATCTCGACATCGAGCTTCTCACTTTTGATTTTGCCGCCCTTGGAGTGGCACGATCGTAATTTCTGCCAACTTCAGGGGTAAAATTGAAGATGCGAACGGTTTCTTGAATAAATACTCGCATTACTCCTTATTTTGTCACTTTCACCTTCCCGAGCTCTTGACTGGATTTTTGCTCTTCCCTCCGATCATTACTGTTCTGGCGACGGCGAGTATTCTCCCTCCAACGACTATTCTGGTGATCGCATCTGTTTCCCCTGTCTTCATCGCTATTCTGCTCATTACTTCGTGATTACTCAGGTAAATTGTATGGCTTCCTTCGCCTTTCATTCGCTTTTTGTTTCGTTTCTCTTTATCGATTATGCTCGTGCTTCTTGTCGGATTCATGAGGGGATTGATCTGAATTTGCTATAGTTTAGGATTTGGTGGTCTTGAAATTATCAGTGATGGTTGTCGTTCCCCGATGTATGTATATGTTTCCTTTGCATTGTATTCGTTTGTTATCGGGTTTGCGGTTTCCTGTCGTTAATGTGTTGTGATTCGATCAGTCGTGCATGCTCTTGGGTACATCGGGTATTTAGAATACGTAAGTGATTCGACGTCAATTTGGTTGCTTTGCGATGCATGCTTTTTGATCGGGTTGTTTTGAGTTTTGTGGGCTATGTTTTTGAGATTCTGTGCGTGTCTATTCGTGTTGGATCTTTTGATTACGAGGTCTTTTCCCTCTCGTTCCTTGCGTGCGTATTTTTCGATTGCGTTTTTTCCATTTCTTGTTTTGCGGGGGACCTCTTTCTTTGCCAATTTTCGTTTGGGCTTTTTGTGATTACAGCTCCCATGGCTCGTACATTCGTTGAGATTTAGGAGGAGCCATCTTCCTCCTCGGGTTCCACGGAGGCGGAGGTTAGGATCTCCGCACCAAGAGGCTGCCTCCTCGGGTTCGGAGGGGGGTCAGTTTCGAAGCGAACCGCCCGTCTTAGACCTCGACCCCGAGGAGATCTCCGAGAAGGAGGGTACTACTGAGGAAAGCGAGGGTAGTACTGACTCGTTTACTTCGATAGAGGTTGATAAGTCCTTCGTTAAGAAGGACCAAATCAACTCTGATGACTCGGTGCGCACCGCGGTGTCCCTCGCCACCGAGGATGCCGTGTCGAAAAGTACGAAGGGGGTGGCATGCCACAAGATGGCCTTTATGCTACCTCGACCTGAGGACAGATGTTGCAGACCCCCACGCCTCGATGATGTGGCATTTTACCTCCCGGTCTTTAAGTACGGGATGGGATGGCCGCTTCACGCATGGTTTCGAGCGGTTCTATATTCATATGGATTGGCTCTCTTCTAGTTTGCCCCCATCAGTTGGTGCCATATGGTGGCGACCCTCCTTGTGTTCTACGATGTCGGGCTAGGGTACCCGACCCTTCGGGAGTGGCATTATTTATATAGGCTGGCTCGGTACGAAGCTGGCTACTACTTTTTGTCGAAGTGAGATTCTCTGTCCAAAGCGATGATAGCCCATTGCAGGCAGAACACCCCGGGTTGGAAGAACCAGTGGGTGTGGGTGCCCATGAATCATTCCGACCCGGAATGTTTGTCCGAGGGGGGCGTCCCCATAGGTGAGATTATCTCTTAAGTATGCGGCTCGATAATTTTGTCTTAGAGATCTAACCGACCCCTTTGTGTTTTGCAGGATATAAACAGATGGTCCTTACTGACGAGGAAGAGAATCGAGTGGACATTGCCTACTCGAGGACGGACCGCAAGTTCTCGTCGATCAAGGGCAAGAGGAGCGTCGGTGCCGAATATTGAATTAACGAGAGCGGTCACAAGGAGAAGTTACCTGCAGACATGGCTGGGTTGACACCTATTGATCTATTGGCGACGATGAACGCACAAAAACGCCCGAGGGAGGTCTCCTCCTCTACACCGACTGCTGAGGGACCTTCGTCGAAGAGGGCGGCGGTCCAAATTTTGAGGGCCTCACCCATCGTGCTGGTTGCTAGGCCTGTTGTTGTGGAGCAGGTCGATAGGACTGCCGCTACTGGCGATTCTACCACAGGCCTTCCACCGACTCCTTCAGTATAGCCGACTAGGGCTGCCTCTCCTCCGCCAAGGGGTGTTAGGGATGAGAGGATGAGGAAAAGAGCCCGCGATGCGAGTGCGGATTCGAGGGCCCGGTCTGGATCAACCGGTCAACCGAAAGACCTCAAGCTGGTTCTGGTCGGCTCGGGGTCGACGAATATCTCTTCCTCATCGGCTGCTTATTCCGTCCATGTGAAGAAGATGCTTGACGGGGACGTTCGGGCTGAGGATTTTGACAGTGAATATGCGAGGGAGAATTTCGAGATGCAAAAGGATATCCAGGAGGTGCGTATTTTCGTATGTCTGTGAGTCGGTAGGTTGTTTTCATGGCTCGCCACTGACCTGTTTTAAACTTATGTTGCAGACTACTCAAAAGTTTGCGATTTATTCCGAGAAGCTGATTAAGTCCCTGGACTCGGCGAGTGAAGGCTTGGGCCAGTCGAGGAGGGAGCTGCAGGCGGAAAGGGACAAGAGGGCCGACTTGGCTAGCAAGCTCGCTTCGGTCTCCGGGGATCTCAAAGATTCGAGGCTTCAAGGCCAGAAATGGAAGGACAAATACGAGGAGCTGAAGAAAGAGAGGGTGGAGCTCGCTCGTCGATGCAAAGGCTTGGAGGAGAAGTTGAGAGCCTCGGCATCGAAGTTCCAGGATTCCCAATAAAAGACCGAGATGGAGCTGGAAGCCTATAAAGGCCAGTTCCATAAGAGTCAAGAGGACAGGCTGCGGGAGTAGAAGGAGTACGAGGCGGAGGTAGAAGCGTTGAAGAAAGGTGACGGTGTGGACTTTGAAGGGGTTGTGGCGAACCCGGACTTCAAACCGACGTTCGACCTTCTGGTGAAGATGGTAACCAGCTCCATTTGTGCCTTGGTTGGACGTAGGTGCCCGGAGTTTGACCTCGATCATATTACACTTCCCCTTACTCCGCCACGTCTGCCCTCAACAGAAACTAACGGGGAACGAATTGATGCTGAGACGCATGAGACCGAGAAGGAGCTGGTCCACCTAGAGCCGATCCAGGAGATCGCAGTGGAGAAGAGCTAAGAAGAAAGAGAGGCTGACGGCTTCTTAAATGACGGGGGAGATGGAGAGGCTCAGAAGAAGATGGACGAGGATGCAGCTGCATGAGAAGTAGTCTTTTAGTTGTTTTCTTTTTTTTTTGTAATAGACTCATGATACATTTTGTTGTACTTCAATACTCTTGCTTTTTAATATCTTCGGGATGATTGTTTACTGCTTATTTCGCATAGCTACTGTCTCTTGATGCTTTTGCCTCGTGGTTTGTTGTATGCTTGGTGCTTGAGTGTTTGTTTCGTGCGTTGGCTTAAATGGATTTCTCTTATCCCCTCCGCCGGACTAGGCGGGTCGATATAGAGGAGTGTTGATGGTCGACGTCGAGCAGCTGAGCTTCTCGGTGCCGACTCACTTACTTAGCTGCAAAACAAGCGGTAGGTGGTCAGGGTGGGCATCGCCCCTCCGACGCTCAAGTTAGTAAAGGTGTTATGAATAAATAACGATAAAATGAAATATAAAGATAAGGTAGAAATACGCGTATCTGTGTACTAATGGTAGTACTTCTTCAAATGTTTGATATTCCAACTGTTCTGCACCCTTCTTCCTTCCAACGTTTCAAGCTGGTAAGCCCCGTGTCCTATTACTTTGGTCACCCTATAAGGGCCTTCCCAGTTAAGGGCTAGCTTTCCTGCTCCAGACTCTTTCGTGTTCTGGAACACTCTTCTTAGGACTAGGTCTCCTTCTTGGAAGCTTCTGAGCTTTAATTTCTTGTTGTAGAACCTTTCTACTTGAAGTTGTTGATGGGAGGCCCTGACCACGGCGTTATTTCGTACCTCGTCCACGAGCTCGAGGTTTTTCTGAAGTAGGTCTAGGTTCTCCATCTCGTCCGCGAACTCTACTCTCGGACTACGGGTGATGACCTCGACAGGCGCTACGGCCTCAACTCCATATGCTAATGAGAAAGGTGTGGCCCCGGTGGCGGTCCTTTGCGTGGTTTGATAGGACCAAAGAACTGCGGGGAATTCTTCTACCCACCCAGATCCGTGTGGGCTCAACTTCTTCTTCAAGGTCGCAACTACTGTTTTGTTGGTGGATTCTGCTAAGCCGTTTGCTTCGGGATACCGAGGTGTCGAGAACACCAGCTTTATCACGTAGGTGTTGCAGAAGGTTTGCATTCTTTTGCTGGCAAACTGTCGCCCGTTGTCAGTGCGTATTTCCTTCGGGATTCCAAAGTGGCACAGAACATGTTTCCACAGGAACTTGATGACTTCTGAATCCAGGGTTTTTCCTAAGGCTTCACCTTCCACCCATTTGGTGAAATAGTCTGTCACCATGAGGATGTGATCTTTCTGCCCAGTTCCTTAGGGGCCCTACTAGGTCCATCCCCCACACCATGAATGACCACGGGTAATTGAGGCGTGGAGTGGTTCCGCGCTTCTGTGAGTTGATGTTTCAAAGCGTTGGCAACTATCGCATCTTCTGACATGATCGACTGCGTCCTTCTTCAGAGTGGGCCAGTAGAATTCGGCCGTGATTATTTTGTGAGACAGTGATCGAGCCCCGGTGTGGTTCCCGCAGTCGCCTTCATGTACCTCTGTGAGCACTTCTTCGACTTCAGGGGAGGTGATACACCGGAGGAGAGGTCCTCCAAGAAACCGTCGGTACAGCTTACCGTTGATTAGGGTGAACGAAGCGGTCGTTCTCTAGATCTTGGTCGCGTCATTCTTATCACCGGTTAGAGGCTCCCCAGTCAAGTATCGGACGAGTGGGGCCCTCCAATCGTCTCTATCCTGACTGATAGGTGTGACACCGTTCTGGGTGGCGACGGACGGTGCCAGTAGCCAGACCTCGGGGATTGGTCGGATGCTCTGGGAGGAGCTGGTGGTAGCCAGACTTGCCAAGGCATCTGCCCGGGCGTTCAATTCTAGGGGAACGTGGCGGAGATCCCACTCATCCATCTTCTCTTTCAGTTTTTCGATCATGGAGTGATATAGTCTTAAGCGCTCCTCCTTAACGGTGCAAGTGCCATCTAACTGATTGACCACCAGTTGGGAATCACTTTCTGCGCGAACCCTACGAGCCCCGAGTTCTAAAGCTAGCTGAATCCCTTGGATGAGCGCCTCGTATTCAGCCTCGTTGTTTGTTGTTGGGAAGTCGAGTCGGATTGCTCGTTCGTAGTTTTCTCCGTGTGGGTCCGTCAGAACTACTCTGGCCCCATTGCCGTGCACGTTGCTGGCTCCATCGATCTTTAGGGACCATATCCCGGCATCTTCATCGACTTTTGTCATGTGTTCCACTTCATGCTCTGCCTTGAGTTGTAAATTTGTAGAGAAATCGGCAACGAAATCAGCTAACACTTGTGTCTTAATGGCGGTCTTTGGCTCGTACTAGATTCCATGGCCACCTACTTCGACGGCCCATTTGAGCAATCTTCCAGATAGGTCGGGCTTTGATAGTACGGCCCTTATGGGATAGGCCGTAATCACCTTGATAGGGTGTGCCTCGAAGTATGGTCGCAGCTTTTGAGCGGCGTTTATGAGTGCCAACGCGAGCTTTTCCAGAGCGGTGTATCGGGTTTTCGCATCCAGCAAGGACTTGCTGGCATAGTGCACCGGGTGCTGTTTGCCATCCACCTCACGTACTAGAACAGTCCCGACCGCGTGGTCTGATACTGATAGATAGAGCAGTAGAGTTTTGTCGTTGACAAGTTTGGACAGTAGTGGTGGGCTAGCTAGGTAGGCTTTTAGTTCTTCGAGTGCCTTGGAGCACTCCTCGGTCCACTCAAACCGCTTTCCCTTTCGTAACGTGTTGAAGAAGGAATGGGTTCTCTCAGAGTAGCGTGATATGAAGCGACTAAGGGCGGCGAGACGCCCGATTAGCTTTTGTACTTCCTTTGGCGATTTTGGGTGCTCTATACTCTGAATGGCCCTGATTTGCGTAGGGTCTGCCTCTATTCCTCTCTGGGTCACTATATGACCAAGGAACTTGCCGGAGGACACCCCGAATGAGCACTTCGTCGGGTTCAGCTTCATGTTATACTTTTCTAAAGTTTGTAAGGCGTCCTCCAGATGAGCCACATGATCTCGCGAGCTGAGCGACTTGACGAGCATGTTGCCAATGTAGACTTCCATTGTCTTGTCGATCTTTTCCTTGAACATGGAATTAACAAGCCGTTGATATGTCGAGCCTGCGTTCTTCAGCCCGAAGGGCATCACCCTGTAGCAATAAATGCCCTGGCTGGTAATAAAGGCGGTTTTCTCTTGATCATCAGGGTGCATCTGGATCTTATTATACCCTGAGAATGCGTCCATAAAGCTTAGCAGCTCATGCCCCGCTGTTGCGTTGACTATGGCGTCAGTGTGTGGTAGAGGATAAGGGTCCTTCGGGCATGCCTTGTTCAGGTCGGTGAAATCGATGTAGACCCGGTTCTTAGCATTTTTCTTCTTGAAGACTCCACATTGGCAAGCCAAGTGGGGTAGTGCACCTCTCGTACTGATCCGATATCAATGAGTTTTTGTACGTCCTCATTTATTGCTTGATTTTTCTCCGCAGAGAATTTCCGTCGCCGCTGTTGCATCGGCCTGCAACTGGGATCGACTTGGAGGTGATGTGTGATTACCGAAGGGTTGATCCCGGTCATGTCTCGATGTGACCAGACGAATATGTGAACCTTGCCTCGAAGGAACTCCACAATGGCGTTCCTGACGTCGGCAGGAAGCTCCGCTCCTACAAAGGTGGTGTGAGTCGGATCTGACTCGTCTATGGCCACCTCCTCGAGCTCCTCGGCCTCGGGTCGAACAGTGGGGGTCGGTGGCGAGCCGTGCTGCTGCGCACAGACGGCTCGAAAGCTAGCATAGTAGCAATCCCTTGATGTCTTCTGCTCGCCCTTGATGGTCTAGATCCCCCAAGGAGTGGGGAATTTGAGCACCTGGTGGTACGATGAGGGGACTGCTTTGAGCTCGTGAATCCAGGGTCTCCCCAAAATGGCATTGTGTGCAGAAATGGCGTCTACGACCTGGAATTTCACATCTAGGTTTAGGCCTCCGCAGTACATCGGCAAGGTGATTTCGCCCACGGTCCTCTGCTGATCCCCATTAAAACCATAGAGAGTCATGGTCACCGGTTCTATCTTGCTCATGGGGATCTGCATTTCCTTCAATGTCCGAAGGAACATAATGTTCGCGGAGCTGCCATTATCCACGAGCAACCTCTTCGCCTGGAAATATGAGATCAAAAGCGATATCACGAGCGCGTCATGGTGCGGATGGACGAGCCCCACATATACTCGGTGGTGAACTCGATTGCATTATGTAGTTGCACGGGGCTAATGTGGTGGACCTCTTGATTAAGGACCCTACGGGCCCTCTTGGCTATAGAGCATGACCTTTCGCTAATCTCCGACCCCCCAATGATGATGTGGATTGTTCGTTCGGCGGGTGGTGGTTTGTTCTGAGGTTCCGCGTTCCCAGCGGGGTTGGTCTGCCTGTCTCTTGTCCAGGTATTTTTTCCTTTGTTAGTCAGGTACTCGGTAAGGAAGCCATTCTTTAATAGTTCAAGGACCTCTAGACATAAGGCTTGACACTCTTCGGTCTTATGGCCGTGGTCGTTATGGAAACCACAAAATTTTTTCTCGTCTCGTGTCTTGGGATCAGACTTCATTTTGGTTGGCCATTTCACAGCGCCATCGAGCCCCTTGAGCACGTTATTGACCAAATAATTTTGGTCGATACAGAGGTTGTAAGGCACTTCACCGGCTCATGGGGTACGACTGTATGGATGATCGCATCGAGACCGACGCTCATTTATGTAGTCCTTTTAGTCCACATACCTCAAACTCGAGGAGCTTCCCCTCGGTCGATCCTCTCGGTGCTGGTTAGCGAGCTCGTAAGCCTTCTGCTCGTTCAGACGTGCGATGCAATTCGGTTCGTCCTCCTCCCAGTTGATTTCCACCCATGCCTGCGAGAGGACTGAATCCATATCGTAGCAAGGGTGGCTAGTTAAGTCGCGATAGAGCTTCAAGGACACATCCAAGCCGTTCTTGAAAGCGAAGACATCAGTGAGGGGTGGACAGTTCGGTATCGAGGCTAGCGCCTGGTTAAAAAGCCCTACGTACGATCTCATAGACTCTCCCATCTTTATGCGTATGCTATTGAGTGCATCGGCGTGCGTGGCCATGTGTCGGCAGTTGGAGTACTGTTGGTCCCTTATGATCAGAGTCATCGTGGTTACAATAAAGTACACACACGAAGTGCAGCGGAATAGATTACATTTTCTTGTATTTAAATTATTCTCAACTTTATTTTTCGTTAAGGTTTTCTTAGGTTACCTTTTCAGTTATAAACTAGTAACGTGGTTATTAGGTTTTAAAACATAATAGCTCGAAAAGCAGTAACAACAAGACAACACACAATTTATAGTGGTTCGATCAAATGATCTACGTCCACTCCTTAGTCGAATCGCTAAGAATTTTACTAGAAAGTATACGGTGTACAAAGAGTTGCCTTTCCTGTTAAGCAATCAGCCTTCTGAAGATCTATCTGCTTTACAGCTATCTTCCGATACCCCGAACCTTCCTGGTGTAGCTCCGGCTGAGTCAAGGGCACACCTTCGTAAAACTCGCTTTCACCACTTACTTTGGAGGAGTTTAGAGTTCCCTCCAAACTATCGTGTGTGCTCGGCTTCAGTGCCCGCCTTAATCAATTTCTTCACAAGAAATTGACTGCTGGATGCTTTCCTTAAAAGGAAAGTGATCCCAATGATTGAAGATTCTTGAACCAGTTCAAGAATCACTCAGACGAATGTCAGACGTAGTGAGACACTCGGAATGTTGAAAGCCTTTGAATATCTCTGGATTGTACCTTTCAACTGGACTGCTCTCTTGCCTTTTTGCTTTTTGGATTCTTTTGTATATTGAATTTTCTGGTTAGAGAGTGAGCAGCTACTGCATTTTCTTTTGACTTCCCTTTTATAGTTATGATCTTGAAGTTTGAGTCGACAGATCCGTTTAGACACAACGGATCTTTCTCCTTAAATGCGGGTAGCCATTTACTGATTTTCCTGCTTTTGGACAGGCTTTTCCGTCCTACTTCTGACATGGCTAATTGTCGCGCGTTGGTCAGAATGGCGGTGTAGCAGTCCTTCTGTTTTGCTTTGCTGAGCTTCTGCTGGTACGGGATGCTGGATCTCTTTCAGCATGCTTTTGATCTCCTTGCACAGCTAGTGCTTTGTCTGCTACTCTGACTTGATTTGCTAGCATCTTCAGCAGTCAAGGATGTGTTTGTCGAATGCTGATCTTCTTAGCATTCTTAATTCGGGCAGCCTTCAGCATTGTTCGATGTTTGCTGAGATATTTCAATTAGCCTATTCTATTACAACACGATGTTTTAACCTATACAGGACATTACATCAGTTGCTAAGCTATGCTAAGGTTCAGCAATGATCGACCATCTACTAAGGTTTGATCCAACAAAACCTTTTACAATAAGATCCTAAGGGTAATTTATGAATATTTTCCCAACAATTTCCCCATTTTTGGTGCGATCAAAGCTTATAAAGGATTGCTGAGACTTAGCTTAGAAATTAAAGATAAAATTGCACGCAAAGCATTCAGCAACCATTTAAACATCTTCCACTGAGTACACAGAGAGTGTATATGAACTATTGTTCATATTCGGAAAACAGAGTTCAGAGAAAAATTGAAAAAAAAGTTTAGAGAATGACCTTAATTCTGAGCGTCTGGTGGAGGTTTTGGCTTCTCAAGAGATTCAACTTTCTTCATCGTCATGGCCATTAGTTTCTCCATCTGTTCAATCCGTGCCCGTTGGTCTTCTCGTTGTTGTTCTGCTAGCTTCATTCTTCATTCCATCATTGTTCGTTCAAATTATTTTTCTTTCAGTGTCAGCTCGGCTTCCTCTGCTTTTATCCTTGCTTGTTCAGCAATCTTCTTTCTTCCCCCTCTTTGAGAGCATCCAAAACAGAGGTGGTGAAAGACTTGTGGGCGTCAAGATTGTCGTGGAGAGTCATCACATTTGATTGTACCGTAGACATGGTTTCTTCGACATGTGTGATCTTGGTAGTGACTTGTCCAACTTGTTGCTGAACTTCTGAGACAGAGGTTTTCATGCCAGAGATTGCGCCGCGGACATCAGCAACTTCTTTCAGGACTTCTTCATTGAATCTGGCTTGCTGGATATCGTGTTGATGCAGGGCGTTGTTAAGAATGTTGACAAGAGATTGGAAGCTTACTTGGACTGGTTCAGCGTCAATGGGTTTGTCAGAGAGAACTATTTCAGTGCTGCCTGCTAATGTAGTAGCTTCACCATCTTCACTTTCCACTGTACCAATTTCAGATGCTTGTGTTGCTGCGTCAACTCTTTGTGTGGCAACATCAAGAGCTACATTGGTAGCTACTTCCAAGGATTCACTCATTGTATTCTGTCCAAGAGTTGAATCAGAACCTTGAGTTTCAGAGACATGAGATGAAGTTGCGATTCCAGTATATGCTTTCTGAAAGTTGATAATTTTGAGATAGTCCTGTCGTCTGGCCTCCTTCTCTTTTTCTTCTTCGAGCGCGGCTAGTTCAAGATTTCTAACCCGCACTTTCTCCTCATAAGCAGCTTTTCGTTTCCGATAAGCAATCATTGCAGCCCTTTGTCGTTTGGTTAATGCCATGTGCGCCAAGGACTTCTTATCTGGCGCAAACTGTGATCTTGGCAGGGACTGTGATGGAAGAAACTTCCTGTGAGCTCGGATGGCTTGCAATCGAGCATGTACTTGTTGATCAGTATATTGTCTTGTGCAGGAAGGCTGGTCCATCCACTCATTTGCCCATGATTCTTCGGAACGCCAGAAGTTAAGACCTTTTCTAACTATAATAATCATCATTTCCTCAAAACAGAGTTCATGCATGATGTAATCATAAGTCTTCCATCGTCGAAATTGAGTGCCAAGCACTCTGCCTTCCTCTGTTTCTTCATTAATTACACCAGAAAAGACACCTATGATATCCCTGTGTACTTCTTGCTCTACGAAGGCTAAGATCTCTTCACTCCAATCTCTGAGATCAACATTCATATATTCATTATCGGAGACAGCAGCACACCATTGTGCTATTCGTCGTGAGCGAAAAAGTTTGCCAGGTAAACCATCAAAAGGTATCCTCAGTTGTTCAATTTGTAAAGTGGGGTATTTTCGAAGGGTTTTGGCATCAAACACTTCAGCAGATTCCCCCTCAGAATCAGATTCCGATGAACAGGTGGACTCGTCCAAATATCCAGCAGAGGAGACTTCTAGGTCCATTGTATCTTCTGATTGATCGATGTTATCAGCAGCGGCTGGTGTTTTCTCAGCAACATGGACGTCTTCAGCAGTATCTGCCATAGCTTCATCGGTTGCATTAGATTCTTCAATGATTGGTTTCACAGAGTTGTCAGCTTCAGTAGAGGTTTTCTCTGTTTCTTCAATGGTTTCTTCCATAAGGATTTCAACCACTGTGGATTCTTCACCATTTGTATGACCTATGGCTTCAGTTGGTGGTTCTTTCGCAGATCCAATAATATTTTCCGTACCGGAGAATTCTTTGGCAGTGATGGATCCAGATTTAGGATCCTCGGTGTTTTCTTTCACAACCGGCTCTGCAGTAGACATGTTTGTATCTGCGCTTTCCTTAGATATTGCCGATGGTCTTGCATCCTTACCTTTGGAATGTATGTCAGCTGTCTCTGGTCGTGTTTCGTTCTCCTCTGAGCTACTGTCTTGAAAATATGTAGCAATTGGTTCGCGAAATTGGACCGATTTACCTTTGGAATGTTCCGTAGCTTCAAAAGCGCCAGATTGAATCAGCATATCCAACTCTTTGTCAGTCATACCGTCTGCTACAGTTGTAGTCTTTGAAGGATTATCCATATGTTTTTCGGTCAAAGTAGAGTCTATTTTCGTCTTCCCTTTCTTTGCTGCTCTGCTTGAATCCTCAGCAGCTTCTTTATCGGGTGCGAGATCAGCATTCTCCTTTTGACTTTCTCGTTCTAGATGAGATCTTTTTACTCTTTCAAAGTTTAGATCCCTTCCTTCGAATGTGATTCTATCCCTCTCCTTTCTATATTCCTTTAGTTCCTGTGCCTTCCTCTTTTCTTCACGCTTTCGTTTATTTTCACGTATGCCTTGCACGCGTTCTTCATAACTTTTGGATGATAGGGGAGAGTCAGGTACTTTTGAGGTCGGGACAGTGGCTAACTCAGCAACTTTGCGTAGTCGCTGACGACCAGATCTTCTGGTGGGAGCAGTAGCCTTTTGTTGTTCAGAAGAAATTGGAACAACAAGTTGACCAATTACGAGTGGCTGCTGAAGGGCGGCCTTTTGGTCCATAATTTCCTTAATCTGTTCGGTTGGTATTTCTCCAAGAGATACAATATCATCAAGCTGCTTGAAACAATGCTCTATTTCAGCGTTCTGAGTTAATGGTGCTATCTCCTCAGCAGAGATAGGCGTTTCTATCTGCAGTACTTGTTCGCCCAAGGAACGCTCATCTACTTCCTCATCTGAAGTAGGTTTGTCCGCATCCACATTAGATTTACCGGTCAGCCTTCTTGGTTTCTTGTAATCAAGAGGATTAGCTGCTTTTCGTGTGACTGGAATGAAATCAGTGGATAGCAACTTTACTCCTTGATCAATTTTCGTTGTATGCATGACCAATTCCATAAACTTGCTTATCTTCAATCCAAAATTAACATTTGAGGAAAAGGTTCCATCCACAGACATGTGATCGTTCTTCCTGGCATGTTCTGCCCGGCATGTTCTGCCCGGCATGTTCTGCCCATCGTTCGAAGAAGTACTCAGCCCAATTTCCCTTCACTTTGTCTGTGAGAGCCATCATTACTACGTATTTCTTAGCAGAAAGTTCAGAATACGAACCGGCGTCGCATTGGAACATCTTGATCACCAATTCGGCTAGAATTTTAAATTCATCCTGCAAGGAGTTAATGGGTGTGGCAGCCCGGAAGATAATCACATGACCTTTCTTATCCTTCAGTACTCCAGGCTTCTTCCAAGAATTCCAACGTCTTTCCATCTCATCATAATCAGTTACCTTGTACTGAGATATACGTTCCCCGTCATTCCAAAGATGAAAAGTTTTAGCAAGAATTTTGGCACTTACTTCAATGATACTTCCATAAACACAAGTTTTAAAAGATTTTCCATCTTTACTCATGACTGCTCTGGCATAAAATTCAGAAACCATATGCGGATGAAAATGCATGGGTTCAGCGGATAAGTATTGGGTTACCTGTTCGCTCTCGAGGATATCCATTATCCAATCCGGAATATGTTCAGCAGCAAGACGTTTGTACAGGATCCTATCTTTCATGATTTGAGCCAGACGCCTCTGTTCCTTTGAGTGGCCGGCTAGGGATTTCTTCTTTGCCATCATGACAAGCTGACCATATGATATAGAATCATCAATATCTTCCTTCTTTAGGATCCCAGTGAACCCTGGTGCATGTCGCAGATATAAGGGTTCTTCAGAATTTGGTGGAAAATTGAATGGACGAGGTTCATTGGATTCAGGGCGATGGTCCTGACTAGCAGATTTCTGGGAAGATGAGGCTAGGGAGTCTGTGGTCATGTCTGCGAGGGAAAGTCTGGAGTAATTTCAAATTTTATGGAGACTTTTGGTTTGGGAATTTTTGATTTCAGAACGATGAGAAGAAAATGAACAGTGACCAGAGCGAAGGTAGGGTTAATTTGAATGTGAGATCTAACGGTTGAGGGAAAATCTGCGGAAAGTTAGATCGACGGTTCAGAATAAACGCGTCTTTTCATATGGCTTCCCATGCTCTGAGACACACTCAAGTGTTTCTAACGTGGCGTCTCCTCAGTTGGTGCCGCCGTTTGCACACATTAATTACGCCTGATCGGGTCCCATCAAGTTTGAATTTTGAGTCATCCCGCCTCGATTTGGGATATGTTATTGCTTAGCATCCGTTCAAGGATGCTGATAGAAGATGATCCCTTTCAGCATCCTGATTTCCAGCAACTTCCGAAGAACTGCTGAGTCAAAGAGAGCTTAAAATAATAATATGATGATGCGATCCTCGAACTTTTCAATACTCCTTGCTCCCTATTGCTGGAAAAATGATTTGACTTGCCATGCATACACGTCGATTCCTTTATTGGCGACGTTTCGTATTCCAAGGGATGAATCATTGCGATCTTCAGACATATTTTTCTCTTTCTTCGCGTCATAAATGAGAAATCCCCTTTAAATACCGGAGTTTGAGATTATCCAAACATCTCATCTTTCCTTCTTTCCTGATTCACTCTTTTAATCTTCTTCTTCTTCAAGAAAATCGAGTCCTTTTCTTCAGTCATGGAATCTACTCCCCGAGTCATAGATATCCGACGTAACCTGATCCTTGATGAGCCAGGTCTGAATAGATACTACATAGATGAGTGTGATGTGGCGGTGAAGGTCATATCTACGTTGCAGTGGGGGGGTCTTTCGCAATTTCTGTGTGCTACTCCTCATCGTTTCCAGGAGGAAGTGTTGAGGGATTTCCTTAGTGAGTGTCATGTGGGTCCAGGCTCAATCTATGGGGTGTTCCACAACAAGCTTGTTCATTGGACCCCTGACACCTTTGCGGTTGATTTCGGGCTTCCTCGAGGTCCGTTGTCTGTGGAGGACTATCTTTCAGAGGAGGTGGCTCCAGAATGGCTGGCATGGGAGAAGTGGCGTCATTCTCCTCGTTTTGATTTCAGCCCTGACATCCCTGCTTCGGGCCTTAGGACACCATATTGGGTCCTGTTTCGCATTGCCCATGAAATCCTTCTTGGAGAGGAACCTTATGACCTTTGTTTCTCGAGACCTATTTGGCAGGTGATGATGGCCATGGACGATGCTGCATCCATTGACTGGGCCGGATATGTTTTCAAGAACGTCTGGGAAGCTGTCAAGCTCCATCCGTTCGTGCCTCTGTGGAATGGGATGCAGCTCAGCTGGTTGATGGAGAAGTACTTTCCAGAGATCGCTGACGGTCCATCCAACCTTCAAGGGGTTGATTTCTATCCCTATAAGTCTGTGTCGCCTTTCTAGATGAACTTCATAATAAAGCTTGTATTTCCTTTTGTATTTTTGGCCGAAGGTGCCGTCTCTTCCTTTTGTAATGAGGACATGTTCCTCTTTTGAAAATGAATGTATGAATATTTCGTTCTCTTTGACGTTTGTCTTTCGAGACAGAGTATAGATGTCATCTTCATTTTTCATAGCTTGCTGAGCAGAATCAATTTATCTCCTAAGCATTGATAGGGACATATCCGTCATTTCGCCATTGGACTGGCATACTTCATAGAGTTCTTCATAAATGTTGGAAGTACCATAAGAAAATCCAAGAAAACCAGAAAGAATGAGAGAAATATCTCATTCATCCACAGCAATATCTAGTTCCATCATACCCAATTTGATGCATAGTTCTTTCAATCTTACCTCTGCAAAGGGCTTAGTGAAGATATCTGCTATTTGATCCTCAGTACATATTCACTGAATATCAATATCCTTCTTTTCTTGATGATCACGAATAAAATGATGTCGGATGTCAATGTGCTTTGTCCTGGAATGATGTACTGGATTCTTTGTGATGCACATAGCACTATTGTTGTCACAGTAGATTGGCACGCATTCAGGTGAGATGTCATAATCTTGGAGTTGTTGTCGGATCCACAAAATTTGCTGACAGCAACTAGCAGCCGCTACATACTCTGCTTCGGTGGTTGAGGTTGCTACCGAGTGTTGCTTTTTGCTGAACCAGCTAATCAATTTGTGACCAAGGAATTGACATGTACCACTGGTGCTTTTCCTGTCGATTTTGCATCCTCCAAAGTCAGAATCTGAATATCCACTAAGAGCTAGACTGTCGGCTCTTGGATACCAAATCCCTAAGCCTTCTGTGCATTTTAAGTAACGGATGATTCGCTTTGTTGTGTCAAGATGTGTCTTGTTTGATTGAGATTGATATCTGGCACATAGTCCCACAGCATATGATATATCAGGTCTGCTGGCAGTAAGATATAGCAGAGATCCGATGATTCCTCGATATAAGGTAGGATTGACTGCATCTCCATCTTTTTCAAGATCTGCTAAACACGCATTGCTGATGGGGATCCTTAAGCTCTTGGATTTCTCTGGACAGTATTTAGCAATGAGATCTCGCGTATATTTCTTTTGATGAATGAAAATTCCTTCACTTGATTGGTGAACTTGAAGTCCGAGAAAATAGGACATTCTTCCCATCATACTCATTTGAAAATTACTCATCATTAGCTTTGAGAATTTGTCACAGACAACTTGATTCTTTGAGCCAAAGATGATGTCATCAACATAGATCTGTACGAGTAGAATGCTTCCTTCGTCCTTAATTCGAAAGAGTGTTTGATCAATCCTTCCCTTTTTGAAGCCATTGTCGAGTAGAAACTTAGATAAAGTTCCATACCAAGCTCGAGGTGCTTGCTTTAGTCCATACAAGGCTTTTCTCAGTTTATAGACCTGATTTCCATTCTCAAAACCTGGAGGCTGCTCAACATAGACTTCTTCCTTGAGTTCGCCATTTAAGAATGCACTTTTAACATCCATTTGCATAACCGAGAATTCATGATGCGCTGCATAAGCGAGAAATAATCTGATTGCTTCCCAGTCTTGCTACTGGCGCAAATGTCTAATCATAGTCGATGCCTTCACATTGTTTGTACCCTTTGGCTACAAGGCATGCTTTATTTCTCACCACCAAGCCTGATTCATTCTTCTTGTTTTTGAAAACCCATTTGGTGCCTATGACATTCTGGTGCTGTGGTCTATCCACCAGATCCCATACGTGGTTGCGAGAAAATTCAGCAAGCTCCTCTTGCATAGCTTTTACCCAGTCTGGATCACGTAGTGCCTCCTCAACTTTAGTTGGTTCTTCACTTGATAGATAGCATGAAAACATTGCAGATCCTTGTCTGGTCAAGATGGGGTCATTGATATCTCCAAGAACATCTTCTAGTGGATGTGCCCGCAGCCATGCTGGTCTGATTGGTTCTCCAGCAGTTCTTCTTCTTCTGAGATTATTTGTCTGTTCTGCATTGACCACTTCATGCTCAGCATCTTGTGTGTTAGGATTTTGATCTTCAATAGGAGGTATTTCTTCAGCAGCCCGTCCTTCGATAGGAATATCATGGTCTGGATCTTCTCTTCCAGTGGAATTTTCAGCATTAGGTGCCTCAGCAGCTGGTATCTCAGCAGCTCCTCTGCTAAGATCTTCAGCAGCATTGACTTCCTCAGCGACACGGATAGGATTGGAGTTTTCCTCGTCTGACTCATCTAGCGAATTGGAAATATCCTTTTGGGGGTTGGCCTCAGCATGAACGTTAGCATCACTGGCCTGGTCTCCTGGTTTTGTCTGAAAAGGATTACATTCATTCATAGACTTAGTCGGGACAAATCGTAAGTGTTCATGACAATTCAGGATCGATTGACCATTGACATCATTAGTCTCATGATTGTTATCCTTTGTCTCATTGATAGCTCTGCGCACTAAAGTATATTCATCAAAAATAACATTGCATGTTATTTCCACAATCCCAGTAGTCTTGTTTAACACTCTATATCCTTTGTGGGTGGGGTGATCATATCCGAGAAGTACACCCTCATCCAACTTAGGCAAAAAAGTGTTAAGTTTTGACTTTTCGTTATTATGGATATAACATGTTGCACCAAAAGCACGTAGATAATCTAAATTAGGCTTACGACCGTTATATACTTCATAGGGAGTTTTGTTGAATCGGCCGTTGATAGAGCTCCTGTTCTGCGTGTAGCATGCAGTCATCACTGCTTCGCCCCAATATCTAGCAGGTAAATCAGCATCGGCTAGCATAGATCGCACTGCTTCTTTCAGTGTTTGATTCCTTCTTTCTGCTAGACCGTTCTGCTGTGGGGTCCTAGCAGTGGATCTCTCATGATTTATACCGGCTTCCGCGCAAAAATCCATGAGAATGCCGTTGCAGAATTCTGTTCCATTGTCAGATCGAATCCTTTTCACTGTAACTTCTTTGCTATTTTGCTCCTTGAGGATCAACTCGGGTAGAGTAATCTTGACCTCATCTTTGGTCTTCAGTAAGCGAACCCATGTATACCTGGAATAATCATCAACTATTACAAGGGTATATATTCTTTTACTTACCGAGGGTGGAGTGACAGGTCCGAATAGATCCATGTGCAATAATTCTAGGATTCTGCTTGATGTATTCTTTTCTTGGTTGGAGTGAAATGACGCTTTGGTATGCTTTCCTTGTTGGCATGCCTTGCAAATGCCTTCCTTACGAAACGTGATATTTTGAGGTAAACCTGTGACAAGATCATTTCTAGCGATATGGTTGATGGTTTTGAAATTCAAATGATTTAACCTCTTATGCCATAACCAAGTGGTTTCCTCTTTGTTTAGTGCTAGAAAGCATGAATGTTGTTGACCACTTTGCCAGTCAACCACATAAAGTCCACCTTTCCGAATTCCTCTAAGCTTTACTTCTCCTGTCACATTATCAGCTATAGAACATCCTGTATGAATAAAAGATATTGTGTACCCGTTTTTGCATAGTTGACTAATGCTTAGCAGGTTGTGTTTGAGATTGGATACGAGAGCAACATTTACTATTCTTAGTCCATTCCGCTCTATGCATCCTCTGCCAAGTACTCTTCCTTTGCTGTTGTCACCAAATACTACAGATGGACCATACAATTTTTGAATGTCTGAGAACAATTCTTCGTCTCCCGTCATATGCGCAGAACAACCACTGTCCAGGATCCACTCATTTAACATGCTTGATGTCTTAGCTCTTGAATCATGTTCCTGCAAGGACAATTAAGTTGATTTAGGTCCCCATTTCGAGTCGGGTCCTGGAGGATTAGCTTGAGTCATTGTCCCTTTTGGAACCCACATTTTGATAATTGTCAAAGAATTTTCTTTGAGATCTATTTTGCTGATTTTTTCAATTTTTTGATGTGCATATGTATGTGGTTGTGCGTTGTGCTCCTTTACCTTCATTGTCCTTTGATGATATATGTATCTGGACTCGAGTCTCACATAGGTGTTTCTCCTATGTGGTGTGTTGTGATAATATTGGGGTTTCATTGAGCAATTCTTAATGTCTCTTCCCCGAGAAAGGATAGGATTTGGCTTCCTAGCATTTGAAACAAGATGCTCAGCCTTTGTCCTTGAGTTTGCTGAAAAGTTTTGCTTATCAGACTTCAAATGTAAGTTTTGATGTTGTTCAGCATTTCTTATGAACCTCTGCTGAAATCTTACATTCTGCTTGGTCTTTTGCTGAGGTCTAGCATAGTGCTTGACACCCTGCTTGGGTTCAGCAGACTGTTTGATATTCTGCTGAGCAGTCAGACTAGCATTTGAGGATTCAGCAACTAATTTATCCTTCTCTTTAATGTTATCAAATATTTTTCCGCCAGAGACAAAAATGATATTTTCCTTTATTTTTGTCATTCCAACTATGCCCAATTCCAGATCGGTCACCGTGACGTCTCTGTCGGCTTATCAAGTTATTCAAAATATCCTGACTCGTCATGTATGCGCAGACACACTTCTCATTGGCTTTGTTTTTCAACAACGTATTCTCCCTTTCAAGATTCTTAAAATTTTCAAGGAGTTCAGAAGATTCAGTTCTAAGTCTTGATAGTTCCTCACTATCAGACCTTAGTCTTTCGACTTCATTGGTCAGACTTAGGATTTTTTGTTTGAGCGAGGAATTATCTTTCACAATAGCATCTTTCAAGGTGTATACCTTAGAAAGTTCTAAAGAGAGTTTAGTAAGATAATCTTCCTCAGAATCTAGGAAGGAATCCTCTGATTCAGATATATGTGCTGAGCATAAAGTATTCGTTATAAGTGTTACCTCCTGATTGCCGACTGCTAGGGCCGATTCAAAGGATTGCTCAGCATCAGCGAGTGGTTCACCATCTTCAACGATTTTTGCCATAAAGACCATTAGGGCTTCTTCTTCCTCATCAGTGGGATAATATTCTTCTTCGTTGTCGGGAATATCTGGAACTTCTGTCCTCGTTAGCAACGCCTTTGTTACAGCTCGTACTGCTCGTCTTTCAAATCTCTGACGCAGACGTTCTCTTTCCTCAGGACTTACTTTTGGACAATCATGTTTCAAGTGATCAGGAGACTTGCATTCCAAACATGTTCTTATCCTTTTTTCAGTAGGGTGCTGCATCATGCTCGCTTTTGCTTCCTTTTCGGCTTTTGCTTCCAGAATCATCTTTTGTATCTTTTTCATCTATTCTTCCAGCTCGCCGATTTTCTTATCTTCACCGTTAACTGTAGAAGTTGATCAAGTCTCCTTGGATGATGTAGCAGAAGCAGGTGTGGACTTTTCTTGATTGTAGAAAGGTTTCCTCGGAGATTTCCATTTGTTTCCATCTTTCTTGACAAAGTACGCTACGTCTTCTTGAGTTCCAATGCTTGTGGGATTTGGATGTATAACAACGGCTTTGTTTTTCTTTGACTGCCGAATGATGAATTCATGTGACTTAAGTTGGGAGAAGACTTCAGCGGTCGTCATATTGTTGAGATCTTTCTCACTCATGCTTGTCATCTTAGCAAACCAATCACTCCTGGGGTAAAGCTTGGATATAATTTTGTTATTCATTTCCCCTTTGTCATATGTCTTGCCGACATTTTTGAGTTCTGCGATGCCTTTCTTCCATCTCCTGAATGGTTTCTCCTGGAATCATGGCGAAGGATTCGTACTTGTCCACAGCAACTTGTAGCTTGTTTCGCTTCAACTGTTTTGTTTCCTGAGAGACTTCGCACTCATAATCCCACATCTCCTTTGCGGTGTCATAATCTAGAGCTTTGTTGGACATTAAGGGGGGTAGACATTCCATAATTAGCTTCATGGCGATAAACTCCAGCTGGCCTCTCTTTTTGTCTTCAAGAGTCCATTCCTCGTAAGGTTTACTCACCATCTCAGGTCTGGGTTGACCACCAGCGGGTCCAGGGGGTGCAGTATTGACCTTCATGATTTCAATAGGTCCAATCGTTAGGATGTCCCTCATCTCTGGATGTATGCTCTGCAGCTGGATCATGGCCTTCTTTTTCCATGTTTCAAATCCATCCTTGTTGTACTTCGGGAGAGCGTGATTAGACATCGTCGTTACCTGAGCTATGTATAATGCCAATACAAGAGACGCAAGGAAAGACTAGGATCTAGGTCCTAAGCGACTCAGAAGCAGTCGGTTTTTCAACCTCCTGCTCTGATACCACTTGTTGGTCCCTTATGATCAGAGTCGTTGTGGTTACAATAAAGTACACACACGAAGTGCAGCGGAATAGATTACGTTTTCTTGTATTTAAATTATTCTCAACTTTATTTTTCGTTAAGGTTTTCTTAGGTTACCTTTTCAGTTATACACTAGTAATGTGGTTACTAGGTTTTAAAACATGATAGCTCGAAAAGCAGTAACAACAAGACAACACACAATTTATAGTGGTTCGATCAAATGATCTACGTCCACTCCTTAGCCGAATCGCTAAGAATTTTACTAGAAAGTATACAGTGTACAAAGAGTTGCCTTTCCTGTTAAGCAATCAGCCTTCTGAAGATCTGTCTGCTTTACGGCTATCTTCCGATACCCCGAACCTTCCTGGTGTAGCTCCGGCTGAGTCAAGGGCGCACCTTTGTAAAACTCGCTTTCACCACTTACTTTGGAGGAGTTTAGAGTTCCCTCCGAACTATCGTGTGTGCTCGGCTTCAGTGCCCGCCTTAATCAATTTCTTCACAAGAAATTGACTGCTGGATGCTTTCCTTAAAAGGAAAGTGATCCCAATGATTGAAGATTCTTGAACCAGTTCAAGAATCACTCAGACGAATGTCAGACGTAGTGAGACACTCGGAATGTTGAAGGCCTTTGAATATCTCTGGATTGTACCTTTCAACTGGACTGCTCTCTTGCCTTTTTGCTTTTTGGATTCTTTTGTATATTGAATTTTCTGGTTAGAGAGTGAGCAGCTACTGCATTTTCTTTTGACTTCCCTTTTATAGTTATGATCTTGAAGTTTGAGTCGACAGATCCGTTTAGACACAACGGATCTTTCTCCTTAAATGCGGGTAGCCATTTACTGATTTTCCTGCTTTTGGACAGGCTTTTCCGTCCTACTTCTGACATGGCTAATTGTCGCGCGTTGGTCAGAATGGCGGTGTAGCAGTCCTTCTGTTTTGCTTTGCTGAGCTTCTGCTGGTACGGGATGCTGGATCTCTTTCAGCATGCTTTTGATCTCCTTGCACAGCTAGTGCTTTGTCTGCTACTCTGACTTGATTTACTAGCATCTTCAGCAGTCAAGGATGTGTTTGTCGAATGCTGATCTTCTTAGCATTCTTAATTCGGGCAGCCTTCAGCATTGTTCGATGTTTGCTGAGATATTTCAATTAGCCTATTCTATTACAACACGATGTTTTAACCTATACAGGACATTACATCAGTTGCTAAGCTATGCTAAGGTTCAGCAATGATCGACCATCTACTAAGGTTTGATCCAACAAAACCTTTTACAATAAGATCCTAAGGGTAATTTATGAATATTTCCCCAACAAGTACTGCTTCCTGAACGCCATGTGGAGCTCAGAGAACGTTGAGAGGGAGCTCCTCGGTAGGTTGACGAATCACTGGAGGGCTGGTCCAGTCAGGCTCGCTCCGAAGCTCTTGCACATGCAAGCCTCACGAAGGTCGCCTAGGATCGAGGTAGTCAGCATCTTCTGCTTGTAGATGGCTATGTGATCCTCTGGGTCAGTCTTTCCATCGTACAATTAGAACAAAGGCGGCACGAACCTCGCCGGGACATCTGTGTTGGTGATGTCAGGTGTAAAAGGTGAATCGGCATAGATGTCACGTGGTATCAGCGTGTTCGGGGGGATTACCCCTGGGATGCGGCAGATGAGCTTCTCAAAGTTGGCCATTCGTGCTTCAAGACGTCTCTCATACTCGCTCCGAGGCTGCTCGGTGGCAAGGCGCTCAGTAGGCCGATAGGTCGTCGCTCCTGAAGATCTACGCCCGAGATCTGATCCCGCAGGCGTGTCAAGGTCGATTGTGCCATCCAAATCATGGGCCAATTTCTTCCGAAGATCGGTTGGTTTCTCGCCAGTGGGTGGCTCCTCGACGATGGGCTGGTTCTTGAGCGCATTCTCCTGGCGCAGTTGATCGTTCTCCCTCCGCAGGGCATGGTTAGTGGCGTGCAACTCCATGATCCTGGAGTCCGTCTCTTTCACGCGATGCTGGTTTTCTTCGGATTCCTCGGCCAGTCACGCGAGGATCGTGTTCAACATCTCCGGTGGTACAGCCTGGGCGCTGCTGGTTTGCAGGGTCTACCGCACCAACTCGTTCACAGGGACTAGGTCCCCCGCTCCGGGTAATCCCCCAAACTTAAACCTTTGATTGTCCTCAATCAAAACAAAGTAAAGCTATTAATCTACCTCATGCAATACCTCATAGCTCATCAAAGTTATCTTAGCATGTTCAAGTAAAACGAGATTATCACCTAACTTTGTAACAAGGTTAATGCTAAGGACATGAACCACTCATCAAAAATGGATACAAGAAACGAAAGCACTCCCTCACGTGTTTAGGGATGATGAGATTCACACAATCACAAGATATCGAGCTTGATTTTCATAGGCTTGCATCCATTCTCACCACTATACTACAACGAGTTAGTTTCTAGAATCAAAAAGGTCTTTTCACGGGTTGTAACGTGGCTAACTAAAAGGTGGGTGGTTTTGGGCCAAAGTGACTAAACTTCTCAATTTCCCAAAACCCCCAAACTTGTTCTTTTCAAACCACTACAACCCCCTGAGGCTTTTCATTTCACAACACACTTTTTTTTTTCTTTTTCTTTTTTTCTTTTTCTTTTCTCTTTTCTTTTATTTTTCATCCTTTTTTTTTCAAATGCACCATCATTCATTCATTTTGTCGGTGCCTCTTTTCCCAAACACTTGCACCAAAATTTTGTAGGTGCTCATTTTTCTAGGATTCAAACCAATCCTTTATTCCATATCTTTCATGCCTCAACATTTCCCATCAATACACATTCAATCAATTCCCAACCCAACTCTCATCACCGTATTCACCCTCATACACTCTTTCCCCCCAAACTTGGTCCTAATCATATCAAAGAAGATTCACCAAATAAGCTCAATCACGGGGGTCAAAGATAAGAAAGGCAAAATTATGATACAAACCACCTTATACTCCCGGTGTGAAAGGTAGGACTAAGAAACGATGGCCTAAGATCATTTTCTAGTTACACACTCATGCCAATAGATAAAGAACGGATGCAAGTTCTAGATCTCGTACTCTCAATCTTGCCACTCACAATCAAAATAGATATGACAATATCATGGCTCAAACCTCACAGCTTTTTGTCAAGTCCTATGCATTAACCATATACAAAACTCGGCAATTCAAAAGTTAAACTTAAAACATGCTTCGAAAACCAGATTCCGCCCTATCATTAGTTGAGGTAAACATCAAACTCTACTAAGTAAATCATGATTAAATCTCAAGCCTCATTTGGGTTCATCACACACACACAAGCACACAACAATCCTAAGAACAATCTACATGCCATAAAACAATTGAAATGAAACTAAATGGTAGGAGAAAATGATAGAAAACGTTACCCATCAGTAGGTACGATCACCGCTCTCCAGTCCTTATTTGCACCTACTACAAATCAACACAAACATCACCAAACTATTGAGCATAAACAAGCCAATTAAGTTCTCATTTCCACCATCTTCCACAAACCAAACATCAACAAAAATAAGACAATATCCACTAGTTCCACCATTCAAACCAAACCAATAATCCAAACCACAAACCATGCATAATAGGAAGTATTCAATCATGCCAACTCATTAATAATTGTATCCACCATCAAATATCAAGCAATAGCAAGCATAAGCCACATTCACTTCCAAAACCTCTTTCCACCATCATTCCACTTATCCAAAAATCTATAAAAATAATTCATTTTTCCACTAGCTCCACCAAACATACCATCAAAAGCAATGTTCAACAAACAAATCCATTCAACAAACTCAAACCCATGAAAATATCCATACATATCATCAAAAGAAACATAATCCAAACATCCATCCAAGGTAGAATATTAATATAGGTACAACCCAATTGAATCAAATCCAATAAAGGGACAATATCCAACAACTAAACTAAATGAAAGATAAAGGATAGGAGATGGAGAAGAATAAACCGAGGCACCGGCTACCGGCACATCCCCCCAAACTTAGTCAAGTGAGACTAAGTTTGCAAAAATGGTGGACGGTGCATCGTCACTCCTCTCGATCTTGTTGCTCCTCCTACAAACACAAAAACAAACAAACTAGATATTTATTCAAAATCAAAGCAACTAGAAGCAATTAAACAAAAGAAAGAAAATTGGTTGGGTTGCCTCCCAACAAGCGCTTCCTTAACGTCGGTAGCTAGACGACCTTACCACATCACCCATTATCAAAAATTGTGTGGGTTTTTAATACACCTTTCTTCCTTAATCGACATTTACTTGGAAACAACTTGTCCAAGGCGCTCTTTCTTTCACCCCTTTCATCTCTCCAAGGAGGGTTGCATGTCTTGACAAACTCGACTATGAAAGGTGGTGATTCCTTCTTTGATTTGATCTCTAAGGCATCATCCAATTGAATCCATAGTATATAAGTCTCAACTTGTCCCCCATTTGGATCAATCTTCAACTTCTCATCACCTCCTTTTCCGATCAAATCATCCAATTCATACACTTTGTCTCCTAGGATCACCTCCTTTTCCACCTTGTCTATCAATCTTGAAGGAAATGTAGGTGCCACATCGCCACATGGACTTTCCGCTAAAATTTCCACCTCATTTTTCTCTTCATAAAGTCGTACCAAGGTCGGAACATCTTGCATCTCCTCAATTGAAGGTTTCTTAATCTCACCATTCTTCTCGCCTTCAACGACTTGCAACTCCTCCTTGGTGCCTTCATCCTCTTCATCTTTGTTGAGTAAGGCTTCTCTTTCCTTAGTTGGTTCCTTTTCTTGAACCTCCACTATTTCCATATCTTGAGATCTTACTTCCTTAAGTACCATTACCTTATCCTCACATTCATTTTCCAAAATTTCATCAATCTCCTCACAACTTCCTTCGAGACCTATTTCCTTATCAATTGGATGCTCTTCCACATGAGGCTTCTCACTCACCTTCTTCAAGAGTTCGGATAATTGCATTTTTAATTCCAAAAGGTTTCCCGTGAGCTTATCCTGTCTCCTCTTCAAAGCTTCCCGAGGCGATCTCACTTCACTAACTCTTTCATGATCACGGCTAACCCATTCATCACAATGAACTCTTGTCATGGATGGATTCCAAGTTTGGTTTTCATCAAGTCTACATGGAGAGTAGCCATTAGATGGGGGATAATTCATGTTGTTCCAGAGGTCACAATTCCCCCACTTGTCTTCATATCTTTCAGTACTACACTCCTCTTCTTCATATCCCCAATTTGGCTTCCCCATCCAATCATGTCTCCTCTCTTCCATCCATGGGTAGCTCTCTTCAAATACCAACCGGATTGGCTTCCTAGGTCGTTGTCTCTCCAACATCTTTGCTCTCATCTCATCCAATTCCCTTTGGAGATTGTTAAGCCTCTCCGATTGAGTGCCTCGATGATTCTCCATTTGACACCTACAACAATCCAACAAATTCAAAGTACTAACAAATACAAAAACAAACAACAAATTTATTCACACAAACAAAAACACAAACACCTAGCCTACAAGCTTCACTTTTCCCCCAATATCTAGCAACCTACTAAATGAAGTCCCCGGCAACGGTGCCAAAACTTGATGCGGCTAAAAGTTTAATCAAAATTAAACTCCTAGCTACACAAGAATAAAATTTGTCAAATCCAGGTCCTTCTTCCCTTCGCCCACTAGAATACCGAGATACTATGGCAAAGTCTTATAACTAGGCAAAAATAAGTCGTTGAATGATTTCTATCAACTAGGCAAAATAGTAATCTATCCTAAGCAATAGCAACACATCAAAAATCATTAATCAATTATCAAACAAAAGACTTGACAACAATCAATTTCACCAAGGTAGGTAGAAAAAGTACCAAGTATAACAATGAGATAAGAGTGAATGTTGAATGAACATCAAATGTGTGCAAATTTGATCGAATCGTGATGTAAACCAATTTTAATTCCTAGGAGATTGAGCAATCGACCCTACACTCGTTAACCCCTTGTCACGGCGAGCTAATGGTTGATGATACTAAGACTTGCAAACAGTCACGTTATTAAGCCCTAGACCACTCCAAATAGATCGTCAATTATTGCCCTACGACCTAGCACCGCACATGGATTGGAACTAAAATCGTATGAATCTACACTATTCACGATGATTCCGCCCGCGTGTTGGCTGCAACGTTCACGTCAAATACCCCCTAGGTTACCTACATTTAAGAGATAAAGAACAAGATCTAGTGCAATTCAAGCTCTCAAAGGAAAGTAAACAATCATCAACCAATCTCATCTCAACACATTATCCATCCAATTAACATTCACAATAGAAATTAGTTCCTCATACCTTCAATTACGTACAATACAATAGAGAAAGTAATAGAATCCATTACAAAATTGATAGGTCTAGCGTTGATCTTCCTCAATTGCTTTCCTTGGACTCAATCTACCTCTTGATCTTCCTTGATCTTCACCAAATTTGGAGGAATGTGGCCTAGATCACCTTGAATGTGGATGGAAGTGGTTGAGGAAGGATATAGAGAGAATTCTAGGAGCGGTAATGTAAAATCTGACCAAAAGTTCTTAACATAAATGAATTTCCCCCTTTTATAGACAAGCAAACAGGGCCTCGGATCGCCCGGTGAAGTATGGCTCGCCCGGTCGAAGCTGGAAACCGCCAAAAATGCTGGAAAAACTGCCCAGGCTCGCCCGGTCGAAGTGGCTCGACCGAGCCACCTATCTGTTGGCCTGGCTCGGCCGGTCCAATTTGGCTCGGCCGGTCGAGCCCTCTGTCCGGCCTTGCTCGGCCAGTCCTACTCCGCTCGGCCAGTCGAGCTCTCTGTCGAGCTTGGCTCGGCCAGTCCTGCTCTGCTCGGCCGGTCGACGCCTCCAAACTCCAAACACGTGCGATTTTTCTCCAAAACTCCACCAAAAATGCTCGTTTATACCCAAAACCTATCCTACAACATTCAAAACACAAAAACACGAAAACACAACCAAAATACGACAAAAACATATGATACGGGAGTAAAATAGCCACAAACAAGCATGCGCACACATCGAAATATGGGTCATTTTACGCACGTATCAAAGGTCCGATCGGGTGAAGCCCCGATCGCTTTCTTTGTTTGATTTCCAGTCATCTCATTGCCACCTACCATTGAATCGAAATGTAAAATAGTCCCAAGGGCCCCACGGTGGGCGCCAATTGTTGAGGTTCAATTTTATGAGAAATCGGAGCCCTTAGAACTTTATTAGAAAATAGCAAATAGCAACGATACAAACAAGAAATAAGTGATGGATAAGCGGTAACCAAGCGTATAGAACAAATAATAAGCGTGAAAATGTGACTAGATCTGTGGAAAAATTGGCAGAGTTACAGCAATGTTTCTATCGTAGGGAAAAAGTTGTCGAAAAATGAACTCTCTGCCCCTATTTATAGACAGGATAGAGGCAGGTGAGTGAGATCTAACCCTAGGCGTCAAACTGCAACGGCTCGCCATGAATCTCGGAGTGGTTCTGAGTTTTTCGAGGATGGTTAGTGCTTCAACGGTCGGGCACCGCCAGCTGATTAGGGTTTCTCTTCCTGGAACGTCTCGACATCAACCCTCTGTGCTCCTCGGTGATGAGGAGCTCAAGCCTTCGATGGTGAAGCTCTGACTTTAACAGATTTTGGTATCTCGTGGGTCTTGGTGAGCCGGTCTCTTGGGCTGGACCGTTCTCACGGGCCAATTTGTCTATTGGGTCTGGGTCCTGTGGGCCTGGCCCCGACAAATATTATCACAGTCGAGAAAATGTTGAGGATAAGTATGTCGGTATAGGTTGCAATATAGTCAGAAAGAAGTAATTGGTCTTGATTACTTGATATGTTGGTAAATGCGGTTGCGTATTGATTGGAACACAGTAAGATGTATTCTTCTGTCTGACATCAGAGAATACAAGATCTCGAACTTGATTGAGTCCAAACCCTAATGAAAGTCCAGGGGTATGCACGGGTTGACTGTTGCTTTGACTTGCCATGGTGGAGAGCCTGAGTAAACCCGCATCTTGGGTAGCAGCAGTTCGTGTAGAACGCTCTCAGATTGGAGTTAGGTTACCATATTCGAGTAATATGATGGGGACATTCCGAGGAGTTCAATAATGTTCATTGTGCTAAAGTCCTGCAGGCTGATTAAGTTCAAGCACGAGTGATAAAGTTTGAGTGGTACTGCTCAGGAAAAAAAGAGATTAATTAATTGTGGAAGCTTGTCAGAAGCTCCAATTAATTAATGAATGTCCAGTAACCTTAAATATGCGGATTCTCAATTAAATGCAACTCGTTCTCATAACGTGGTAATAAAAGGGTAGGTCAATATTAATTATGCGGTGAAAAAGAATTAATATTAATTAATTAATTGTGTCCTGGGTTGTGGACATGGAAATTAAATAATTCATAGACCCACTTTATTATTTGCATTAGGGTCCCAGGTCTGGCCCAATTAAATATGCTGAAAGGAGCCGAGTAGCCTATTAGGGTTTCAACCCTAGATCTATAGCTCTCTCTCTCAAATGATATCTTAGTTGAAAATTACAGAAACCCTAGATTAGAGAGAGAGGTGATCAGTGCTATTTCTAAGAGATTAATTATAATAACAGCGGCAAATAAATTTGTAAACCCTAAGGTTATCGATCCAGGGGAATTGTATGGGGAATTTATCCTATGTACTAGCTATGGTTCTAAAATTCATTGTTTGAGGAATTCAGAATCAGGGTTTTGTTTGGAAAATAAAGATAACAATACTTGAAAATTAAAGGAGTTTTGGAAAGCGAATTAAAGAACACAGATTCAAGGGAAGAACTCATATTATGGATAACATGTAGGAATCAATTAATTTAACAGGTGGAATACTGCAACAATGCTATATTTCCTTGTTTGGCAAATATAACCTAGATTACTAACTAGTGACTCATCTCCGCTCGGTCTCAAAGTACACCAAATTAGTCAATCCGATGAGCAAATCAGTTCAATTCCTACATCTAGTACATCTATTTGGATAGTGTAGATTGTATCATGTATTCCTATTCCCACTATTAATATTCACCTCTCGGTCCTTCTAACAATAGCTAGACAACTAAATTAATCGTCACCTCTCGGTCCTTGAATTAATCTAGAATTATAGAATAAACACAGGAATCATGAACCTAATTAATTAATCCTAACATGCATCCATAATATTATTCAAACCCTAGAACCCGCTAGGGTTTCTAGCCACTCATCGTAGATAGAAATCCAAAAGAAAATATATTAAATTGCATAAACATAAAAGAACTTACAAGAAAAATAAAGGGTTTCGTGTTTCCCAAGTCTCCAAACTCTAAAATATGATTGTATGCAATAGGGAATGCTGAAAA